>LR753493.1:17500-203365 GCA_902729485.2 Mus minutoides | reverse complement strand
ACAGGAGAGAGAAGCAGGGGTAATGGGGTGGACTGGGAGAGTGAGAAGGAGGGAGGGAGGGAGGCAGGGAAGGAGGGAGGGAGGGAGGGAGGGAGAGAGGGAGGGGGGAGGGAGGGAGAGAGGGAGGGAGGGAGGGAGGAGCAATGGAGGTGGAAGGAAGGTTGGGATTGAGATTACTGTATCTGGTCTCTAAAACCTTTGTTTTGTCATGTTTGCTTTCAGCCTGTATGTCCTGGTCTTAAGTGTTCCTCTCCCTATATAGTTAATCTGAAAATTTTATAAACACTTAAAGATGACCCACTATGTACCTAGTAAAATCCTATAACTTTAGTCCTCCTTCCTTGTTTTTAAAAGTTCAAAATAATTTTTCATTTTGAAACTTAACTGTTAATCAGACTCTCATTTGGAGAGAGAGAGAGAGAGAGAGAGAGAGAGAGAGAGAGAGAGAGAGAGAGAGAGAGAGAGTTAGAGTTGAGGATAACAAGGATTTAAAACCTACAGAGAAATGGTTTGCTTACACCCCCACAGGGCTAAATGTCAAGTCTTCAACAAGCCAAACCACCTCCATGTCCCTGAGGCCCAATGACCCAATTTGCAGCTACAGCCTGACTCATGGAATCTCAGGAGTCTTTATCTTCCCCTTAGAGCTCTAACTTCTCTCTCTCTAAGCTTCACTTGGTTGCTGGGCATCCACAACTGAGCTGCAGAGAGAAGAAGCAAATACTGGGGAGGGGGCTGGTTCGTGGGGGAAGGCATGTCATTAGAGAATACAGGACTTAGCTTTGCTTCCAAACGTTGCAGAAAATGAGGTCAAATGAGTGTTTAGAGACTTCTGGAATATGTTCTGAATCTACACACAGTCACTCAGCTCCTGCTTGGTAAAATGTGGAGGATTCATGCATTAATTCATTCATCCAAGGCTTATTGGCT
The DNA here is from genome assembly GCA_902729485.2 of Mus minutoides. Taxonomy (NCBI): domain Eukaryota; kingdom Metazoa; phylum Chordata; class Mammalia; order Rodentia; family Muridae; genus Mus; species Mus minutoides. The sequence continues at coordinate 202,435 of LR753493.1, read as the reverse complement.
ATTCAGGTGCTGCACCGATTTGTTTTTAAACTCCTGGTATTTTGGGGGGTTATAGTCCTGAAAGACCCTGCTTATGCCAACTCTGATTTCAGATGACATCTGAGTGTTTCCTTGTTGTCTTTAGAAATTTATAATCAGTACACAAAAAGTAGAAGTTAAAAACATCTTTGCCAGTAGGAGGAAGCAACTATTTCAGTAAAATAGAAGTTAGGATGAATGTGTGTCACACAGTTTAATGAGTGCCAACCATTTATCAATCTCTTAGGTTGATTCATGACCTGAAAAGGGATTTCTCTCAAAATAAATGTCACAGTCTCCAAAGACCCAACTGATCCTTCAAGTAAATGAGGGGACTATAGAAGCTAAAGGAGAATGTGATAAGAATATTATAGTATTATATAATTGTAATCATTGTTTGTGTGTGAGCTGTATGTGGTTGTAGGCACTCTTATGTCAAGGTGAACTTATGGAGACCAGTAGGCAGTTTTGAAAAATTGGTTTTCACCTACTGCTGTGGATTCTTGAGATCAAATTCAGAATGTCAGATTTGTGCTAAAGCTCTCTTACCCAGTGTGTCATCTTGAAACCTTAGAGAGGAAATTATTATAAATTGAATTAAATATAAATTAAATTTTATAATTAAATAAATTAAATAATACTTCATAGATTTGCAAGAAAAGTAGTCTAGAATTAAGATAACACACATATACCATGCATGTCTCTTGGGGTCTGAGTTACCTCACTCAGGAATCCTCCTTTTCTAGTTCCATCCATTTGCCTGCAGAACTCAGGATGCCCTTGTTCTTAATAGCTGAGTAGTATTCCATTGTGTAAATGAACCACATTTTCTGTATCCATTCTTCTGTCCTGGGACATTTGGGTTGTTTCCAGCTCCTGGTTATAACAAATAAGGGTGTTATGAACATAGTGGAACATATGCCCCTGTGGCATGGTGGGGCATCTTTTGAGTATATTCCCAAGAGTACTATCGCTAGGTCTTCAGGTAGATCTATTTTCAATTTTCTGAAGAAGCTCCAGAATATCTTCCTGAATTTGGTAACTTCGACCCAAAAGGACATACAAACATGGTAAACATGGTATATACACACTAATAAGTGGCTATTAGCATTATATATATATATATATATATATATATATATATATATATATATATATATATATATATATATATATACAGAATACCCAGAATACCCAAGATAGAGTCCACAGAACACAAAAAGGTCAACAGGATGAAGGGCCCAAGTGAGGATGCCTCAGTCCCACTTGGGAGGGAGAAGAAAGCAATCACAAGTTGGGAGGGAAGGAGGAGGCTGGGAGGGAATGTGGACAGGGTTGGGAGGCTAGAGGGAAACCTGATCTGGTATTGGGTGAGGGAAAAGGACTAAAGCCTTGAGGACCAGCAGAATAAATAGAAACAGGCAACCTCAGTAAGTAGGAGGTTGGGGGGAACCTCCAGAATACACCAGAGATCTGGGAAGTGAGAGGTTCCCAGGACTCAAAGGGAGGGATCTTAGATGAAATGCCTGACAGTAGGGAGAGGGAACTTAGAGAGCCCACCTCCAGCAGGAAGACAGGGCATCAAATGAGGGATGGGGCTGCCATCCCACAGTCAAAACTCGGACTCATAATTGTTCCTGTCCGAAAGAACTGCAGGCATGGAAATGGATAGGAGCCTGAGGAAAAGAAAATCCAGCGACAGGCCCAAAGTGAGATCCATATTAAGAGGAAGTCCTAAGGTCTGACACTGTTACTGAGGCTATGGAGCACTCACAAAAAGGGACCTAGTATGACCACACTCCAGAAGAGCCAACAAGCAGCTGAAAGAGTCAGATGCAGATATTTGCACCCAACCAATGGACAGAAGCTGCTGACCCTTGTAGCTGAATTAGGGAAAGCCTGAAAGAATCTGAGGAAGAGAGAAATCCTGTAGGATGGCCAGCACTCTCAGTTAACCTGGATCCCTGAGATCTTTCAAACACTGGACTGTACAGCAGCTGATATGATGCCCCCAACAAATATACAGTAGGGGAATGCCAGGTCTGAGTTCAATCAGGATGATGCACCTAACCCTTAAAAGACTGGGGAGGCCCCAAGTAGTTTAGTGGTCAGGTGGGGTTGGGGGTGGAGACAACCTCATAGAGACAGGCTGTGGGGAGGAGGTATGAGATGTGGAACAGTTGGAGGGTGGAGGCGGGATAAAATCTGGAGTGTAAATAAATAAATAAGTAAATAAATTTTAAAATGGGAAAAAATGAACAAAATAACACACATATACTCACAAGCATACACTACTACACATATCCATACACTCACTGGCATATAAACACCCCCCCATACACACACCCCATACACACACAGCGTGATTTTTAACATTTCCTTAGTGATGAACCTCTTCCCTCTGTGGCCCACCTCACAGTTTACATAGAACTCTTAGTTTAAGAATATGTTCCCTAAGTCTAAATAGTTTAAAAACATCTGCCAAGAAAAGCAACAATCTTCATGCTTCCCACAATCCTGAAATACTTGATTTTTTTCCCCTCTCTTGACATTTGAAATCTGCCACTTTCTAAGGAAGTATATCAAGACACATTGATGAAGCTAAGTTGAGCCTTAATAAAAGGAGAGAGACTCACAACAGCCTCACACAGAAACTCTAATTAAGGGATTTTTTTTTTTTTTGGATGAATGAGCATGGCTAGAAACAAAATCAAACAGGCTTAGGAAAATTGCAGAAAATGAAGTGGAAAATAACAATTTTATATATCAGTTCAAATATTAGACATAGGGTTAAGCGAAGATTAACACACAATTATAATTATAACTAATACTTTGTAGCACTTTTTCGATTTACTAATTCAATGAGAATGCACAGCAATTCCAGGAAGTAGATTCTATTGTCCTGGGGATATAGAGGAAGGCAACTTGGGTACAAACAGGTCAGACTTTTTTCAAGGTCATTTCTGAATAAGTACAGAATATATGTAGGACTTCTGAATATATGTGAATATATGTGAATACACATGAATATATGTGACTTCTTGAAGTGTAACCTTAGAGATCAGTCTAATTCACTCCAAAGAACTACCTGGAGCAGCAATGGAAATTCAAACTTATGGCAAAAATATAAAATTTTCCATTGTAGTATGTATATTCTCACTTGAAATCTGAGCACAGTTTGATCTTTAAAATTTTTTTTCTATTCATTTGCCTTCAAATACCATGATGTCCTTGTTTTCACCAGCTGAGTGATACTCCTTTGTGTAAATGTGCCACATTTTCTTTATGCATTCATCAGCTGAGGGACATTTTGGTTGTTTTCAGTTTCTGGTTATTATGAATAGAACTGCTAAGAACATAAAAAAAAAATTAATCAACAGAGTGAAAGGAACTACATATTCCAAAGTTAGGTTAAGGGAATGACATGAAGACAAATCCATGGGAACCCAAGGCCAAACCATCTGATGACCTCAGACCTCTGACACCTAAACAGAGAAGTTGATAGGGGATATTCACAAAGGGTAGAAAGATGTGTGGCTTTGGAATTGTTTTTAGTATAAAAGATATTTTAATTAATGAAGAACACAGGAACACAAAACCTATTAGTCTTCTGGGATAATATCTTTTCAATAAAATTAGGTTGAACCTAAGATATATTTAAGTGAAACCCAAGAAGCCTCCATAAAAACTACCATCATGTGATGGTGTCAAGGATGAGTGAATGTAAATAAGGTTATGTAGACAAGATATGATATGGGATGCAGGCCATCACATAAGTACTTATCACTTCCTGCATATAGACATTAAAATCAAAGGGAATTGTGGTTTAGGGTGTAAGAACAATTCAACGTTAAAATACTATGAAAGTGTTGCTTGGTTTTCTTGGTCACATGATACCGTAGAATGACAGAAGGCACTAAATCTTTCTTGGAAAACGAAACTGGATGGTTTAAGAGAGGTCATGAAGTTAGGGATATTGTGAATGATGTGGGTAAAAAGTTTGCACATGATATAATAGGGCATTTGAATTTTGAGTGTTGATGATAAGAAAGATTTAAAAGCTAGAGATGATAAATTATTCTTATAAAACATAAAATGTTACCATGTTTCTTTCTTACTTGAAGCCACTCTCTCCACTATTTGGTCTCAGCAGAATGAAGGCAACACACAAACAATAGTTAGGTGAATGCACATGACTGTGTTCCAAATAATCACACAATAAAACTTTATATGCAAAGAAGGTTAGTGGCATACATTTATCAGCTGTCTCGTACAGAAGTGGATGCTCACAGTCATCTATATGATGGAACACAGGGCCAACAACGGAGAAGCTAGAGATAGAACCCCAGGAGCTGAAGGGGTCTGCAACTCTAGAAGAGAAACAAAAATATGAACTAACCAGAACTCCCAGAATTCGTGTCTCTAGCTCCATATGTAGCAGAAGATGGCCTAGTTGGCCATCATTGGGAAGAGAGGCCCCTTAGTATTGCAATCTTTATATGCCCCAAATACAGGGGAACACCAGGGCCAAGAAGTGGGAGTTGGTTGCCAGAGGAGCAGGGTAGGGGGAGGGGAAAGGGAGCATTCGGGATAGCATTTGAAATGTAAATTAAGAAAATATCTAATAAAAAATTGAAAGGAAAAAAGATAATAAAGAAAAGACTTAATCTCTATATTAGCTATTTTTCATATGAATGTTTATCTCTCAATAGAAGCAACTTAAAGAAGGAAGGATTTACTGAGGCTCATTATTGCAGAGGGTCCCGATAGTGAAGGCCAATCTGAGAGTATATTGTCAATGATAGCAAGAACATGGAATTTATATGGTAGCCAGCTAAGATAGAGAGGACCCAGCAGGAGCTAGTGGCGGATGTCACCTTCAATGGCCTACTACCATTGAAAGATCTATGTTAATCAGACTTCACTTCCTGAAAGATGAACATATTCCAAAATGATGTTTTAGGCTTGAGACCTTACATCTAAAGCAGAAGCCCATGGTGCATCTTCATGACAGCTTTGTGTTTAAAACTGATCATTTAGACTTAGGGAAATGGGGCCAGGGAGTTGAGGAAAAACTGGAAAGCTCAAAAGTTTGATTTGGCTTGGGCCACACTTAAGTTCTTGTTCAGATCTAGGCCAACTCCATTACAATTACAGTCATGTGATTCTCTCTTCTGTCAGACTCTGGGGTATTTCAGGTCAGGGACTGTATCACATTCATTATTTTGCTCCTCGTGTGCTCTTATTTGGAGCTCTGTACTTGAAAGATGCTTATGAATATTTATGTACTTAATGAATGAATAAATGAATGAGTAAATTTGCTACTGATTGGATAAGTGGGGAGAAGCAAGGTATCATTTTTTTTTAAGTCATGCTGTTTTCCAATTTGAGGTTTTCCCACACTACCTTTGACATATTTACATCAGAGTGCTCCCTGTGTCTGTCTGTCTCAGTTGTTGATTTTTAACTATCCGCTTTGAAACAATTCTAGGCTGTGCATTCCAAAGCAAGTTTTATAATGCGATGGTTAGAAATTCAGCATCACTTGCTACATTTTGAAAATACAGATATATGCATGGTTATTTGTATAAAACATCTACTTTGCATGACAGAAGCAGCCTCGGTCGCTCATGAAATTTCCAGGTGTTCACTGCCTCAAGGTCCTCTGATGGCTGGTTCCTTTATGTCTGGTGTATACAATTTCCTCCTGGAGACCACCTCCCTATGAAAGAGTTGCATACTGACTCCATTATTCCTCACAACCCATATGGTCTCTGCAGGTACAACACAGCAGCCACTCAGTCTCAGTCTCTGTGTGCTCACTTGGATACCTGCCCAACTGCTTTAAACCAACAAAGACTACACCAGGGGAAACTGTTTAAATAGCCCTCAGGTCCAACAAAGGGATTATTTCACAGGCTCATTTATGTCTTCCTGTGTGCTCTCTCTTTCTGATGTCTCTGCCTGTTAACTGCAGGCAATGTGTGTGCCCCACAAGTGTCATCAGGTAAAAAGCCATCTCTATAGTATTATTTTCTATCTCCTAGTTTTTGAAGGAGTACTTACATCTTAAAGATCTTAAGTCAAAATAGTTATGCATTAGTGTGACCCAATGCCATTGATTAATTGGGCAATAAATTAATTAATACAATTTTTAACATATTCTGATTACTTTGAGTACAGCGTTGGGCAAAGCAGGGAAAATATTTTTTCTTCCTTTGAGAAAATCATAACTAGTTAATATAGCAAATATTGGTAACTTTTAGAACAGTGGTTCTTAACCTATGGGATGTGAGCCCTTTGGGAGGTCATGACCCTTTCATAGGAGTCACCTAAGACCATTGGGCATCACAGATATTTACATTGCTATTCATAACCATAGCAACAGCTATGGAGTAGCAACAAAAATAATTTTATGGTTAGAGGTCACAAAATGAACTGTATTACAGGGTTGCAGCATCAGGAAGGTTAAAAACCACTGCTTAGAGTGTCAAGGATTACGAATCTTATATGACCTTTTTGCAAAAAGACATTGTGGTATAATCTATGAAGGAATTAAAGTTTAAGCAAAGGCTTGCAGGAGGAGAGAAGTTAGCTTTGCAAATGGCTGTAAAACAGCACTCAAGTCACAAGGGACCGACTGGTGAAGGATTGCAGAGGCAGGAGTATATATGATGAAGAACCAAAATGACTTGAAAGACAGAAGAGGTTCCATCCTTACTTCTTAGCCCTGCCTTAAGAGACAGCATCTCCTTGAACTCTCTGAATGAAATTAGCTTTCCTTGGTATAAGATTTTTTTTTAATTTCTTAAACCCTCCTCCTAATAAATAATCTTTATGCCAGTGTGTAACTATAAATTAATTTAAGACTAAGATCAAGTTCCTTCTTTCCAGTAGATTGTGTGTACACTGAAAACAAAGATTTTGTTATTAAGCCATGAATGTCTAAGTATAAAACATGGCTTGGACTCTCTACCATCTCAATAAATTCTTGATTTCTAGAGGCTTTAAAATATGAATGTCTGCAGATATAAGGTGTCCATAGTTTCATAGACGAATCCCTTAAGCCAGTGGAGTTTGTCATTATGAAATGTGGGTCTTTGAAAGAATTTCTGGTCTCTTCCTGTTTCTGTCTCAGAATAAAGGAGAATTGGTGATTTTGAAAAACAAACCTTTCCTGGATTAACTTCATTCCAAGAGTTATTTGTAGACTACAGGTGGGGAGAAAAATAGCATTTTTTGATATATACTTCAGATTTAATACAAGGAAATATACTGAATATATTAAGATATAATTCCTATTATAGGTGAAAATATGATTTTAACAGGAGCTAGGACATTCTAAAACACACATAGAAAGCATCCTTACAGTTGAGTATCAATTTTGCATTGTCTGCCAGCTTCAAGATGCACAGTCTGCCTGGGTGATGCCTTACACATCCTGCCTCTTCATTTCACTTTGCAGTTATATATAACATTGCCTAATGCTTAATGATTATTGAACTTTATCACTATGCAAATTTATTTTTTGCAACTGTTACTGAAGACAATTTTTATTAAAAACTAAGTACTTCTTTAGATGTGCTGCTTTATGTAGTCCATGTTAAAAGCATAACTTTAAATGACTCTTTAGGTCAAATATCTTATAAGACTATCAACCATAGTCATGCCCATAGATGAGATAAATGTCCTGACCACTGAGTTCACTCCTTGAGTGAATGTATTATCTTTTCTATAACTTTACAACATTTTCCATGTACTGTAAATATTTGTTCAAAAGCTGTTTTTCACTTTACAATTAGCCACATCAAAGTGGAAGTTAAGCAAAGGGCTGTGTTTGTCTCTGTAAGTGTCAGAGTTAATTTTAAGTATTTTGCAAAGGAGTTATACCTAAAACAGAATTAAAGTATAGCTATTATTTTTTTTTCATTTTGACATGTATTTTTATCTTATTTGTATGAATACTTGACTGACTATGAGTCACCATCTGTGTACAGTGCTGGGGAAGCCATAAGAAGTTATTAGGTCTCCTGGGACTAGAGTTACAGAAATTTATGAGCCAAGCAAGTCCTGTGAGTTGATGTCAGATCCTCTGGAAGAACATGCAGAGATCTAACCACAGAGTCTTCTCTCTACCTCTCAAGCTAGATTTTGGAGTAAAGTATACAGCAGTCCATTCTCTTGGTATTTTGCAGGCTGGCTACAACTCTTTTGAAAAATTGTTTCATTTTTCTTTCTTTTTTTTTTTTTTTTAGTTTTTTTCTCATTTTCTCATACATCACTTACAGAATATCATGGCTGTTCTTTCATATGCTTATGTATCACATTGTTACAGTTATCTAGTGCACTTACACACATAAGTGTGCCTGTTCACAAACACAGCTGCAACGGTTTTATGCATTTAGTCATGAATAGTTCCTCAGATAAACTTATGGATATATGTGTGTGTGTGTGTGTGTGTGTGTGTGTGTGTGTGTGTATGTGTGTATATATATATATATATATATATATATATATGTATGTATATATATATGTATATATATATATATATATATGTGTGTATATATATATATATATATGTATATACACACATACATGTATGTGTGCATGTGTGTATAAATACATATGTCTTTAATAACTATTTCCACGATATATTTAGCAACTTATTTCCTCTTATATTAGTGAACCTTGAGTTATATAATTCTTTTAAAATTTGCTGTTTGCTACATATGTGGAAGGTGGCTTATCTTTGTGTCTTTAGTCTTACAAGGAAATCGACCACTGCTAATAACATTACCTTTCTTTTTGTTACCATGACACTAAGAAAAAAATACTTATAATTTGATGATAACCACTGTTACAGTGGTGAGCAGCATCATGGATACAGCCTTAATTTTACTATCAGTGTTGTGGATGCCAACAAGTGCTTGCTAACAGGAGCCTGATATAGCTGTTTCCTAAGAGGCTCTGCCGGTGCCTGACAAATACAGAAGTAGATGCTCACAGCCATCCATTGGACTGAGCATAAGGGTCCCCAGTGAAGAAGCTAGAGAAAGAACCTAAGGAGCCGAGGTTTTTGCAGCCCCATAGGAGAAACAACAATATGAACTAGCCAGTACCCCCAGAGCTCCCAGGGACTAAACCACCAACCAAAGAGCACACATGTTGGTACTCATGGCTCCAGCTGCATATGCAGCAGAGGATGGCCTAGTCGGACATCAATGGGAGCGGGGAGGAGAGGCCCTTTGTCCCATGAAGGTTCTATGCCCCAGTGTGGGAGGGCCAGGGCCAGGAAGCAGGAGTAGGCGTGCAGGGGGACAGGGGAGGGGATAGGGGGAGGGTGTTTTTCGGAGGAGAAATCAGGAAAGGGGATAATATTTTAAATATAAATAAAGAAAATATCCAATAAATAAAAGAAAAGAACCCTCCATGTTGTAACAAGTGCTTTGCACATTAAACTAAAAGCATTTGGATGTCTTGCTAAGCTTACTACCCATCATTCATGAATTGGGAAAAGTTGTAATAACAGAACTGTGGCTTTCCTCAAAGATATAGGTTGGAAGATGCAACTTACGTTTGTTGTCAAATGTAGTGATGGATATTGAGAGCAGAGGAACATATGCACAATACATGCACAATATGTGCGTGTTTCTTCTGTATGTTCAAGATTTCGACCAAGACCATGTGCATGCCTGCAGGTGCACAGTCTTTGAGCCACATCTTCAGTCCCCAAATGCATTATTCTGAGTAGGCATCTAACCAGCATTGTTTAGAAAGAGAAAAAAAAAGGAAAACAAAAATTGATGGGGGGAATTAAGTGATATTTAAAATGCTAATGAATGAGGGTTCTTTTGGAGATTCATCTGACTGCCAAGCAGCTCAACGTTGTTATAAGCAGAATTTATGCTGTGCGAACAAAGGGAAATAGTAAATTCACCTGTAATTGGTGAAGAGATAATAAGAGTCAAGTTTTTTTCATATCTCTTAAAGTGCAAAGGATCCTCACTTAGGTTGGAGACCTGAAAAATGGGCTTGGATAACTCTGCTCCCTGTGCATGTTGACTCTCAGGTCCCAGATCTAAGAAGGAAAAGACTCATTAACTTATTTAGGATGGGTCACAGGGGATGAGGACTCAATTGATAATTATGAGGCTTAGAGTTTCAATTCTTAGCATCCATGTAAAACAAACAAACAAACAAACAAACAAACAAACAAAAAAACCAGCAAAATGTACAAGCAGACCTGCTGCCAACTAGTGTGGAAGAAGTAAAGACAGGCAAATACCTTGAAATCGCTGCCTAGACAGCATAGAAAATGAGCCTGCTCCAGTTTCTATTAGGGAATCAAGTCCCCAAAACTGAAGGAGTGAAGGTGGTGAGCAATGGAGGAAGGAAGAGGACACCTGATGTCAGAACACATACACTCAGAGAGACATACATATACACACAAGCACACACACACACACACACACACACACACACACACACACAGATATACATACAAATACATACACACCCAAAGAGACATACATATAGACACATACACACACACATACATACATCCACAGACATACATAAAGACATACATACAGACACACACACCTACACGCAGAGAGACATACATACATACGCACACAGACATACAGAGAGATGAACATATAACCACACACATAGATACAGACATACACAAACACACACATACAGACAGACAGACAGACACACATACATACAGACAGAGACACACAGAAATACACATACACACAGACATACACACACATGCGTACAGACACATACACACACACAGACACACCCAGAGACATACATACAGACATACACATATACAGACAGAGAGATATACATGCATACAGACACATACACAGACAGACAGACAGACAGGCAGGCAGGCAGACAGACATCCACACACAAACACACATACACAGACATACATGCAGCCATCCACACATATATACACACATACAGACATACACACATACACACAGAGAGACATACATACAGATATATACACACACACAGACATATGTGCAGACACACACACATACACCGAGAGACATACATACAGACACAGACACACACAGACATAATACAGACATACATACAGAGAGATATACATACATACATGCACACAGATACAGACATACCCACACACACACACAGACATAATACAGACATACACACACATACACATACACCCATACATACAAACATACACACCCAGATAGACATACAGACAGACACATACACATACACACAGAAATACACATACAGATACACACTAACACACACAGAAAGATACACACATGCACACACAAACACACAATACACATACTTGAAATGTCCACAGAGAAAGAAATGCAAGATTTTCTGATTTCCTCCTGGACAGTAGCTTACTGTATTTGTCTACTTCATAGGGAACCCACCCTTGTCCTGTATTATGTAACCTGTTCTAGGAAGTAAGGAGCCCTTCCTTCCTCACTTCTTCAAAACCCACCCCTTCCCAGGTTTTGTTTTTGGATAACATGACTCACAGGGCAACCCACTCAACTATCTGGTTTCCTTTACTTTCTCCATTCCAGAAGGTTCAGGGTGATTCCCTCTAGATGTGTTCTAGCACTTAGGTGAGAAATACTGGCCCAGAACAGGGCATTTCTTGGCTGGTGGAAAAACCTATCTGACTCAGTTAACCTGCATTTCTGGAAATGCAAGAGTTCACATAACTCCCCCAAATGCAAATGCCATTCTCTGGATTCCAGAAGGACCAGCTAAGTCAGTTCTGCAGGAACTTGTTAACCCCTTCTGGATCTTAGAGATTTCTCATTTGTGACATTATTTGATAAGAAAGGGCTTCTCCACGCCCTCTGAGCAAGAGGCCTGCAGAGACTTTGGGCATTTCTCTTTCTCTCTTCTTCCCAGGTCTTTGGTGGGGTTTGACAGAGGCTCCTAGCTCTGCTGTTGTTTCCCAGCAACCTTGCTTTTCCTCTGAGGCAGCAACAACACTTCAGCCTTTAGCCTTGAGTTTTCAGGTTCTACTGAAAGGTATACTTGCTCACTCTTTTTATAACTAGAAAAGTTGAGTCCTATGATGCTTGTTTTGCACTGAAGACACTTTGCATAATATCAAACAGTAGAATTACTCTGTCTTTAATATTTGCCCTGCATGTACTGATATCAAGACCAAGGAGACAAGGGTACAAACATTTTTTTTTCTACCATTCTCAACGTTTAAAAAATTTCTCACAGTGAATGCTTGTTAAATTAATGGATGATTTGGGTACTGTAATAAAGATCATTAAGATCAAGTTCCACTGTAGCTTTACATTTAGACTCTTGTATCGCCTCCAAGTGAAATATACGCAATAGTATATAAGGTTATAGGCTTAGTAGATTTTGGACATTTAAAGCTATGTCCTATTATCTGGCTGTGCTTGGTAAGAGGAACTCATTATTTTTATTAACTTCATCTTGTGATTAGTATGAGAGGGGTATTATTATATTTTCTTGTACAATGAGTCATTGCTATATAACAATGTATTTGAGCTTTTTTTTTTTTTTTTTGCTTCATTTCCAGTACATCAGACATATGAAAAAGATTAAGATGGTTTGAACGTCTATTGGTCTCAAAGACATTCTGTAAGTGGCTGAGTGAACAAAATTTAACAGCAGCACAGAGACCTTAGCCACACCACTGGTCCTTTGAATCTGAACATTGACTGTAGGCATTTGATGAACATGAGCTGAGACCCAGCACGCCAAGCTCCATTTCTGAGTCTGTGTACCAGCCTCTGCCTACATGACTCACTTCCTCACCCTCCTTACTTTGGCTACCTTCCCAGCCTTTCAGTTATGACCTTTACAGAAATCTCTTCTAAGGTACCTTTCATTCTCCAATGTTTCCCTGCTTCCTCAGGGCAGCGAGCTTGGCTCTGTTTCTATTCTTTATCCTCAGGTCTAGTTCAATGTGTCCCAGAGTGAACACGAACAGTGAATGTTCTCAACTTATTGGATTGTTTAATTCTACACAACCCGCACACACACACACGGTGGATAGCATTGGTGATCCTTGTTTTGCAGTCCCTTTGCTATTGGCTGTGCTGTGTGGAGGAGGCTTTCCTATGCTTTTCCTAGTCTTCTGTCAGTAAAGGAAATAGAAGAGGGAAAGTCACAATAAATTAATCTTCTTTTCAGGCTGTTAATCTGGACTCAGCCATGAAGGTAAGGATATCTTGTAACCTTTTTTTGGCATGCTTCATGTCTGCATAACTAGATTATGGTCTCAGAGAAATTTAGTTAGCCTTTCTCACCAGTCACATTATGAATCTGAGTTCGAAGGTAAAGTTACGGAAACCAAAGTTTATGGCAATGGATTTCGTACTGCCTGACATGGTTTATACTCTTTCATTCAGACTTCTGTTTCTCCCATTAGAAGTTTGAAAACACAGTCTTCAAAAAGATAGGCACCGATGAGCTCTTTTGCTCTTTTTTCCCATGAGTGACAACAGGACTAGAAAACTTACCATCCAAAATGAAATATACTTGGTAAAGAGGAAAACGACCACGATACAGACTAATTACTACTGCTATGGTGGTGGAGAGTACATTTTATTATTTATTTAACTTGTGATATTTTAAGACCATCTGTGGTGTGATAGGGTAAAGTTGTATGCAATTAATAGTGTAAATATGACTGGTTCTATGGTTATTCTGATTTTGTCTCTTTTATACATATATTCTTTAGTGCATGTTTCAGTGCATGCATAAATATAGATGCATATAATGATTTTAGTCTTCAAATCAAGTATTGGTTTGAAAATGGGCATGTTGAGATTCAGAGATGGCTCAGTAGATACGAGTATGTAATGCTCTCAAAGAAGACTTGTTTGACTTAAGTTTCCAGTGATGACATCAAATGGGTCACAACTGCTTTTAAGTACAACTCTAGAAAATTCAACACTCTCTTCTTGTCTCTCTGGACACCTACACTCATGTATATATATACCTGGCATAGATTCTATAGTTGCAAATAATTTTAAAGATTGTATAGTTCTTGTCTTCTGTGTTATATGAGCTTGACACAATCCCACAGGTCATATATGTACATAAATGATAAAGTAAAATATTAAAAAAAAAGAAGAGAGGCATGTTATGAATTCTGGCCAATAACAATAAAGACTAGTGCACTGAAAATCTGGGAAATTTCACCATATCATGAATGTGAATCACAAGTACAGGTACTTGTTTTTCCATCCATGCACTGTATTTTTATCTTGGAAAAACAAAGTCATGATGATGACCCACTAAAGGTATCAGAGAATCAGGCAAGAATCCATGCACTTGGTGATGAAATACTGATACCTTGAGATGCTCACACTGTCAACACTCTCTCCTCTCCTCTCCTCTCCTCTCCTCTCCTCTCCTCTCCTCTCCTCTCCTCTGCTTCTCTCCCCTTATCTCTGCTCCATCTTCTTTTTTCTATTCTTTTATTGTAAGAACATATAATTGTCTTTTTTGGGCTTTTCTGATATGTAAGTGCATAGTTAACTTTTGTCTCCTGACACTCCAGCTGAATTGTGTTCAGATTGCACATCACAGAGTTCAGAAGGCTAAAGAGGCCATATAGTAGATGGTTCTGTCTTTGAGGGCCTCCTTCTTTCTGTCACATGTACTCACATGTAGAAGTTGGTACGATCACAGAAATAGGCAGTCACGAGTGTCTTATAAATACACATCTCTGCAAACATGCGACGCTATCATAGTGGGAGACTGTGGACTTTTCATGTACACAAAAGGTGTCTGGAACCCATCTCTGTTACTCTTGCTGTGGCTCACAGCACATATTGAAATATGAGAGTTGTATGTATTTATTCATTTCTACACTCCATGTCTCCCACAAGCACATACCATCCATAGAGAAGGATCTTGATTCTTTTACATACTTCTGGACCTCTGCACACACACAAGTGCACAATGACTTATGCAATGCATTTGTTATTGAGGTTTTTTTAGTTTTACTGTTGCTCTAAGGGCAAAGAGATGTAATCACATGCATATCACTATGGACATTGTAATATGAATTTATTCACAGAAATGCCCTCCCTTCAAGTTCACTGATACAGCCAATGTCACAGATTAGTCACAAACTCCCGATCAGAAACCATGGGCACAGTTACTATGCAAGAAATGATTTTCATTTCAGCTCTTCACGATTGTTGTAAATGAATATTTTTTAAACTGACCATCAGCTTGTCATCTGGATTTTGATAAACTCTTGAAGAGCCGAGATAATTTTGAAATAATGCATCACACACACACACACACACACACACACACACACACACACACACACACAATCTTGAAAGTGACTACCTGGAATTCAGTATGGGCCTGCTGAAAGTTCAGTTTATTAACCTATTTGGCAATGGGTCATTACACTTAATTAACTTCAATATGAAAAGAGGTATTCATTTGAGATAGTCTTTAAATGAGCACCTGTTGTAGGCCCAGACCTCTATTTAGGGACATTTTTAACTTCAAATGTCTCTGCCTGAGGAACACAGCTGGGAGCACTTTATACTGGCATGTAGGACTTTGAGAATGATGGCATGTAGTCTGTAGAGGTGGAGCTGTGTTCTAGCTGCATGATCCTTTTTCTCTGAAGTATGGGGAAAGGGCTTTTAAAGAAGACTATAATTAATATTGTCTTCATGATAAACACTCTTCCCTAAAATTCAAGATGTTAAAATTTATTTCTCAAAAATTTCTCTTTTTCTCTCTTCAGTTAGGGAATTTTCAGTTAGGGAAAACACACTTTTCCCGGTTTCATTGGAAGTTGGCAATATTGTCAGCAAACAACAAGCAGACATTGATGAGCTATTTTTTTCAATGACTATGAAGTCTAATGTACCAGGTCACACTAAATATTTTTTGGCAATGAAAAAAGAAACTGATGCAAAAATTTGGTGGAATGAAGCAACGTAAAGAACTTCTAATAGACCTTATTTGATTTTTCAGAATGCTTCTAATTCTAACTAAATATTGTTAAAACAAGAAGAAATATGCCACCTAGATAATGACAATAACCAAACACTGGTCTATATTGTAAATTAACTCTAGACAATGCTCAGATGCTGTGAAGACCACCACACTTTAATATCTTATATCTTCATCTTTGTGTATGTTAGTGTGTGTGGCAGTGCATGTTTGGTTGTGTATATAGAGTCCAGAAGACATCCTCAGGAGGCATTCTTCCTCAAGTTTCTTGTCTTTTACAATAAGGTCTTTAGCTGGCCAATCAGTCCAAGCTGATTGGTCAGTGAGCCTTGGGATTCATCCGTCTCTGCTTCCTCTGTTCTGGGATGAGGAGTCCTCAACTCTATATTAGATTTTTTTTTTTAAATGTAGGTTCTGCGTTTGAACTGGTGATCTTGTACTTGTGTGGCAAATATCATACCCCCTGAGATATCTCTCCAGCCACTGTATCTTTACTTGCGATATGCTATTTTTCATCTTGTTGGAAGTAAATGCTATTACTTGTACTCTGGATTCATTCAATTAATGTGTTTTCTCTTTGAGCATTTTGTTCTTGTTTTTCACTGCAAATTTGCCTGTCTTTCTCCACCACGATTGCTTCCTTTTGAATGAATTATTTACAGAGTCTAGCACCTTCAACCTTAAAAAGCCAAATGTGCCTTATGTCTTTGTCACTCAATGATTCCTCAAGTCACGGACCCATTTCTCCACCTTGTCTCACAGCAAAGTCCTTCAATACATTTATCCTCTGAATTCATTTTCCAACTTTCTACTGCTCTTTACTTCTGCGCTGCGGTTGTCTGAGGCTGTTCTTGTAAAGGTCGTTAACTGTCTAGATCTTGCCAAATCCAAAGGTCAGGTCTCCAGCTCTCTTGGGATCACTCTGCCAGCAGCCCCATTGCAGCAGCAGGTGGTAATGAAGTCTGTCTTTAACATTTCCTCTTTTAGCTTCAAGGATCCCATGTTTCCTGCCTTTTCTGTTATTCTGTGTCCTTCATTTTGCCATCATTCTTATTTTTCCTATCATAGACTAGAATCTGCAAAGCACTGTAATTTGGACTCTTTTCCTTCTTTCTACTTCTATGTGCTTTTCTTGGAGACATCGTCTACTTAAGACAAAGAGGTGTCCGATGCGGTGTGTGTTGTCTGTCAGTGACTTAAGCCCTAATGTTACCACTGGGCTCTGGTTCATTGTCTTCCACTAACTACTAATAATCATGAGACCCTTAACAGGTCAAAAATGAAACTATTGGCCATTATGCTTTGAAAAGCTTCCTCTTGTCCTCTACGTCTTGATAAATACTGAAAAAAAACAAAATGTACCTGGCTTCTCTTGGATTTTCTTGCTTTGTATTATCAATCCATTTTGAAGGGCCATCAATTAATGCATCAAAACGTATAACAGTCTGGCCACCTATCACCAAGTCTTTTGATTCCATCCTTGTCTAAACTCTTATTATCTCCCCTTTGCATAATAGAAGCCTGACCTCCTTATTCTCCCATGGTCAGAGGCATTTCTATAGGTTCAGTTGTCTTCCTCAAAAGCCAAACATTGACATGATTATCCACAATGTCTCAGAATAAGTGTATTTGAGATAATTTGATACATGAATAAATTAACATGAAGTCCTTAATCCAATATAATCAGAGTTCTTGTAGGAAACAGACATTTGAGTGCAGACACGGGCATGTAAACAGAATAAGACCATATGAGGATTCAGGAAGACTGAGGGCATCTAAAGCTGAGGAGGTAAGCCCCGAGAAAAGCCAAAAGCACTGTATCTTTGTTCTGTTTGCAAAAATGTTAGAAAACACCTTTCCATTGCCTGATCTCCAAGCTGGTGTTACATCATCATGAGCATCCTAGCGAAAGCATACAACAGCCCTTGTCACAGCAAGTGATATTGCAATCACAGTCCCTGCAAAGTGTAGAATGATATCTGTACTACCTCCATTTAGCGAACTATTGGACAATGGATTTCAGTGAAGTAAAACTTCCACATGATGTGGACAAAGAGGAAGGATGAATTCCTACAGTCTTCCAGAGAAGGAAATTTTACCTTTGAGAACTAATTACACAAAGTTCTGACTGGTTATCTTACAATTTAGTTAATGCATGCATATTTTCTGGCTTCAGTTTCCTCTTCTGTATTCAGTTGTCACACTGCCACATGAAAGGCAGAGAATAACGAGGAGATTTCTCCTAAGTTCAGTCAAATTAAAAGTAAGTCCATTTTCTGTTCTCAGTTGGTTTTAAGACACATGGAAACAATATTATGTGTTTATGAAGCTAAGTGCCCATAACAAAACAATTTCCCTCTGCAGGGGCTTTTCAGTACACTCAGCCCAAACATCTCACTTCTCCATCCTGTTTTAGAGTCCTGCACCATCTACCTCCTGCTTGCCTCAAGTGTGATTTGTTTTCTTGCAGTACTTTTCAGCTTTATGTGCTGTTAATCCTTCTAGATAATTCTTTTCTCGAGATCGGAATTTTTTTCTTGGTTCTGTAAATTTTCAAAGCTGACACTGTCATCCATAGAGCTCACTCCCTAGTCTTGTTTTGAGATCCATTTCTCAGCAGCCATTTGTACAGCATAAACCATGATTGATGTACCACCACCACCCGCCACTTTATTCTGCTGTCTGCTTCTTTCGTCGTGCTCATTTTATTAATGGCAGTATCTCTTTGTTTACTTTGTTTTATCCATTTGGGTAGGAGGGAAAGTCTGCAGAAACTAGGATATTGTCTCTTTTGGCTAATTTATTCCTTCCATTTGTATGAGACCTTAAATTGTTATGTCTTAACTAGTCCACAGCTGCCTGTACTAAATGTTGAATGAATAAGGTACTTAATAAAGATCAGTTGAATTAATGAATTTCCTTTCACTGAGATCTTTGTTTTTCCATAGTGATGCTGAATTTTCAAAGTTTTTCTACCTGTTTGTCCTCTCATACTGATAGTCTCTGGAAATCACTTCCTGGTGTCTATCTTTGTGCTCAGCATTTAATCTGATGTGTAGTCTAGATGGTTCCACTTCATGAAGATGTCACACTAGTCTGATTAAAGGACTTGGGAATGGTTTCACTTCCTTTCCTGATGTGGCTGCAATGAGTGGCCAGTTCATATGGGTATAGTTGGTTGCCTTCAGGCCCTTTGTGCTTCCCTATTGCCAGCCAGGCATTAATGACTAGTTCTGAATACTTCTAGGAGGGATGACTAATATGGCCACTCTGCTGCTTTTGCTGTTGTTGCTTTTCTGGAATTGCTTACTCTCTGATCTGATCCAGATGCTCACCTAGGAAGGTACTGGAGATTACTCATGTGGTCTTCCCAGTGAAGCATCTTTAAGGGAAAGTTGACTCATATTCTAAGGCATTTATGTCTAAATTTTTGCACATACCTTGGCAGGCAGTACAGATGACAGTCTAAGTTCTGTACCCTTTATTCAACTTGTTCTCTAATTAGATGGCTAATTTCAGACATATACTTTACTTATTTAGCTAAACTTTCACTCATCCCTATTTATTAGGCAGATATTCTCACATGAAAGAATTGCTGTGAACTCGGGTAAGGAGTGATAATGCCAATGCCTCTGTATCTTCCCTGGTGCCATCCGTTCATTCCTTTGCCAGACACACACAATGGTGTTTGTATCACTAGCAAACATTATGGTTTCTACACTGACAATTTTAAAGTCCTTAATATCACCACATCCTACCTCATCTCTCTGTCTTTATTGTTCTCTCACTTCCTCTCTTTGGAGGATTGGCTGCCACTTAAATATGATATTTTACTGACAATTTCTCTAAACCCAGAACCTCCTTGTTTCTGCAGATCTTTCTGTCTCCAATACTAATACTAATACAAAATACTAATATTATCCCAGAGAAGCCAAATATTTGGTTCTCAGTGTCTTTCAGTGCAAGTTGGAGCTGGGATGTAGGGTATATACAACCATGTCAACTCCATGCCATATATGTGAAAAGCTTTTGGACAACAATATATGCCCATAAGAAACTAAACTTTAATCTCACATTTTTGTGATATTTTTTAAAGCCTCTGCTCTGCTCCTAGCAATTTTTGTGTGTGTATGTGTGTGTGTACGTGTGTGTATGTATGTGTGTGTGTGTGTGTGTGTGTGTGTGTGTGTGTGTGAATTAAACAAAGATCTTATTATCTGATAGGTCTTGTTCAATACTTGTTCCAGAAGTCTAGCATATGCTAGACAAACTTTGTTAACAATCACTATTTCAAAATCAGGGATTAAGATCTTAGCAAAAGGCAGTTTTGGTCATAGGCCAGGTGGCCTGTTGAAAAAGCCTCATATGCTAAGGTGTTATAATAGAATAGAGGTCTCTAATCAGGTCATGTTTGTTTGCTTATTTGAACTAGGCCTTCTCTGTGTATCCTTAGTTGGCCTGGAAGTCACCTTGTAGACCAAAGTGACCTCAAAAATCAGAGAGATCTGCTTGCCTTTGCTTCTTGAGTGCTGAAATTAAAGGCATGGTTGTAATATCTGGTCTAAACTAAATCTGATGCTTCACTGTCATCCACATGATGAGTCATGTTGGACTGGCTTGTCATGTTTGGCATCCTCAGGTATACTCTACCTTGTGCATCCTACCTTCCAGACCAGGCATTCAGAATTCCCTCCCTCTGGTACAGTGGTACCAGTCCTCTGTACCATTTTGTCCTCCTGATTTAGTATGTACAATGTTACTTGTATGAATATATTTTCAGGGTTGACTATTTTGTATTGGATGATGAACCCACATGCTCTTCTCCAGGGAAGACTACCTCCCCAGCACTCCACATGCTTAGTTACTAGTGGTTCTTTGTGTATGGTTGAGGTCCTCTAACTCCTTCCCTCCCCATGTTAGCACATTTTTAGTCCTGTCCTTGTTCAAGCTTAGGACACTTTTTTTTTTTTTTTTTTGTAACTGAGCCAACTTAACGTTTATCATTTATATCATTGAGTATTGAGCTTACACATGGGAGAAACTGAGGCAACTGGATTTATTATTAACCTAGGTTGTGCCATAATAGGCCACTCTGTCACTCTTAACCACCAGACAATGATATTTTTATAGGAGAAAATTTAGAAGAAGCTTTAATGGTAATATGGAAATGTCACTCACTAGGTGACAGCCAGCTAGTGAGGTAAGTGTTACTAATTTGAGATAGAAAATAGAAAGAGAAAGACCACATCTCAGTGTTGACTTTAAATTGTAATCTATCAACTTGCCTACCTCCTTAAGTTCCCCTGCCCTAAAGAGCATCTCCTTTGGATCTCCATCTCTCACCCCTTTCCTGTCAGCCTACTCCCTACTAGTCAGTCTATTGCACACATGGGTGTGTTAGTGCACGGGTGTGTCCTGGTGACATGGAGGTTACCACAGATTAGGTGAAGAATGGCTGAGGCCCCAACTTCCTTGAGGTGAATTAGTTGGCAGCTCACAGAAAGTATAGCACTGTTTCGACATGATTCATGCCAGCAAGTCTTAGCTTGTCTAGGTTGGTATTATAGGTGGCTTCTTGCCTCTTACAAATATAGGCATTTGGCCAACTGTGAGTTTCTTAGAGTCCTAAGCAGAAACTCAGAGTTTTCTTGAGAGCTGATTTGAAATACACCTTTAAAGTCATCAAAGTCTTGGATATAAAACAGAGATGATGGAAGGCATATACTAGAGCTCCCCATGGTTATAGAACCCCACAGAAATAAAGATACCTGCTGTCTATGTACTTATTAGTGACAGGGCTAGCTTCTGTTCTAGGCCAAATTTTCCACCCTTGGCTATATACAAAGTCTATCAGTGGGAGACCCTGAATCAATAAGTAAACAACACATGGGAAAAGTTCAGGCTGCTGCACTTGTTATATATTCTTTATAACCATTAACCATACACCAGTTTTCCCATATCATGGGAAACTATGCTTGGCAGCATAAGAGTCAGGGAAACTGGTCATTTGCGCATCTATTGTTTCTCTAAGTAGCATTTGGATATTTGTAGATTCGGGTCCTCACACTCTGAACAATGTGAGCTATTTTTTCAGGAGTGGCCTGCTTGACCCTGCAGTCAGACATTTCCTGAATCTCAAAACCACTAGGGCAGGGCCATTCAGCCAAGCCCCAGGTGGCCCAACAGAGAAGTACCAAGGACTGCTTACTTGGACTCATGTCCTTCCAGGCAGGAATTGTGAATTTTCAGGCGCCAAGACCTAAGGAAACGGAGGACAAAGTCTTTCTTCCTGCTCAGTGTGTTTGCCACAAGTCAGAAGTTGCAGTCACTCCGTGAATGAGTTGTGCTTCCCTGGGCAGCCGTCCACTGCATTTTATGACAGGGTGAGCACGCAGTGGTGGGGGTACACAAAAGAGTTGCAGAAATGGAATCTGCATTTGGCTTACTTGCAGGACAGATATAATGTGGATAGTACAGTTCACTCCAAATCTGAAACCACAACACTGCATATGTCTGTGTTGGGCATGAAATTAAATCTCGGAAATTTAAGTGACAAAGGGAAAATATAGAGTTTTTGGCATGTTATTAAACACATGAAGAAAAAAAAAAACCCCACCAAGTTTCCAGGATCACAAAGAGGATTAAAGAGAATAATAAAGGGCGGGACCTCATTTCCTCCATCTATGAAAACCCAGGATAACTGAGAAGGCAAGATTGATGCACATCAAATCAGGAGAAACAGCCTGAAATGATTGGCTTGGAATACTTTCCTGGCAGGATGGGAAAATAAGAGAGAGAGTAGGGCTTAGAACAGCTGAAGAAATTAAGAGTTTTCAGGGCAGTACTGGAACTTTAAAGAGAAGAAAGAAGAGATGCTAATGAGGTTTGGCTATTTGCATTCAGTAAATGTCTACGTAGCAAGTGCCTATCAGAAATCCTCACAAAGCAGGTGCAATGTTTCTCTGTCATAGGTCACCGAGGCCAAGTCTAGGTTTCTTAGACTATGAATCAAAGATTATTCATTGAAATTATCTACAATGCTTAGTAACAGATAGCCTTGAATCTTATTCTAGTCCTGAGTCTGAATCTCTTAATGAATCCAGGAATCTACCTCATGTCTTGTGTCATTCTTACACACAATGTAATTGGAACATCATTCCTTAAGCTATTGTTCACACCTCTAACATACTTGAGAAGCTGGAGGCATATACCTCTGTGTGTCCTGTGCTTGGAGATGATGTTATGCTGTCATTCCACTGGAGGCTGGGCATCTGCATTTAAGGATGATCTAGAGGACACTGCGCAGCACATTGTCTGGCAGGCCTATTTATAGGTTAGACAGCTATGATTTACCATAGAAAGACTTACAATAAAACACATGGAACCTGATTAAATTGGGATTTCAGATGACATAAGTTTCCTTGTGTACAATATGTTTATCATATGGAAAATATCTATATAAAACAATAAATAAAATACTTACTGAATCTATCAATCATAGGTTCAGGTACTCTAAAGTCCAAAGCCTTCAAACTTCATGGTTTGACAATCTGTGAGTTTTGAAAGTTGGGTATGAATAAACTTGCTAAGGGAAATTCATTACTAAATTGTAGAATAGATGCCTCTAAATAAAAGTAGATTAATCTAGATGTACAAACTCTATAGGATTCATTGTTTAAAGTGGGGATGCCTGTTCAGTTGTCCTGTCTTTCACATAATTTCTTTTGGCTGTTATGACAAATTAGCATGTGGTGAATGACTATAAATCACACAGATTTATTATCTGAGATTTATTGGTCAGAGGTCCCTCAGAGACTCATGGAGCTGAGTTGAGTTATCTGCAGGCTCCTGGGAAGAACTTGATTTCTTGTAATTTTTGGCTTCTAGAAAATAATGCCAATTGTTAGCTTGTGTTCTGTTTTCTCTTTCTCTATAGCCAGCTTTGTCAACTGTCTCCCACTGTCTTATAACCCATCCTTCTCCAACTACAAATATGAGATAGTCTTTTGTTTTAAGAGTTATAGACCTTGTTCATCTGAAAAATTCAGGCTTGTCCCATTTTACATCTTCATAGCCTCTGTTGCCAAAGAGAGAATCATATCCACAGGCTCCAAGGAGTCTGGTATGGGCATTTTTCTCTGGGTGGTAGTGGTGGTGGTGGTGGTATTGGTGGTTGTGTTTGTGTTGTTGTTGGAGTAGTGGTGATAGTGGTGGTGGTGTTATTATGCTAACTATACCTCATGATTTATTTAAAAGTAAAATTAAAAACTGATTGTCTGCCCACTTACAGCTGACAGTCTATTCACTTCTATTTTCTAGCCATTTTCCTCACTACTACAATTATCTCCAAGTTTGCTGCTTTACAATCTATGTATATGTCAACAGACAACCGCTGATAGAAAAACAACAAACAAACAAACAAACAAACAACAACCCTCTGAAAACAGCTCAAACTAATATAATATTAAATATATTGCATATAGTACAATTAAAGCAAATACCCTTAAATGCTATCGCTGAACTTTTTGTTAATCCATGAGAAAAGGATATGAGCTGAAAGGTAGGCCTTTAATTTGTTGAAAAACAGTTACAGAGTATGGAGAAATGGCTCACCAATGTACATATTTGCTGTCCAAATACAAGGACTTAAGCTTGGGTCACCAGAATCCACTTAGAAGCTGGAGGTAGAGTGTGATTATCCCCCGTCCCAGTGCTCCTACTGGAGGATGAGAGGTGAGAGACTGAAGAATCCCTGGCAGCTCCTGGGCCAACAAGTCAAGTGCACACACAGCAAAGCAGAAGGCAGGAACCAACATTTGAGGTTGTCTGAGCTCCACATACATTTCATAGTGCACACATATTTCTACACTCTCAGACACAAACAAAATCAACCCCCCTTACACTTATGTATAGATAATTTGATTCCAAACTTCATTATAAAGTATGATAGATGTTCATTCAAACCTCATTAAGTATGGTACTTGTACTGTTAGACTCTCTTTAAATTTAAGAGATGAAGTCCAGAGAACCTTAGAACACCCAAGTCTACCATGGAGACACTTTAATCTTGATACTCAACCTCATTTGAACCATCTTGCTCTCCTTCAGCAAGTTTCATACACAGAATCTGATGACTAGCTGAACAGTATCTAGTGGTCACTCAATCATACATTTAGAAATATCTGCATGGGACAAAGAGCCTTCTCCAGGAACTAGAACACTAAGTAGTTGTTCTAATGTCAAATGATCAGCTGCGAGGATATGAATGTGTGTGGCATTGTTCAGAATGGTCAAGTCATATTTGTGAATATATGTGTATATACATACACATTATATATATATATATATACACACATATGTATACAGATATGTATACACACATACATATATATGTATACACACACACACACACACACACACATATATATATATATATATATATATATATATATATATATATATATATGTATTGCTGCTTTACAATCTATGTATATGTCAACAGACAACCGCTGATAGAAAAACAACAAACAAACACACAAACAAACAACAACCCTCTGAAAACAGCTCAAACTAATATAATATTAAATATATTGTATATAGTACAATTAAAGCAAATACACTTAAATGCTATCGCTGAACTTTTTTTTCATATATATATATATATATATATATATATATATATGAATTTGAGAGGAAAAGGGTTTATTGAAGTTTGTAGGGAGAAAAGAGTGGTTAAGTGGCCTAATTGTACTATAATCTCAAAAATTAAAAATGGTAAAATATGAATTTGAGTAAATCAATTGAGTAATGGCTTTCTTTAGCACTTTAGAATTGTCATTCCTAGTCTTCAAAAAATTTTAGTTAATTTAAAAAATAATAAAATATTACTGACTATATATTGATAGATAGTAACTAGCAAAATATTCTTATTGATACTTAATTCTCCTGAATATTCTTATATTACCATTAACAAGTTTTGTGTGTGAAGTGGATCTCTCTCTCTCTCTCTCTCTCTCTCTCTCTCTCTCTCTCTCTCTCTCTCTAATCTATCTATCTATCTTTATCTATTTAGTATGGTTTGCTTTTGCTTATGTGTATATGCGAAACTGTTTGTGTACCCACAGAGGCCAGAAGAGAGCATTGGATTCCCTGGAGCTAGAAATACAAGCAGCATTTACATTACAGTATGGGACACAACTCAAGTTTTCTAGGGGAGCAGGGAGCAATGTAAACGGCTGAGCCATCACTGCAGTCTCCTTAGTGAGCTTTTAAAAATTAACACATAATACTTATATCAATCATATTTCTTAAAACCTGTTTACAAAGGGAAATGTGATTGAAAGAAATATTAGACATTGAATTAATCTAAACACTTAATGTAGATTTGTGTAAAGATATCTGTAATTAGGAGAGACTCAGTAAATCTCTTCTAAAATCAAGGTAGGGCTCTGAGAGTCTCATTTGTGACCCAAAGCTACTATCACAGATATTTGGGGACCTTGGGGTCCCCAATAGCTATAGTTGCAGTAAAAAGAGAGGCTTTAAGAGTCTCCTTTATGCAGGTTGATGTTGTTTGGGTAAACAGTAAACCCCAATCCCAACATTAACCCAGTCTTTGCTCCCAGAATAGCACAGTAGAAATTCAGTAGAGACCTGCATTTTCTCAGCACTCTCCATTTAAGTGTAGCATATATCACCAATGCTAATTAATGTCTCTGGTTACTGTACTGCAAGCATTTAGACAAGAAACTAAAGATCCCCTTTGGAATACATGTTCCAAGTTAAATATACACTCTGAAATGTTATGCTCATTGGAAAGAAATGGGTGGAAAAATGTAAAGACAAAAGCAATGCCCCTGGACCATTGCTATCTCTATAATCCCCCTTCACATTACAAGTACACTGATATTTACTCAGTGAATAAAATCAGCGAGTTTTATATTTAACAAGGCATCGCCTCTCCATTTTTTATTATATGCTGTGACCTCTCCAGAGTTGGTCTCTACACAGTCTTGTTCTTGCCACACTATGCCAACTTTATTGCATCCATTGTCTCTTATCCTCTAAGTCTCCATTGAGTGTGGTAATGGGGTATACTACTAAGAAAGCTAAGGAAACAAAGAAAGGACTCAGAGGTGACTATTGCAGGAGTTCACTCTCTGCCTCTGCCCGGTGTTACTTTGTTAACAGACATAATACTCACTTCAGAATGTAGCTGAAAGTCTGCTGTTGATACTTTTCTCTTGCTATCATTAGCTTTCAGTCTCAGGTGTGAGATGAATATCCCATTGTAATCTTATCCCAGCTATAGGAGGAAGAGTTGAGCACAGCTTTTTAATTGGTAAATCCAAACAACACAGGTCCCATAACTGATTGCCTGTGTTGGAACTTCAGCAACAGTGAAAAGATTCTTTCCATACCTTGGCAAAAATTAATCCAAAATCACATGTTTGATGAATTCAAAGCATCTCAGGTTGGACTCAGCCACTTTGCATCTCAGGGTTGTAGTAACCTGGTTCATAACACAGAACATGCATGCTATTGTTCTGTTCATTCCACAACATCATATAATACCACATGCTTCTATTCTCATGTAGCAGAAGATGGCCTAGTCGGCCATCATTGGGAAGAGAGGCCCCTTGGTACTGCAATCTTTATATGCCCCAATACAGAGGAATGCCAGGGCCAAGAAGTGGGAGTGGGTGGGCAGGGGAGCAGGGAGGGGGAGGGGGGAGGGGACTTTGGAATAGCATTTGAAATGTAAATTAAGAAAATATCTAATTAAAAATTGGAAAAAAAAGAAAATAGTCTAAGAGTAAAACCAACTTATAGCAAATATGTTGTCCAACACAGGGCTATGAGAAATATATGATATTTTCTAAATGCAAGGTGATGGTGGTTCTCTAAGTGATGCAGAGAATTAAATTATTACTCTCCCCCTTGCTCCTCCTCCAAAGTAGACATATCTAAAAACTCACAGGATATGTGTATATTTAGGCAAAATCATTAGGTTTCCTTGTGAAATGTCAATAAAGAATTTGCTCACATTTAAACAAAACAAAACAAAACAAAACAAAAAGAAATGTAATATTTAAGTTGTTCACTTAAGTTTCATAAATTTTCATTATATGAACTATGGCCTAAAATTAGGAGAAAATTTTGAAAAATTTCTAAAGTAACTCTAAATATATTTCTCCATATAGGACTGTGTATCTGTGGAAAGTGTCACCTTCAACATTTATAATTATAACATCAAAATAGCAATTAACTCTATATACTGAATCATCACATATTCAGTCAGGATATAATTCTCCTTTTGTAAAAATAAATAAGTATATCCAAGTTGACAGCAAGAAAAACTTTTTTCATCTTTAATAACTAATAAAATTATATGAATACCAAAGAACGGTTTCTAAATAAATTCCTTGTGATTGATGATCAGCAGATGTTATCTTAGATATTTATTTTATGTATATACACACTCCAGCTCATGCAAGTTTCTCAAGGTTGAACGGGGGTCATGGGTAGAGAACGCCCAAGAAACAGTAAAGCAAAGAACAAAGGATGAGACTTTCTCTTTCATAGAATTTAACATCCAGTGGGTGACAAAAATATGCAAATAAAACTTAAAATATGACTGATGGTGACTAATGCTACTAATAAAAGCACAGCGGGGAAAGGGACCACCAAGGCTCTGTCTATTTTTAAAACCTGTGAATGACATTTGAGAAAACGTGATAGATCTGAAGAAACAGCCTTGAAAGTATGGAAGAGCAACCATCCTGGCAGAGCCAGGGAGTGGAACAGAATGTATGGAAGAGCAACTGTCCCAGAAGAGCAATCATCCTAGAAGATCAACCATTCTGGCAGAGCCAGAGCGGGGAACATGAGTAAACTCCAAAGACAATGGATTTCTCAGAGTTTCTGTATAACTGGAAAAATGTTGGCAGAGTGAAAGGGGAGGCAAAAGAGATGGTGAGGCTAGTTCACACAGAGATTTAGATATCACATTAAGGATTTTGCTTTCTTCCTGGGAGGTTTGTGACACACTTGTGCTGTGGGATTTGATTTACTTTCTTGGACTGTCATTCTTGCTTCTATATGCAAAGAAAAATTACCACTGACATATTTATTTTGTGTGTGAAATAAACATTGATTAGGTGTTATAACAATAATGTGAAGACAGGCAGTGATAGCTTGGGTCATAGAGAGGAAGGCGTGTGACATGTGATGTAGACACTGGGAAGATCAGAGAGATCGCATTTGAAGAGTGAAAGCAGAGCGCCAAGGATGACTCTACATGTTTTAGCCTCGCCAACTAGAGAATTAAAGCTGTCAGTCACTGAAAATGAGAAATTCCATTCAGTACAACAGGTAGAGGAAGAACAAGAAATAATAGAAGATCAATTTGAGAAACATCTGCAACCTTAAATAGATGCTTGTACTTGTAAGTTGGCATTCAAA
The DNA here is from genome assembly GCA_902729485.2 of Mus minutoides. NCBI lineage: Eukaryota > Metazoa > Chordata > Mammalia > Rodentia > Muridae > Mus > Mus minutoides. The sequence continues at coordinate 172,948 of LR753493.1, read as the reverse complement.
GGAGGTAGACATTAGAGTTCTCAGAGAAAATATGTGAATCCACATGTTTGTAGAGATGCTTTTCCTGCAAAATTTGAAGTGTATGAAGAAGTGAGCTGAAGCAGGTGTAGGCCTCATTACTTTCCTTTGGGCATTTTGACCCCATTTGTTCAGGGCAAACTATTTTCTCCTCTCCCACCTTTTTGTAGTGGAATCAATTCATATTTTCCATTCTGAAAATATAAATTTTAATTCAAATTTCAGTATCTGGGACCAAAATTCTTCCCAAGAGTCATGACTTACAGTTCCCAAGTTCTGTTTCACATAGACACATACACACCCTTAGGCAGGAAGGTGTCTCATTGGCACCAGGGTGTAGTCTTAGGGCCATAGGAATGATATGACTAAGTCTCCCACCAGTGATGGTCTTGGTCCTGCCCTTAAATGAGGAAGCCTCTTGGATGGGTACAGCTTCCACTATTCTTTCAAACATATTTTATCCACCCATAAGACATGCAGACCTGTTTCACTAGGAGATGCTGGAGTGTGCAATCCTATAATATATAATTTAGCCTTATCCATTCTGTAACCATATTCTGTGTTTCATCATGCATTGTCTGTTTCTGAACTGCAAACATTACTTTTGGTTTACCCTGAGACACTGGCAAAAGTGAATTTGAGACCAGAGAGTTACTGGGATGAAGTTGGTGGCTATGACTATGCTGTAGGAGTAGGTAGATTCACTGAGACTCATTTCTGTTTTTCTATGAGGTGTATTTCTACTTGGTAACACACAAGGTGTTTAGGAGTATTAGATAATACAAGCAGTGATTCACAGATAGCACTATTACAATATTAGTGTCATTCTAAAATGAATACAGTGAGCTTTCATCTTAAAACACCATCAGGGGAATATTATTCATTATCACGTACTACTGGAAGAGGCAACCATCAAAAACAAACAAACAAAAAACCAAAATAACAAAAAACAAAAAAGAAGAAGAAAGAAAAAAGAATTGTTGTTAGATCAAGCATAAATTATTGGATCACCTCTAAGAATTGCCCACTTGTTATAACACTAGCAAGAAGACACATGCTAGAAAGACAATGGCTTGGAGAATCTGTAATTGAAAGCATGTAATATTTGAAAAATAGTTTAAGTATGAAACCTGGATCAGAAACAAACAAACAAACAAACAAACAACAACAACAACAAAACCCATGAGAGTTACATTGAACATCAAAGAATGCCACCATCAGGCTAAGGAATAAGAAGTAACTACAGTAGGTAAAAGAAAAAGAAAAAAAGAATTGCAGCCCAGCCCTTCTGAAGGATTTCTTAACTTTACTTCCATTGTCTATCCTCAAGCCCAAATGAAACCTGTCAGCTTGACAGTTTCCCTTATGCTGCTGAGTCATGGGTCTATGCAATAAAGGCATATGCATTGCTCTACTCAGCAAAAGTATTCATGAGTGGCCGAACACACATCCAAAGTGGATATGAATCATCTCACATCATTGACTTACATTAATCTGCTGAGAAGGCTCTAAATAATTCAGTGGTAATTTTTTTTTCTGAGACCAAGTTCAATGAGCCAAGTACTTTGTCCAATGTTAATGTCTACTCATCTTGTCTGCTGGAGAACATAACCAGCAATCTATTCATTTCATTCCTACATCATCAATTTCCTCTTTCATTCTGAGTATGTTTGATTAAAATTATGTATAAAACTTTTTATTCTACGTTAAGCAACCCTCACTGGAGCTTAACCTCCAGTTATTATCCAATTTACTTGTCCTGCAAAAACTTGCCAAAGGATGATCTACTTTCACATTCTTTGAATGCATTTCTTCTGTTTCTCACGAATTCATCATCATCCATGTTTTATGCACCATTTAATACATTATCCTCCGTCATTCTGGCTTGGTATATTAGCAACTGATCTTAACAATAAATCTCTCCGTTTTCCAGGTAACTTTCCATACTTGATTTCCAGAATACTATATTCTGAAATCCTACAGAGATGCCTTTATGTTGATTTTAGGTCATTTGGGAAGACAGCCAGACACATGTAAAGGTGCTGAGAGCTATCAGGTCCCCCCTGCATAGGTGAGGACCATGGAGCTCACAGCCACCTGCTGTGCTGTACTGAAGTTAAAATAATGGATGCCTTTGTCCAGTTACATAACTAGGCAGACTAACAATGCTGCATTGGTATAATGAAGGTAATGTTTACCCCTGAAAAGTAAGAGGTGGCTGAATAGTTACAATTTCTCTCTTTGTCCATCACTGAGGATTTATCAGCCCTTGGCTGAGGTGAGAAACACACACAAGAGTTCTCACCTTGTCTACAACCAAAGTCTACAGGCTTCATCTTCCAGCATCTCTTCCCCTGACCCTTACTCTGACTCTCAAGTTGTCAATTTAATATTGCTAGTTTTATATTAACTTGATACAAGCTAATCAGAGAGGAGGGAGACGCAATTGAGAGATGACTTCCACAAGATCAAACTATAGTTGACCCTGTAGGGAATTTTCCTAATTAGAGATTTGGTTTGGAGAGGTGTAGTCCATTTTGGGTCATGCCATCCCTGTGTTGGTGGTTATAAGTTTTATAAGAAAGCAGGCCAAGCAAACCATGAGGAGCAGCCAATAATCAGCACTTCTATTGTAGCCTCTGCATCAGCTCCTGCCTCCAGATTCCTGCTCTACTTGCATTCCGGCCCTATATCCCTTGGATGATGAACTATGGTGTGGAACAGTAGATGAATAAACCCTTTCTTCCCCAAGTCTCTTTGGTCCTGGTGTTTCATCACATTAATAATCACCTTAAGACACAGGTTTTACTAGGTTTCCAACTTTGTGAAAATTTCTTGGAGTTGTTGGTTTTACTAAGTGTTTTTAATTCCTTTCTATTGTGATAAAACACTTGTGGGGAAAAGCAGCTTCAAGGAGGAAAGAGTTTATTTCAATTTACAAGTCACAGTCTTCCACTGAAGGAAGTCAAGACAAAAACACAAGCAGAAACTTGAAGCAGAAATGATGGAGGAATGATTCTTGATACTATGCTTACAGCTAAAGCATGCTTAGCCAGCTTTCTTATTCACCCCAGAACTATCTGATCAGGAAATGATGTATACAGTGGGATAAGCCCTCTTAAGTCAACCAAATTCAGACAATCCTCTACAGAAATGACCACAGACCAATCTAATCGGGACAATTCCCTTCTCAGATGACTCTAGACCATTTACATTGACAGTCAGAGCTAAACATCAGACTTGATGGAGTGGACATCAGACATGGATGCTTATTCTCATTTTGAAAATCTGCATTTGAAAAAGATTGCCTTATCAACACATGGGAAGGGAAGTTCTGGCAGGAGTCTGTGATAATGTCCTTGGACTCTAGTTGTGTTAATTGTGTCACACAAAGAAACAAATCATAACTTAGAGAAGATTTGTGCTTTAAAACCCTTGATACCTTTTAGATCAAACTTTGTCGTTGAAAATTATGTAGCTGGGTGTAAGAGATTGTTAAGTGTTTAAGACTTCTTGCTGCTCTTATAGAGGACCTAAATTCTGCTTCTCATGTGGAATTAGCCTTAACTCTATCTCCAGGGAATCTGATTTCCTTTTCTGGTTTACACATGTAAATTTACTCACGTGTACATATATTTGTACATAGACCCACAAGCATATATATATATATATATATATATATATATATATATATATATATATATATATATATATATATTATATATATATATATATATATATATATATATATATATATATATATATATATATATATATATATATATATATATATCAGTGTCAAATAGATGAAAGTATGAAAACATGACATAGTTTTACTCTGCCTGTAGAGAGGATAGCATACATTATCATTGGTTTCCCATGACCTAGATAATCAATTTCTTAGTTTGCTTTTGTAAATCTCACTGAAAGAATGTAGTAAGTTTTCTCTGAAAATTAATTAAACACATGCATTTTTCCTATCTTTAACGTTTGTGCTTGGGCAGATGTACATACATCATTAAAAATAATTTCCTGTATTTGAAAATGGAGAAACTATGTACAAGTGTCCAGTTTGAAGTGTAAATTTCAAACACGATAAAGCATGTGACACTTGAAGAGAAGTATCTTTATGAGATAAGTTACTAAAAAATTCAGTATAATCTTCTTCCTCTAGTCTCTCCAACTGTTGTCTGCTTTTTCATTATTGAACTTAATCTGGGGACACATACCATGGTGTTCAGGTAGATGTCAGAAAACAATTTTAGGAAGCTAATTTTATCTTTCTACTCCATGGGTCCTGAGATTGAACTCAGGCTGTCAGACTCAGTGGCAAGAAAATCTATTCATTTAGCTATGTCACTGGATTTACAAGGGAATTTTAGAAAGAGGATTCAGAATAACAGAAATCAAGTTTCACCTATTCAGCTTCCTTCCTACAAGTCTGCCCTTAGACTAAGCTAGCTTATTCAGTCAGCTTAATCAAGTAACAGAAAACCCTACAACTCCTAAGTAGATGTTGTAAATTCCTTTAGTTCTGCTCATTGGAGCCTTGAGATGTGCCAAGGATTTAATGTGGATACAAGAGGAAAAGGTTATAGGAAATGAGAACATGTAACATTTCTAGACATAAAGGCTTAAAAGAAGAAGCTGTTGAAATTTTTTGATATAGGCCAAGTAGAGAACTTCAAGGATAATTAGAGTTCTGCGTTGTATCAGAAAAGTCAAGGTACTGTCTAACTGGAAACTCTTCTAATTTCTCCTGTGCACCCATTGATTCTCTGGACATTCACAGAATGCTTGACCAAGAATCATCTGCAGGAATTAGATTACTGAAAAGTCCAGAGATCTCCTTCACAGGACCTGTTTTGATGCTGTGGCTGGAAATATTGCTCATTTCACAGGAGTCTAGTCACATTGCAGGACATTTTCTTTCTGTGACCTCACCCATAAAAATCTATGGCGACAATAAATGCCATTCCTAATGCTGGGCCTATTGCCGTCTCCTTCCCTAAGTACTTCAGATGAGGAGAGAAGGTTCAGAGAAAAGCACCTCCTTCCCAGTGTTCCTGCTCTGTCCTAATTCTCATCAGGAGGTGCAGTTTCTACTGCTGTGCACTTCTAATTACATCCCCAGTAGAAGTCATTCATGTCTCAGGAATCTGAAATGCAGACTGTAAGGAAACTGGAATTCATGTATTTCAATCTTTTCACTTGGCAAATACAAAAGGTGAAGAAGAGATAAGGGATGAGTATGGATGAAGTAGGTTCTGGGAAGTCTACAGGTAAATTTAACAAGAGATATCTCAGAGAACCTAGTTTTCTACAGTGTTAAAGTAGAACACAAATTTAGAATTGTGAAAGACTCTCAAGGTGACTGTGCCTAAGAGAGGACAGGTTGGGTTGTAGTGACTAGATCTGTGGTTTGAATGGAGGACACTTTTTATGGCAATGAATTTAATTGATCCTAGCTTTGTTACCAAAGCCCAGAAAACCAAAATGTGATAGACTTATTTACAGCTTGGGTAAGCATTTAGTAACTTCATGTAAGTGATAATCATAGTGCCTCTCATTTGTGGTGTGTGTTTTGTATCCTGGGTACATTACCTTTGTTAGTTTGTATATTCCTGTTACTAGCCAAATTATAGTTTCATTTTTCTGTGAAGTCAATTGAGGTTCAGTTGCCAAGTATAGTGGTGTTTAGTTGTAGAACTTGGGAGACAGTTGGTTCTCTGTGAGTTCGAGGACTGCCTGGTATATACAGTGAGTTCTAGAAGAGATATCTCCAGCCAGAAATACATAATCAAACCCTGCCTCAATGAATTAAAAAAAGCAAACAAACAAAAACAAAAAAAGAACAAACAACAACAACCCCCAACAACTGCCCCTCCGTGATGTTCACGTAATTTTAGTAGCTTTATAAAACTTATATATTATGAGTAGCATAATTTTTTTTTCTATAATTTTTCTCAGTGACACCTGTTGGAGAGCCACAGTTGAACAAAGAAAATCCTTTTTTTCTAGCCTGAACCCATTGGGGCAGGATACTGTGCCCTGGACATGTAAGCAGTAGACTACTGTAAAGCCCTCATTTAGTAATAAGGCTGAGAAAGTAGAGCTGTTGCCTAGACTTTTTTTTTTTTTTTTCTGGAGGGTAGGGGGGAAGTACTGTTAGCAAACTTTTCCCAGAAGACTTGTGCATTTATGTGGACTTGAAGAATGAATGGGAGTTATTCAGGGTAAGGAGGAAGAAGGCTACTGGGGAATTGTGGCAGGCATGGCATGAGAGCTCAGAGTACGCAAACTACAGGGAGCCAGACACAAAGCGTCTTTGTGGAGCTACAGTTTTCATGACTAAAACTGAGACCCAAGCTTCAGAAGGTGGGTTAGAGATGAGCTCTCTTCCCTATATGTACACAGGAAAAGCAGCCTCCTCCAAGAAAGGAGACTGCAGTACAGTTGAATAGAAGGGGCAAGTTTGTATTGCTAGCGAGCCACCATTATAGAAATCCAACACAGAATATAAAGGGAATGCGGGGAAGCAGGTGGAGAAGGACATCCTTATCACATGGACAATTGGCCTGCTCTAAAATTGTCCTTCTCCTTCTGTCTTCCCTCATGATGACTCTTTGCCTGCCTACCTTGGAACAATTATTGGGCTTTCCATCTTTCTATATGCTCAGATATCTTCAAATCAGTGTTCAAGTCTTGACTCTGCCACTTTCTGAGTGTGTATTAGAGGGGTCATTTAACTGGGCCCTCAATTTCCTCCTGTGGAAAGTGGGAAAATTCCCTCAAGGGCCATGGAGGGCCAAATTTAAAATGTAAATTCTGGCTGCAAATTCTAATGGGGAAAACACACATAATTTGTTATTGTTATTATAATCTGGAAGCCATAGCTAACATAATGATATAGCTTGGAGTTTCTAAATTTTCAGGCTTCCTATGTGTAACTAGGAGAAGGGGGAAAAAAACATTCTGCTATTTGCATTTAAATACAAGTCTAAATCCCTCCCAAAAGCAGTAATAGCCACCCCAAATGAATTATACATTTTCTAATTTTAAAAGGCTGTTTTATGGAAATGAGGTTATTTGTGCTGCATGGTATGTTCTTGTTGTAACAGTGCAAATGCCAAAGGGTGTGATTTATCCAGACTACAACACCAATGGGAGAGAAGTGCAAGGACCTTATTTGCATCCCATTTTAAACACTCTGTAAATATATTACCTGCAGCCCCTCCCTCCCGAGGACAGAGGAGCATCTCATCCTCCTCAGCTCAGCGACAGTGATTTGTTTGAGTTATCTAACAGAGTGCATGGAAAATCCTGAAGAAATTCTATTTAATATTTAAAGATCCAATGAGAGCTGATCTGTGTGTATAGCCCTCAATAATTTTTCTGTGTGGGTTTAATACCATGTTTATTGTCACTGAAAATCTGAGTGTGTAAATCCAGTTTGATAAGTTCAATGGCAATCATCTCTTGAAGAATGATCTTTCATACAAGTGGCCATGTTGGTTTTTAGAATCAATAACAGGGACCCTCTTTTTCTACGACAGGCAAGAATGGCTGTTATTCTGCAAACACAGTGACTTTGAGACCAGAAATGAAATGCCTACAATGTCCACAGTAACTCTTTGGCCTCTAGTCACAGGATCTATGCATATGTGGGTTGGAAAAGAGGCTAGGGAAAGAACAGAGTTGAAAGGGAAAGATTTCAGAAAATCGTTCTCATTATTCATGGAGGAATAATGAAATAATGCCCTTTCAGATGTAAAATAATTCCCTTGGAAGAAGAAAGACCTACCAAAAAATACAAAATGCTAATGATTTTTCCCATGAAATATAAATAGGGAAAGCTGTCTTTCTTTTTTCTTTTTGTTTTGTTTTGCTTCTTTGTTTTTTGTTTTTATTTTCTTCAAAACAAAATCAAGGAAAGGAAGCAAAAAACAAAATGAGCTACCTCTGGGAACTAACTTAAAATGTATTTTGTGTTACTTGTAGTGATACCCTCTCATGGGCTTTTCCACATTTTAAATAATAAAATTAGGAGTCTTTGCTGGTGACATTTGAGGCATAGCAGCAGAAACTTTCTCTTTAATGAAAAGAATTCTAATGAGTTAAAAAAAAGAACATATCAGTGTAATATATTTCATACAGTTCATAATATATGCTTATTTTAAAGTCAACCAAGGAGAACAAAATGTATAATGACCATAAGATTTAGAAATCCTCTGCCCTTTTGACACATTAGCAATGTCAACCATGGAGAAATGAGGCCCTGGGAGGAAGCTAACCTGTGTCTCTAAATTCACAAACCAACTAGAAATCTTTGCACTTAGAAACAGAGAAGTCTTCCAAAGAAATGGGTGCCTGGGTGTGTATGGCAGAAGAATGGTAGGATGCTGAGGCTCCATCTGTAGCTCAGTGAAAATGTAATTCCATGAGACTGTCACCATGACACTATGGCTAAACTGTCTTCTGAAAGAGACAGTCATTTTCCATTGCTGTGATAAAACACCATAACTTGGCTAAAGGTTTTGGAAGGACGTGAGTCCATCACCTCAGAGCAGAAAAATGCAGTAGCAGGTAGACATGGCCACAAGAGTAGCTGAGTGCTCACATCTTATAGTGAAAGCAGAAAATATTGGAAACAAGGGAGACAGAGGCAGAACTACGTAACCTCAAATCCTACTCCCAGTGACATACTTTGTCTTCCAAGGTCATACCTTCTACACCTGTCCACCAACTGTGGAGCAAGAACTCAAACATTTGAGCCTCTGAGGGATAATCTCATTCAGAGAACCATAGTTGTGGGTCCTGCCTTGACTGGTTTGCTTCAGGGAAATTTGTTCTTCTTCCTGCACAGACTTAAGGTGTGAACATAGAAGGGAAGTGAATTGAGTGTTTCTAAAGAAAAAGAATCTTTGATCAATTTGCATTTAGAAAAGAAGACACAGTAAGTATCTCTCTCTTTCATCATGGTTAGAAGATGGGTAAAGCCTTGTTCCCCCTTCTCCATTGAAAGTGGCTAGTGTGGAGGTCAAAGACTGAAGAAATTCTCCCTAGTACCCCTAAATCAACAGAGTCATGAATACACCTTCCTTTGGGGGATACATTAGAGATGAGGAAACACACCATTTATCTTTGAGACTGAGGCATTTTGAGAGTGTTAAGAGGGCCATATTTATAGGACTAGGATGCCCAGGACAAGTCAGAACTAATTCTACCAAAGCAGAATTATATTACTGTAATCTAATGCCTTTCTAATCATCATTTCTAGAATCCCGGTATTCTCTCCCAATAGATCCCACAATTTGACCACGAATGTGGACCTTCTTACCTCCAATATTTTCCTAAGGGATTATGCTGCCCTAGTGCAAGCTTTGCTCTGGGAATATTAAGTAGACACATTGTACATCATCATTGAACTAGTTGGACATCACGGTTTCCTTTGAAACACAAACACATTTCCCACTATCAGTGCTGAACTCTAGAACATATCTCAAGTTTTACAGAGAATGAAAATCACATTATTTCTCCTATAGGAAATATAAAGTAGAGCCATTGTCTCAGTCTGAGGATGATCTTGTCGATGTCAGGGGTTTCTCACTCTCCCTCCTCCTCTCCCACATTCTGCTTCCTCATCTTCCTGATCCTCTTCTTCCTAGTCTTTATCTTCCTCCTTGATTATATTCATGTTTTACATAAGTAACAACTGAGGCTGCCGATGATCTGATACTTAGCTAGATATATAATATAAAAAATATTTATACTTTAGACTGTACACTTAAGAAGTTCATCCTGGTCTGATAGGTATTGTTTTTAGCTCTTACTAAGTAAGAGGCTTGTTGAAAGATATAAGAACATTTTATACACACACACACACACACACACACACACACACACACACACACACACACAACTGGTCAGAATACAGAGAATAAATAACTATGGGGGGCATATAACCCCAAATGGTAATTCTGCAATACTACCCCTCTACATAAGGTTCAGGGAACATTGCAGAAGGTTCATGGAAATATTGTAAAAGCCAGAAGACCCAAGATTCTGCTGTAAGATAATGTCTTCTAGTCATAACAGGTGCGTTACATGCATGAAATATCAAACAAATTGTTGCCTAAACAAGACATGCATAATAACCAAATCATGACAAGACAGATGGAAGAAATTTCACAAGTCCCAATCCCAAGATGAAGAACTAAGGGCAGTGTGAAGAGTTAGAGAGAGGAGAGAGAGGGATGGAAATGATGCAAATGCAGTACTCATGTATGCATTCTCAAAAACAAGGAAAATGAAATTAAAGACAAGTAATTTTCATATTTATTTCAATAGCTGGATCTTCCCCCCCTACCCCACATTCCTTTCCTCCTGGATTGAATGTATTATTCAGGTTATGAGTTTTATAATACTAAGCTCCTACCCAGTCATGTTACTCCTTGAAATGGTCTATATCTTCTTCCCTAGATTTATATTAAATATCTCACAGTTTGGTACCTGGCCTGTGTATGGGGACTATGAACTTATAAAAAATATGCCATCGACAGTTAATTCTGAACAGTATCTTTTCTGAAGTTTTATCATCATTATATTGGTCAGAGTGCTTAGATGCAAAAAATAGAATCCACCCAAGCTTGTTTAAACATAAATCTTGTTCATTAAGGGACTCTGTTGCTTGTGGAACTCAGAAGAGAATGAAGGGAGTAGACTCCAGGTTGAGCTGCCAAGAATACTGTTCTTTAGGACTGGCCTCCAAGGAAGGGCTATATTTTCTTGAATCAAACAGTTGCTGCTATAGCAACGAACTGCAAAGAATTCTTCCTCCCCCATAAGAACACAAAGTAGGAAAGGGATGTCAAGATGGCTAAGGTTATAACTGCAAATAAGTGTCTACAAATGTGTCCCCTCACTCTCTTGCCCTATATCAGTCATGTTTCAGTATGCATGCCCCAATCCTGGGTCTAGGCTAGCTCTCTGCTCTGTGTGAACTTCATGATGGAAACATCTCCCCTTTCTTGGCCTTTGCCATTTCCCCACAACTCTCAGCACATCCTTTCAGCCAACCATTGGACTGAGCACAGTTTCTCCAATAGAGGAGCTAGAGAAAGGACCTAAGGAGCTGAAGGGGTTTATAGTCCCATAGGAGGAACAACAGTATGGACCAGCCAATACCCCAGAGCTCCCAGGAACTAAACCACCAACCAAAGAGTACACATGGAGGAACCCATGGCTCCAGTTGCATATGTAGCAGCAGATGGCCTAGTCGGTCATCAATGGGAGGAGATGCCCTTGGTCCTGTGAAGGCTCGATGCCCTAGTGTAAGGGAATGCCAGAACCAGGAAGTGGGAATAGGTGGGTTGGAGAGCAGGGGGAAGAGGGAGGGGATAGGGGATTTTCAGAAGGGAAACCAGGAAAGAGGATAACATTTGAAATGTAAATAAAGAAAATATCTAATAGAAGAAGGAGGAGGAGGAAGAGGAGGAGGAGGAGCAGGAGGAGGAGGAGGAGGAGGAGGAGGAGAAGAAGAAGAAGAAGAAGAAGAAGAAGAAGAAGAAGAAGAAGAAGAAGAAGAAGAAGAAGAAGAAGAAGAAGAAGAAGACCATTAAACATCAAAGGCTCCTTGGAAATGACCATAGACTTATCTTCTTCTTGGTCTTGTCACTTGAGTACCACACTATCCTACCATTACAATAATTATTTATCCTGGAGTCTTTTCAGTTTCTATTCTTTACCTATGAACCTGTAATTTTCATGCTGCTGCTGCTGATACATGATAAGTACTTATCTAGGACATTTTCCGTTCCCTTTATCATCAGATGACCTCACCAGTTAATATTTGCCAATCCAGACAAGGCCTGCTAACTCCTGACTCCTTGAAACATCAGTACAATTTTTATTTATTACTTTCTCAAAACTCTTGACATCTTATCTCAGGTTACTTGTTCCATGGATAAGCCAGTGTCATGGACTGGCTCATTTTTCTTTCCTGATTCCCCAAATTTGTATTAAACCCTTACCTCCAGCATGTCAGCATGAGGCTATATTTTGATATGTGGCTCACAGAAGATTATAAGTTAAACTGGGAACATTGGGAACACTGTAAAGAAACATACCAGATATCATATTGAGAAAAACAAATATCTGTTCAGGAAATATTGGCAATATGTTCACATTGGAAGGACCATATGAGGGCACTTAGAGGAGATAGCCATCTATAGGTCCTGGAAGTATCGGGAGTCAACAACTCTACCAAGTTCATCTTGCATGATGACAAGGAAGCAAATCTCTGCCTTGAAGTCAGCCTATGGGTGGTGTTTTCAGCAACATAACTGAAAGACAAATAAAACTATGTGGGCTTTAAGATTTGAGAATTGATAGTGCTTCGTAAGGGCCAACCATCTTTGACTCTCTCTTGAGCACAGTCTCCTGTTTGCCACTTGATTGCATGCATTTACTTTTCTCTGTATGAGTGCTCTGCACAGCCAGCATGATCCACTCAACATGTACTAACTGGAGTCTCTCTGAGCCCTTGGCCCAGATGAGTTCCTCATAGACCTACCCCTGACCTCAGCAGTTCTCTCTGGCTTAGAAAAGGAACTTCTTTAAATCATCCTCAAATCACACTAAACACACATGAGCTTCACAGTATCACTAATACAGATTGAATCTTCCCAGGAAGGCTGACAAAGGTAAACTGCTTGAAATTGTGAATATCTATTCATTCTAGCACAGACTCCCTCTCACATATATGTTTATTCTTCCTTCCAATGTACACATTACTCTTTAAAATATGAAGCATCTTGATGTTCATATTAGGTCAATGTTTTGTTGCCCATTGACTTTTCTTGACTATAACGGTATGACTACATACAAGTTTACTCTTGTATGCTAAGAGCATTGAATAATTTCTGTGATGTGCCAGATAAATAATGTCTGATTAACTGAATTATACCTGCAGGTCTCTGACTCTTGTCATTCTCTTTGAGCTAAATGATGTCTTCTGCTAATTCTGTTTTTATTTTGTGACATTCAATTTTAAAAACTGGTGGGCAATAAGATGACCAAAACCACAATAAAAATTTATGGAAAATTTCTCTTCTCTGTTAAGAAAAATAAAGAATGCTAGGAGTTATAAAAGCCTACTAGAAGGAACTTAAATGAAATATTGGGTGGTTAGTCAGAATGATTAACTTCAGAGTCCTGTAGATTGCCTGAATATTGTCAAAAAGTTATATATTCATTTCCCTATGAATAGAATATTTTGTACCCTAAAATTTGACCAGCTATAAAGTGGTCAGTTTAGAAATTTCAGTTAAGAAAATGCCAGGTTCACAGTAATAAATCTCACCATGAATTTCTACTCCTCTTACTTCTCTTGTCTCCAGAAGAGAATTCATTTTACTTACTTTAACTAAAAAATTCTTTAAACAATTTAGAACACGACAAAATAAAGGTCTTAAAATGTTAACAAGAAGGCTGACAAGCTGTTACAGGAAACCAGGCGATTATATACTTAACTGTTGACTGTCTCTGCTTCCCCATGACAGCTACACAAAACAGCTTATTCACCTCTTATGAACTGTCCAAAGACATTATATTATGTGGGACTTGGGTACCTCCAACAAGAAGCAGGTGTAATAATTGCCCATAAATTAATTAAATGAGATAAGAGAGACTATATACATAAACTCATACTATACCATCTTGAATGTAGTGAATAGATAAACCTGCTGCCAAAACCTGTCTCTGCTTTCAGGACTAAAATTACTGTCATTAAATTTAACTTTCACTTGTTTTCTCTCTCTCTCTCTCTCTCTCTCTCTCTCTCTCTCTCTCTCTCTCTCCCTCTCTCTCTCTCTGTCTCTCTCTCTCTGTGTCTCTCTCTGTCTCTCTGTCTCTGTCTCTGTCTCTCTCTTTCTCTGTCTCTCTCTCTCTCTCCCAGGACTCTGAACTGTGTGCTCAATTCTACCCATGATGTTTCCTCAGTGTGCTACAAATAGTCTTAAAAATCATGATCCTAAGTTCTAGCCTTATCTTGGCTATTCTTTCATGTATCTTTCTGTCAAAGCAAAAATCGTTGCCAGGAGAATTGTGTTCATGGTGGGAAACATCTTTGACACCCAGTCAAACTCAAGTATATAAGATGACATGGTCTTTGGTAATAATTGTCATTGCCCTGGTACAGGTGGTGAAAGAAACTGTGCAGGACACTAGCCATCCTAGAGCAGAATCAGCCAGATGCAAAAGAAAGAAAAGAGAGAGAGGAGAGAGAGAGGGGGGAGATATCCAGGAGAAATGAAGATCAGCTGTTAAAAGGTAAGAAAATGCATTATGTTGGATGAGAAATCTATGATTTTTCTGATCAAAGGCAAAACTCCTGGCTGTGAAGGGATTGATTAGGCATGGGGGGGGGGGGGCTAGAGAGGATGTAGATTTATGGGCCCTGTGAATATCAGATGAAGAGAATGGTATTAGCTGAAAATAGAAAGGTCCATTTTTAATCACTCTGGGAACAGAATAGCAAAATCCAGAGAAGCCCATCTTTTACTCAAGACAGTCTATAAATGCTAAGATGGAGTGGAATGGCTATTGACTAAATTAATGGGTTGTCACTCCTCCAGTCCCTTAGCTCTTCTCCTCAGACAAGGAACCTTATGTGTCCCGGGGAATGGGAGCCTTCGGAACAAGAAGAGAGTCTTTGACCTTGTCAAAATGCATTTCTGCCTGAACGAAGCCAAAGCTATTTATCTTGTGAGATAATCCCTATTCAGAGTGTGAACATTTCTTTCCTTGTGAATTTTGGTGACTGCATCCTTTCAAAGACAACTCCCTGAAGATGTCATTCTCTTAACTGAGAAAGAGTTGTTTTCACACATAGAACAACAAGTTTGAGGATGTTCCAGAAAAGTCTAAATAAAACCTCTTGACGGCCTCAGAGTCCTCTCTGTCAATTAATGTGATGACTGGTCTGTGAAACCCACAGGCCTACACATGCAACCTTGCTTAGTTCTGTCTAAAAATAGATTTGCTGTAGTTTGCCTATGTAAACCTCAGGTCACCTGGAGTCTAGAATGTAGTGATAGCAATTCTTCCTCTTGCTTTCCACTGTGGCTTGTTCTTCAGTATTTTGAATCCTACTCTTGACATTTTCATGTATTAGTCCACATAATTTCTTATATAACATTTTTTACTTGTTAAAAGAAGAAAGAAAAATAGTTTCTGTGATACAGGAAGGAGTATTTCTGTTGCAAAAACTAAAGACTGACTTTGAGTATGTTTAATACTCATTCTCATAAATAAACATAAAATCAATATTCTGTATTGGGCAATTTAATCTCCTGTGCACAAGAAGTGCTATCAGAACTGAGCTGGGTTTTGATAGTTCTTTTGGATTAAAAGAATTTATACATCCAGGATGAAATATCTTGTGTGTTGTCCCCAAGACTAACACAGACTTTACTTTGGTTCATAGAGGTACAAAGTCTAATACAGAACTAATTTTTTGTTAATAACACTATATACATACAATACTGAAGATAATCTCATATAACACTTGGGATGCTCTTATATTTTGTCTGCCATCCATCATGTAAGATCAAATGTGAATTTTTCTCATTGCTGTCATGTTGAAGGTCAGGTCAATCTTTTCTGATTTTAGAGCATTTGTGTTTTAAAGTGGGGAAACTCAAAATGTTCCTGATACCATTTCTCACTTCTAATTCTGTGGTTTGAAAGCATACTCTATTTACCATTTTTCACACCAGATTTGGGGATGACTTTGTACCTTACATGATAGAACAGTCTTTTTGATGCTTGCAATGATGTGGAAATATGCCCTCCAGAGTCTTACATTTTTAGAACAACACAGGTGGTCAACTCTCCTTTGCAGCTGCAATGACTGACTCAAGGAAGCTCTGTCCTCAGTCAGGATACTTTAAGATTCTCTAGAAGTGTATCGTTTCATTCTGTTTATGGGTAATAACTTATATAAGTACATTGGTGTATACTTATATTCTCAGACAGTCACTAGAACACTTTTATGTATATAGCAGAAATATGATCCTTCAAAATTCTTCAACTAGTGTCTGAACCCCTCCCATACATTAATCTTCCTGGAAACAGGTCTGCTGCAGATGGAAGTTAGCACAGTAGGTTTATGCTGGTTTAGAATGAACTCCACCTATCCAGCTGCTGCCATAATATCATCAAACCTGATGACCTGAGTTAATCTGTGGGACATATCTGGTGAAAAGAGAGTAACAATTCTTTTAAATTCTCCTCTTATATCCATAGACACTGTGACATATATGTAACCACCATGATGATACAACTGTATGTGCTTACAAAGCCCATATGCTGTGAAGCAAAATAAACCCTTTGTACTTTAAGTTGCTTTTCTTGAGTATTTTGTAATGGCACGAGAAACTGACACACTTCTTAAAACTCATTTGTCATAGTGTCTCCTTAGAGGGTTTTAATTAAATATATATTTATGAGCATTAAATAAGATCACACATGAAAAGATGTTTAAATTGTACAGCACTGACAAATGTTAGCTGTGGATATTTTTATAGATAGACAATAAATCTACATTGAGGGGTTGAATAAAATAAAATTAAATGTGCCTTCTAGAGAAATAATTTTGACACTACCATAGAAAAGTCTAAAACATACTCATTCTGGGAGCTTGTCACATTGGCTATTTAATGCAAATCCCCAGCAGCACTGTTTTTAAAAAGGTTAAATCCTTGTCTATTTTGTTTAGATCATACACTGTAAATCTTTGCACTCCAAATGCAATCCTCTAGTCAGCTCTATGCAGGGTATTGGTATCACTTGGATATTTTGATGGAAATACAGAATGTCAGGTACCCCAGACTCCATGACTCAAGAGTCTGTTTCTGGTGATAGCTTCAGGCTAGTAGAGCTCATATTAAAGTTGAGATGAAGTGTCACAAAAAGAATCGCTTGCATATGTTTACATTCCTACCTCATAAAAGTAAGTAGTAATTTGTAAATGTTCTTTGCAACAAACAGCATGTGATGTTGGAATTTCCCCCCAAGTTTTAGAGTTTAATAGAAGTGAGTATTAATCTGCCTTCACTCAGGGGAGACCTTGCAGATCCTGGTAAAACATTTTTCTTTTTTTCTTTCGTTTCAGCCCCTCTGACACTGATTCCTGTTCATCCCCATTTCTCAGTGGCATTTCCCAATACATAGACACACATTTTACTTGGGACCTCTAGGGCCACACCTAGCAGGAGTCTGAAAAATTCTCTACCAGGCAATATATAAGAGCCATAGCCCAGAATTGAGGAGGACAAGAGAAACGAAGCAACAAACACTCACCCAATACAACTAATAATAGATACTGTTGCCAAGAATTACAGTCTTTCAAAACCCTGATGTCCAGAAGTTGATGTAAAAATACAATAAAAAAACAACCAAGGCAAAATGTCTCCTCTGAAACACATCAACCCAACCATAGAATGCCCTGAATGTTCCAACATAGCTGACACACAGGAAAAAGACCTTAAAATTGTCTTTATGAACATGACAGTGTTCCTTAAGAAATGAATCAATCCCTTAAAGAATTCTGTAAAAACATAAAGGAACAATAAAAGGGAATTAATAAAACAATAAAAGACCTGAAAGTGGAAATAAAATCAGTAAAGAAAATCCAAACAGTGAATGCTGAAGTTGGGAAATGTAGGAATTTGAACAGGAACCAGGGAGGACAGCTTCATCAACAGAATACAGGAGAAGAGTGAAAGATTCTCAGACCTCGAGGACATGAAAAAAAAATGAATGGGAACTTGGTCAAAAAAACGTTAAATCACAACAGTCCTGATCCAGAACATTCAGGAAATCTGAGACACCATGAAAAAGACCAAATCTCAAAATAATAGGGATAGAGAAAGAAAAGGAAAACTAGGTCAAAGACAGAGTAAATATCTGAAAGAAAATCATAGAAGAAAAATTTCATATAAAATTTCATATAACATATAAAGGCAGCTCTATTAAAATTACACCTGATTCCAGCATGCAGACTCTAAAAGCCAGAAGGACCTAGATATATGTGCTGCTGAGTTAAAGAGACCACAGATGCCATCCCATATTAGTATAAGAACAAAACAAAACAAAACAAAACACTTTCAATCATGTTAAAAATAAAATTTAAACATCCTTTTATGAATCTAGCACTACAGAAAAGAAAAACTACATTACATTAGAAGAAAAACTACAAACCTAAAAGTTAACTACACCCAAGAAAAACAAAGTAATAAATGATCCCAGACCAACAAAGTCAAAAGAAGCACACACACACACACACACACACACACACACACACACACAGCATGCACATGTGTGCACACATGCACATGTGTCTGTACACATGTACATGAATGTATACACATGTGTACACACACACACACACACCAAAACCTCCATAATAACGTGGAATTAACAAACAATGGTCTCAATTTCACAATGAAAACATAGAAACTAGCAGAATAGATGGGGTAATAGGATCTATCCTTCCACTGCCTCCAGGAAACATGCCTTAACATCAAAGGTATTTATCAGGTCAGGATAAATATGTTTTAGTGTACCACCAAGACACTTGCTCAACTATGTTCATTACTACTCTGTTCCTAATTGGAAACAACCTAGCTGTCCATCAACAGATGGCTGAGGAATAAGTGTGGTACATTTACACAATAGTGTATTACTCAGCAATTTAAAATTGACATCTTGAAAAACATACATAAATGGAAGGAAATAGGAAAAATCACCTAAGTGAGGTAAGTCAGATCCAGAAATAAATTAAGACAGGTATTGACTTATGTGTTGATAGTAGCTGTTAAGTCAATGATAACCGAGCTATGATCTATAGAACAACTAAGAGAAGGTACGCTGGTATATAAAGGAAAAGATAAATCAATACAGTAAAGGGAAAAAGAATGGACAGCTATAGATGGATGTAGGGGAATGATTGGAACAGATGGATCAAGTGGAAAGAGCTTAAAGGAGAAACAGTTATATCTCCCCATCCATAAAGCAAAATGCATGTCCAGTTAACCACATGCAAATGAAAATTGAGTGTCCTCCAAGGGAATCTCATTGACAAACAACGCAGAAGTACAGACTGCATGCTCAACAGTAGGTGGCCAGCAAAAATGAACTCATCGGAGTCTTTGGAGGTGCGGTGTCTCATAATGGCATGCTAGAGCACTTTCACTTTTTATTGTACCTTATTAAAGAATATATACATATACTTTCTTCTTCCTTCTTACCTTATAGTTCCTTTGAATATATATTATGGTTTCCAGTTTAGTGCTTTTATGGAATTCTGGAGTGTGTAAAAGCATGGGTCTTTGCATTTTGTGCCTTTTCTTGGGTCTTTTGTTTTTTCTCCTATTTCATGTGTTCATTTTTTGTTTAATCATATTTTGTTATTATTCCTTAGAAGCTTGTATTTTTCCTAATGCTAGTCAGAAAGGTGATATATTAGTTGGGAGGGGAAGCAACAAAGAACTAGGAGTAAAAGGAAGGGAAAAGCATAATCAGGATATATAGTATATGACAAAAATCTATTCTCAATAAAAGGAGAAAATTTGCATAGTTCTGGAAAGGCCCAATGATAATGAATATTAACTGACAAGTCTATAAAAAGTATTCAAAGAGGTATATGGAATCTGCACATGTGACGAGGGCACATTCTGATGATTGATTTCTGATTAATCACTGTGGATAAAGAAATCTGATTTTTTTTTTCTTGGCCATCGGTGATCCCAAGAACCAAAGACTATCACCAAGTATATGAAAATATCATATGGAACCTCTCATTTTTCACAATTATTAATAATTGTGAAGTTATTCACATTTATAGAGCCTGGAAGTTCTATGGTTTTTGTCAATTTCTCTTTAGATATGTTACTTTAGGATAGGAAGAACTACACAGAGGTGATACTCTCTATAGCTGTTGGTATCCTTGAGAGAAAGCCTCAGCATTTGTCTGTAGCACCAGCCTTTCTTTGGAGAAATGTAAGCAGCTTTGAATATGGCATATGTCGTCCTGACCTCTTCACTGTCTCTTATGCCATGGTGCTCAGGAGAAGGCAGAGCTCACATGCAGCTCTCTGTGGGAAACGTCCCTTGGACACAAGACCAGTTCAAGCGTCATTGAGCAGAAGCTTTTCATCCCTGCAGAGGCTGTTTCCACTTGATTTTGTTATTTTGATCTTTGGAGCATCTTTTCAATGCCAACAAAAGTCAATACATTCTTCGGGGAGAAGCCATCAGAGCAATGGTAATGAGTTGTTCAAGGGGCCGTGTCATGGGCATAAACTCTGGGGAAATATAGGCACTTTGTTCCTGAAACTCACACTGTGTGACCTGCTTGCTGTGTGAAATGTTAATATTTGGCTTTGTGCTTTCTTCCTGGTACTGTCAGCAACACGAAGAAATCTTAGAGGGGGGCAGGGTGGTTGCTGTTCATTTTATAAAAACTGCGTGCAGCCATGCCAGATGTCAATGTGTGAATCAGAGCACTTCTCGAGAATGCGTGACTGTTCATTTCATCCTTTAGCACCTTCAAGGAGGCTCAGATGTATATGTTTGGAAGGAACAAAGTTTGACTTGGCTTTCTCAGTGAGATGTCAAGATCGTATGGTCTGTAGATAACTGTAGTGATCTCTGACAACTTCAGGCTTATCGCAGTGGAGATTGTGTCATACTCCTGCCTCTTCAGGTCTGGGGGCTTCTCTCACCATTGTAATTTTTAGCATATTTAATTTTAAGGCAAAATTTAAAACCTGTTTCTATGGGTTTTAAATTTTTTTTTCTACTTCTGGATTTCGATTCCAGAACCTCAAATTATCTAGCCAATCGGTCCACAACTTAGCTGAATTCCCAACTCATTTTATTTTTTTTTTGTTTGTTTTTGTTTTTTACTTTCTGTTTTGAGACAGGGTCCCCATAGCTGTGCAAATTAACTTTCTACATATGATCATCTTGCCCCACAGTTCAGGCTTAGGGCATGTTCTATCAAATCTAGTTAAGCTTCTTGTCTTAGTTAGGGCTTTACTGCTGTGAACAAACACTATTACCCAGGCAACTCCTATAAGGACATCATTTAACTGGGGCTGGCTTACAAATTCAGGAAATCTGAGAGTTCTACATCCTCATCCGAAAGTCTCTAGGAGAAGACTAGCCTCCAGGTAGCTAGGAAGAGGTTCTTAAGCTCTTGCCCACAACAACACACTTCCTCCACCAAGACTACACCTAATCTACCAAGGCCACACCTCTAAATAGTACCATTCCCTGAGCCATGCATATTCAAACTACCACATTCCACTCCCTGGCCCCCATAGGCATCTTTAAACACATGAGTCTATGGGAGCTATACCTACCCATAGCATAATGCAAAATAATTTTTATCCAACTTCAAAAGTCCCCATAGTCTACAGCAGTCTCAACAATGTCAAAAGTCCAAAGTTCAAAGTTTCTTCGTAGATGTAGCAGTCTCATAACTGTAATACCATAAAAACTCAAAAGTGCTGGATCAAAGCACCAGAAAATCAGCCTGGCAAACTCCAAACTCCACGCATCCATGCCCAATGTCAAAGCATATTCAAACTATCACACTTCTCTACCTTTGTGTGTGGGATATAGTTGGTATATGAGTGTGTGTAGGTGTGTGTCCAAGGAGGTCAGGTCAAGACATCAGGGATCTTCCTTTGTTGCTCTCTTCTTTATGGCCTTGAGAAAGTGCCTCTCACTAAATACTTTGATACACCATTTACATAAAACATAGTTATAACACATTTCTTTTTTTAAAGTATTTTTAAAACAATTTTATTAGATATTTTTCTCATTTACATTTCAAATGCTATCCCTTTGCCTAGTTTCCTCTCTGAAAGTCCCCTATTAACCCCCCACCCTGCTTCCTAACCCACACACTACCACCTCTTCACAAGACCAAGGGCCTCTCCTCCCATTGATGGGCGACTAGGCCATCCTCTGCTACAGCTAGAGACACAAGCCAAGGGGGTACTGGTTAGTTCATATTGTTGTTCCTCCTATAGGGTTGCAGACCCCTTTAGCTTCTTGGGTAATTTCTCTAGCTCCTTCATTGAGGACCCTGTGTTCTATCCGATAGATGACTGTGAGCATCTACTTCTGTATTTGCCAGGCAGTGGCATAGCCTCATATGAGATAGCTCTATCAGGGTCCTGTCAGCAATGTCCTTCCTGGCATATACAATAGTGTCTGGGTTTGGTGGTTATTTATGGGATGTATCCCCTGGGGGGAGGCAGTCTCTGATGGTCCTTCCTTCAGTCTCAGCTCTGAACTTTGTGTCTGTAATTCCTTTCATGGGTATTTTGTTCCCCCTTCTGAGAAGGAACCAAGTATCCACACTTTGGCTTCTTCCTCCCACTATTTCCTTCATATGTCTTAAAAATTTGAAATCCTTCTCTTTATTATATCTTAGGGAAATACAAATGCTATGTTATGATGTGGCATGCAGAATTTAAAGCTTATGTCAGTAACTTCTGGTATGCTTCAGCAGTAACCATTAAAAAACATAGCGTGATGCACTAATTATTGTTAAGACTATGACATCATTTCTTTTTTTTTTAATTTTATTTGGAGGAATAAAAATGTTCAGAGAGGTCAGTTGACCCCAGTATTCAATCCATAGCATCTGTCATACAATTTACTTTTTATTTCATTCATGCTATGCCATTTATTTGCTTTAAATAGAAAGTTTGCATAGAAAGAAACTCAATGACATTGGCTATTATCAGAAACTCTAAAAAAAGAATCAGGTCATTTCAGCACAAAGTATCACATCATTCATGCCCACTGCCTTAGCCCATGATACAAGTGGTGTGGTTTAAAGCAGTTATTAAAACTTTATTTTAGGGTTCTTTTCAAATGCCACCTTCTATATTGCTCTCTTTTCTACGGCTCCAATGAATGTCCTTACCTGCTGTGGTCCTACAGCATGCTTTAGGTATCTCAGTTAGAACTCTTCCAACCATATGCCAGACAGTAGGGAGAGGGAACTTATAGAGCCTACCTCCAGCAGGAGGACAGGACATCAAGTAAGAGCTGGGGTTGCCATCCCACAGTCACAACTCTGATCCATAATTGTTCCTATCTGAAAAAATTACAGGGATGGAAATGGAGAGGATCCTGAGGAAAAGAAGGTCCAGTGAGAGGCCCAAAGTGGGATCCAGCTCAAGGGGAGGTCTCAAGATCTGACACTATTACTGAGGCTATGGAGCACTCACAAACAGAGACTTAGCATGACCACACTCCAAAAGACCCAACAAGCAGCTGAAAGAGTCAGGTGCAGATATTTGCACCCAACCAATGGACAGGAGCAGCTGATCCCTGTTGTTGAATTAGGGAAGGTTTAAAAAAGCTGAGGAGAAGGGCAATCCTGTAGGCCAACTAGCAGCCTCAATTAATCTGGACTCCCCATGTCTCTAAAACACTCGACTACCAAACAAGCAGCATACACCAGCTGATATAAAGCCCCCAGCACACATAGAGTAGAGGACTTCCAGATCTGTGTTCATTCAGAGATGATACACCTAGCCCTCAAGAATCTGGAGGCCCCAGGGAGTTTAGAGGTCAGGTGGGGTGGGGGTTGGGGACATCCATGTGGGGACATGGGGGTGGGGAAGAGGTATGGGATCTGGAACAGTCAGAGGATGGACAGTGCAGGATAAATATGGAGTGTAAAAACAAATTAATTAATAAAAATTTTCACGAAAAGAAAAGAACTCTTCCAACTATGTATTATATACATAGATAGAGTCAGAGGCAGAGGCAGACAGAGGCAGATATGGTTAATGTACACATACTTACTTATACCATGTGTGAGAAACTTTACAGGTGCCACTTCTAGTTGAAGAAGCACAAGAAATCAATGGCTGCTAAAAGAGGGATAAGTGGTTTTATTCAGAGACAAGCCATAATAGGCTATCCCCAAGTGGTCAGCCTTAACATTTGTTCACATGAACAGCACAGCAATTCTTGGTGGAGCCTAAAGACCCCTTAGAATACTGTTGGGGGGCATCTAGCAAGAATCTAAGTTGAAATTGTTTAGAAAGTCAAATGATCTATAATGAAATTTTATGTAGAATTATAACTTTATCATAGATTTATGGTTTTAAATTGTAATGACAGATTTTTAAGATCCCATCAAGTTAAATAAGGTTTTTCAGGGGAAAGTTAGGATGAGAAGGACTTTTCTATCCACAAGAAAGCATTTAATGCACGGAGTTTTAAAAACTGTCCCTTCTTTTTAGAAAATAAGAAAAAGGGAAAGTTCTAGAGAAAAAAATTGTCTGGACTTCTGAGAACTTAGCTTTTCAATCCCCAAGTCTTTTAATGAGGGCCTGAGTAGTTGACAGATGAAAACATGCATTTGAGGAAGCCAGATGCCTTAAAGACTTGAGCTGTGCTTCACCAAAAATACGTGTCCATGTCCACAGGGGTCTAGAGCCATCCATGGCTCTTGCTAGATGCTGGAAAGTGCTGACAAATGAGCTGTGGTTGCTGCATCAGTAGACACAGCCAGCATCTCTGCTTCTATATGGACTAAGTAGATCACTTATGAGACACAGGTGTTTGTAAGAAAGTCTCTTGTCTTAGTCTTTTCCTGTGTCTGTGATGACGTATTCTGGCAAAATCAACTTAAATAAGAAGAGGTTTATTTTAGCTCACAGTTTCAAGATACCATCCATGTTGGTAGGGGAATAAACGGCAGCAGGGTTTGAGGTAGTTGTTCATATTGTATCCAGAGTTGTGGGGGATACAGAGATGATTGGATGCTGCTTCTCAGTACATTTCCTCCACTTATATAGTCCAGAATCCCAGCCAGAGCATGGGCAGATCCATCTCATCTTATTCAAGGCAATCAAGATAAATCCTCAATTGATTCTATATTCTGTCGGTTAGGAATTAACATTAACCATCACAGTGTAGTAAGAAGAAAAGGATCAAAGCTGGGTGGGCTTCATAGGAAATGAGACCTTCTAAACTGAGGGTCAGTATGTTCACAGAATACTCCCTAAGAGGTGGTCTTAGACAATGAACCAAAGTGGAGAGAAGAGATCCACAGAATAAATGGATGCAAATTGTGCTAAGGATTCAGAGTACATACAAGGTGAGAGACCACAAATGCTATCTCAACTACAGTGACTACAGAACCGGATTCCCTCCCTACAACCCTGCTACAAGTAAGACAGTAAAGAGTTGAAATAATAGGAATTAGAGAACAAGTTTGGTATACAATGACACTACTGTTACTTGGTCTACTATATTATTATTATTAATAATAATATAGTAAATATCTAGATTATTTTAAACTTAGATACCCTTGTTGAAAACATTTTTGAGAGCTTTCAGAAAAAAAATCACTAGTGGTAGACAAAAGAAGTGTGCATCATTTATTCAGTGCTGAAGGACACTCACCCATAATGACTTCTGAAGCAACAGAAATATGCTGCAGTATTTCTATAAATGTTATATTATTTTCTTTTGCTGTGATAAAACACCATGACCTAGGAAATTTTTTAGAAGACAGATTATCCTCACTTAAGTTTCCAGAGGACTTTTGACAATGGAAGTAGACAACATAGTAGCAGATAGCAGGCATGGTGGCAGAACAGGAAACTGGGTTCAGGCCATGAAGCAGAAAGAGCTAACTAGAATTAGTGGGTGTCATTTTAGCTCTGAAAGCCAACCCAAGTGATGTTAATTGCTTCAGCAAGGCTCCACCCCAAGCTGGGAACTAAATATTCAAATATGAGAGCCTGGGGGGGGGGCACTGTCTTATAAACCAACATTATTTTTATGTTATATACTTGACAATATTCACAAAAGACATCTTGAATCTTGATGTTATGGTACCTGGTTGGGGGGTAGGGGAGGAACTTACCGAAATAAAATATGAAGCTTCCTAGAATATTAACTGTGATTTTCTTTTTAAATCTGATTTCACTCTTAAATAAACTTCTGATTTCTTTTTCTGTATCCTTAGATTCATTATTTGAGAATTGTCAAATCTTCTCTAAGTTCAGTAGAGAGATAACACTATGTCATATATGACTCTTTGATGTTATTTTCTCAAATTTCACACTAGTTAGTTTAACTTGGACTGGCTGCTTATCCAATAAACATAAACTCATGTTTTTAACATGCTCCTGTTTCAACTTAGAGTCTATGGATTGTTTACTGATTGCCTTCCAGCCTAGGAAAGAGAATGCCTAAGAGCCACATGCACATGTCTTACACAGACAACCCATGGTTCTCATTCCAGCGTTTTCCACTCTTTCCTGTAGCTGTCGCTTGCTATTATATAATAGATTCTGGGTTTTTTTTCTTGTTTGTTCATTTGGTTTCCTACACCTATGAGTTACATTTAATGTCATCATGTGACTTTCTTAAAGAAACTATGAAAGTGTGTTGAATGCATTATACACTACAAATGTGCTTTCATTTCTACCTGCCTTTCGTACTTAGAGTAGGGAAGACCCTGATAAAAGGAAGGTTCATCAAGGAAGACATAGAATGAAATGTTCAAAGCCTCTGTTTCTTTTTGGCTGCCAACCCTCCCCATATATCTAACTCTTTGGCTTATGTTTAAGAGACTTGCTTTGACATTCAGCTTTTCACTTAACATGTTTTCATTTTCTAGCTACTAGCTCTCAGGCATGGTGCACAATGGGTGAATAGAGATAAGAGTGTCTGTCTTGAATATTGATAGTGAAAGGAAGATTAGAATGCACACAAGCATTACCCTGTGTTTCGTATTCACCCATTAAGAGTATCTGTGGGTAAGTCATGGACAAAGACAGTTCAAGTATGTTTCAGGAGCTTCTGCAAGATGCTGTTTGATTGTATTTGAAGGTTGGTTTCTGTGATTATGTAGCACAGAGATATGCAACCTTAAGTAAACAAGTATTCCAAGGGAAGTTCTTGAGCATATTGGAGCTGTTGGAACATCAGCTAGTAATCCTGAAATAGAGCTTCTTAAGAAGTAGGCTATGAACAGCCCTGTGCTTTACAAATGTTTATAAAGGGATTTTAGCAAATTTTTTGAGGAGTCAAGATTCCAACAGTGAACCTGCCTGATAAGTTATCAGAGTATAGCCCTTACGCTGAAATTGAGAAGTTCAGTTGGTGAAGCCTAAGTTGAGAGAGAGAGAGAGAGAGAGAGAGAGAGAGAGAGAGAGAGAGGTGCCTGCAGCCAGGTACAGTAAAAAGGACACCGGGTGACAGCTTCTCGTCACCTGAAACATCCATATTCAAGAGAAACTACCAAGGAAAAAAACATGAGAGCAATGATGGAAGAGAGCAGAGCCTACAAAGATGTCCTGTGACCCAAAGAAGAGCCCACTGGAGTGAGAAGCAGGGAGCAAGCCAGCCAGGTTTCATTCTGGAGTAAAGACTAAGGTGTTGAGACACAAAGGGATAAAAGGACTGTGATGGCCTTTGTCAAAGGCCTGGAGACCCCGGAAGGACTTCAAATTTCAAACTAAGTGTGTAACCAGCAGCCTTTCTGCAGATTTAAACAGGATACCTTAAAAGCATTTTGAAAAATCTGTTGCAACACTTCTCTGGATAAAGCCATGCTAGGAGCAAGTGTGGAAATAAAGAGGCTTTGCTATTGCCTGGGTATGAGATAATCTTTGTTAGGCATAATGTTTTACAGTTGTTTCTCTAGGAAGGATGGGAGGAGCTGAGAGGTGACTCCATTGCCACCTTCCATACTGCATAAAGAGTAAGGATACCATAAAACAAAACAAAACAAAACAAAACAAAACAAAAAACAAAACAAAACCTACCAATTGCTAGAAAGAAGCAAGGTAGTAATCCCTTGATTCTCAATTGGCTTCCATCTGCTGACAGTTTTGTAATAATGTTTGTTTTGCAGACAGAGATGATTAGACAGGCAGTATCACACGTTCAGTATTGAAAGTAGAATACTGAAGAAGAATAGAGATTTTGTCAAGATAACCCCCTAGCAGGTAGATCGATTCAAATCAGAGTATGGTTTGATTTGGTTAGCCTCCACATTCAGTGCTCCTCACAAGTCCTCCAAGATGCTGCCTGTATTGACATGATAGATCACAGAGCTCTGTACAGGAGTTGAGGTCAAACTGTCAAAATATGGCTGACAGAATGCTTCTTTCAAACAACAACCTTCCAGCCCAGGGCCTCTAGGAATCTCTGAAAACATATGTATATACAAGTATCATTACATAGTTTAAGCAGGTTGTATTTATATATTTAGAAGTGTTGACTGTGTGTGTGTGTGTGTGTGTGTGTGTGTGTGTGTGTGTGTGTGTGTGTGTAAAACAATAATTAATGAAAAAAGCCACAAGTTTAAAAAAATAGTATATGGGAGGCATATATTGGAGGGTCAGGGGAGGGGGAAGAAAAGTTAAGGGTAAATGATGTAATTATAATACCAAACAAAAACGTAAACTTCACTCAAGAACGTCTCAAAAGGTAGTTGTAAAATTTTATTGTTTGTGGATGGAATGGTCGAGTTAAAATGTGCCACATGACCAGTCCACTTTACCTCTTCTTATAACGGAGACACCATTTGTGTTACCTAGTTATGGAGAAGAGGAGATTCACAAGGGCATAATGAGAATCCGTTTGGAACTAGCAGTTCCAAAAGGCAATAAAAAAAGTACTGACTTAGTCTCTGCATAGGTAATAATAGGAATAAAGACAAAAACTACTGCATTGATACTTTCTTAGCTCACTGAGTGACTGGCTGTATTTGTTTTTTTTTTTTTTAAATATGAATCATCACATTTGTGTTTTAGATGTCCTCAAAAGTTAAAATGAGAAAAGACAGAACAGAAATCAGGTGAGAAGCTAGCATCACATTCACCCTACTGGTGGGATTTGTATAAGTTCACATCAGTTCTAAAGAGCTACAGGCTACAACACAACATGATTGCTTTGATAATTCTCAATAATGTGAACAAATGAAAGAAAACCAGATTTGAAACTGCATATGCAAATAACCAGGGTTTCATACAGAGGCATGTAATATCCATATCAACCTTCTAAAAAATGTGTCAATTTCAAATGATATAAGATCATTGAAGATTTAATTTTTTTAACTTAACTTTGCCTTCTTAATTTATATTTAATAATTTCATTCATGAATACTGTACTTATATTATTTCCATTACTCTTACTCCTCACTCACACCGTTTCTATTTCCCATTCACTTTCTTCTCTAATTCAGGAACCTCTTCCATAATTATATACAAACACATATATACACATAACTATGCATATATACATGTGTATGTTTGTATACATGTATATATGTGTGCATCCATGCATGCATGTGTATTCTACTTGGCCCATTTATTATTGCTCACATACATTTTTATGGCTACTGGCTACTTAGAATAAACTAACAGGGGCTTCACTCCTGAAGAAAACAAATTCTCTCAATATCCTTAGCTGTTGATTGTAGCTCTCCATTTAGGGGTGAGGCTCGTGGGGTTTCTCTATCTACACTAGTGTATTTATTGACTTATATTTTCTGTTGGAAGAGAAAATATAAAATATGGTATGATTGTTCCATTGTACATATGTAGATAATATGTGAGTAATTTGCTACACAATATATCCACTGGGCATATAAAATAAATATATACTTGCTGAAGGATGGTCACATGTGGGTGTGAATGGTCATATTGACTGATTTATCCATCAGAACAGTGTGATACATGAATCATTCTCTAAGGCCAAGAATAATTGTGTGTCTGCAGATCATGTATGTTTATATTACAGTAATGAAAATTCAGACTTTTACATAAAATTGTTTGAGCAGAAACACATGCATACATGTGAATGCATGTGTGCATGCACACATATATATATCATGTGCAATTGTTTATGTATATAATGTTTGTGTATATAATGATTCTTGGGTCACATTTTATTTCTTACTGTGTTATGACAGTGCCACACATGTTCCTGAACATAAGCCTAACTAAAATAAAACACAGTAATGAAGCAAGTTAAAACATAGGCATTCCTTGCTATTTAAACAAATCTGCCACCCACACAACTAATAAAGCTGAATAAAATATTTCATAATCTTCTTGCATGCAGCTGAAAGCTGACAAGTTACTAATGAGTCCTAAGGATCAACTAAAGAAAAATGGGAGAGAGTGTGCTGAGCTCTGTATTTAGGTTGTGTCTGTCCTCTTACAACACCCAGGAAAAGGGATTTCCATGCCAAGGCTTTGTGTAGAGTATGCACAGAACCAAAATCCATGACTGCAAAGGACTGTTCAGTATGAGTTAATTATCTGAGGTCTCAGGATTTCCCCTGAAGTGAGATGGTAAGGCAGTGGACCACCATCTGCAGCTTTCCCATCAGTATCTGGGAACACAGCAGGAGCAAACTCACCCAAATAGACACAAAGCCTCTACTAGGGGCTCCGCAAAGCTAGAATTAGGCAAAACAAGTCAAGTCCTGTTGACTGTGCTGCAACTGATGGCACAGGAGCCCAAAGTGAGGAGCTGTGTAGAACACCAGCCAGTCACTCTGAGCCAAATCTGTTGAAAGAGCGAGAGGAAAAAGGAGTAAGTAAACCCAGAAAGAAAGAAGAACAGATACATATCTCAGAACTATAACTATTTAATATAACACTGGACACCCATCAGAGTGCCAGAGTGTGATTTTATCCACCAAAGACATTTTAATTATCAAGCAACAACTGTTCATACTGAAAAGTTCAAGCCTAAAAAATATTCTTGTGAATTGTTCATGGATTAAATATCTCCAGTCAAGCCTTTACACAGTTGGACATCAAAAATTACGTAACTGTCCAAGTATGTGCAATTCAGTAAACTCTGAGAAACATAAGATCATATTCAAAAACAAACATGTAAAATTGACTTATGTGCCATAAAATTATATCTATGCACATTCCCAAGATATTTTTCCTATACACACACACAAAGTATGGATGTAACATGTATAGTAATATGTACATAATAAACCCAAATTTTTATAACTATGTCAAATATGTAGACTATATCATTGGTAAATTTCTTAAGTTAAATATTCAAATATTGTTCAGCTTTAGCAAAGGAATTGATTTGCTTCATAAAATAATTGTGACAACTTAAATGCATAAAAGTTATTTCATTCTACCCACAGCAGAAGCAATGCTGTTAGGTTTTCTTTCTTTCTTTATCAGCATGGCTCCACTTTTCCTGTCACTTTCTCTGGATCATTCTCAAGTAACCCACCTATACCCTAGCTGTTATCTCAACCAACATTTTAGTAAAACTCAGGCCAAGTCACTGATAGTCAAAAAAAACATATACAGGAATTCCTATACAGATTGTGATCAGATTAGAACTGGTTATTCTCCTACAGTTCCCTGTTGTTCTGTTAGCAGTTCTAATACACACACACACACACACACACACACACACACACACACACACACACAGAGTGAATTTACTTAATGGAATGATATAGAACAAACCAAAAATAATTTGAAAAAAACAATTCTTGCAAAATGCTATTTTAGGAAACATAAAGAGAGGAAACAAAAATGTTATTTTATTTCACTGTTAGGAAATTCCAAAACTACATATTTTATTTTGTAAAGGTACTATGAGAAAAAGGAAAATTGCTGACCTTGTAACTCAGAGGAAAAAGAGCCAATAGGGAGGATGAAGGTGGGTGTAGGGATGGCTACCATGTTCTAATGCTTCACAAGTAAGTGGAAATCCATAATTATCTCACAGACATTTGTGAGATTATATAGCCATTGTATGTTTTTGTATAAATTGTATGTTGCACCACAAACAATGCATTAAAGAGGGAAATTATAATAAATACAAGGAGATAGATATTTGTAACTCCTTTAAGTGATATTTGGATTTGTAATGAGTGTGTCCAGCTGAGCAAACAATAATTTTGTATTTTAAACCTTTTGAATTAGAATCCATGTAAGATTGCCTTTCACCATTGCAGATATATTAGGAATATAACAGTTCCCATTCAACAGGTGAGGACACTGGGTTCCCCAGAAGTTACATAACTATCCAGAAGACAAAACCTAGCAAGTAAGGGAGAAAAAAAATGGTGACTCTATTATTATTATTGTTATTATTATTAGTTTATTTTTATTCACTTTATATCCCAATTCCAGCTCCCTTCTTTTCCCAGTACTCCCCACACAGATCATTCCCCTATTTCTCCTTCTGCAGTCCTTAACACACTTTATCTCCCTTCCCCCATCCCATGCACATCAAGTCATTGGAGTTCTAGGTGCATCTTCTCCCACTGAAGCCAGATAAGTTGGT
This sequence comes from Mus minutoides, assembly GCA_902729485.2. Lineage (NCBI taxonomy): Eukaryota > Metazoa > Chordata > Mammalia > Rodentia > Muridae > Mus > Mus minutoides. The sequence goes on along the minus strand of LR753493.1, from coordinate 140,521 downwards.
CCAAGTAGAAGAATGGGATCCGCAGGTAGGCAGGCAGGTAGACAGGAAGGCAGGGAGGCTGGCTGACAAGAGATTCAGGGACAGCCCCTGCTTCAATATTTGGGCATCTACAAGCTACATATGTGTTATACATGCGCACCAGCCCTTGGTCCAGGCAGTGCATGCTTTTTAGTTGATGGTTCAGGTTAGTTTACTCTGTTGGTCTTCCTGTGGAGGCCCTGTCTTCTTTGGATCCATCAGTCATTCCCTCAACTCTTCCATAAAACTCAGTAGCTCCATCTAACCTTTGGCTATGGGTCTCTGCATCTCTTTTCCACTCGCTGCTGGGTAGATCCCCTCAGAGAACTATTATGCTAGACTCTTGTCTACAAGAATGGCAAGTTTCAGCAACTGTCTACTTAAGGGACCCTGATATACCTGTCTCGTACAGAAGTGGATGCTCACAATCATCTATATGATGGAACACATGGCCCACAATGGAGAAACTAGAGATAGAACCCCAGGAGCTGAAGGGGTCTGCAACCCTAGAAGAGGAACAACAATATGAACTAAACAGAACCCTCAGAACTCGTGTCTCTAGCTCCACATGTAGCAGAAGATGGCCTAGTTGGCCATCATTGGGAGGAGAGGCCCCTTGGTATTGCAATCTTTATATACCCCAATACAGGGGAATGCCAGGGCCAAGAACTGGGAGTGGGTGGGCAGGGGAACAGGGCAGGGGGAGGGGGGAGGGAACTTTTGGGATAGTATTTGAAATGTAAATTAAGAAAATATCTAATAAAAAATATTGAAAAAAATAAAAAAGAATAGCAAGCTTCGTTAATAGCGAATAGGGATTGGAACTTGCCATGGGTGGGGTCTGAATTAGGGGCAGTTATTGGTTGCCATTCCCCATTTCTTCTCTGTCTTTGTCCCTGCAAATCTTGTAAGCAAGACACATTTTGGGTTGAAGGTTCTGTGGGTCAGCTGCTGTCCTTTTGCTACCACTGGAAGTCAATCCTGGCTACAGTAATTGGCCATTTCGATCCCTATTACCCCACTGCTAGAATTCTCAGCTAGAGTGCCTCCATAGGCCGCAAGGGGCCTCCCTCCATCCCAGATCTCTGGCAAGTCCTAGCATTTGTCCCCTGCCTTCCAGGCCCATTGGTGATTTCCATTCTTTTTTTTTTTTTTTTTAATTACTTTTATTAGATATTTTCTTCATTTACATTTCAAGTGTTATCCAGCTAGTTCCCTATATCCTCCCCCCTCCCGGCCCTGCTCCCCTACCCACCCACTCCCACCCCTTGGCCCCTGCGTTCCCCTGTATTGGGGCATATAAAGTCTGCATAACCAAGGGGCCTCTCTTCCCACTGATGGCCAACTNTTGCCAGGCATTGGTATATTTTCCCCTGAGACCTCTATATCCGGGCCCTTTCAGCACCATCTTGCTGGCATATGCTATAGTGTCTATGTTTGGTGACTGATTGTGGGATGGATCCCTGGCAGCTGCAGTCGTTGGGTCCATCCTTTGGATTGAGCTGCACAAATGCTCCCTTTAACTCTTTCAATGTGTGCTTTGTTTTCTTTCTCACTACATCTGATACTGCCCCTCTCCTATCCTGCTACCCTCTGAATTTCTTCTATGTTCCATTTCCCTCCCTCCCGCATCCAATATTTCTTTTGTTACCTCTTCTGGGTAAGATCAAACCATCTTCTCTTGAGCTCTCTTCATTATTTGTCTTCTTCTTCTTTTTTAAAACTTATTCATTAGATAATTTCTTCATTTACATTACAAGTGCTATCCCAAAAGTCCCCTATACCCTCCCCCCGCCCTGCTCCCCTACCCACCCACTCCCACTACTTGGCCCTGGCATTCCCCTGTACTGGGGCTTACAAACATTGATAGACCTAGGGCCTTTCTTCCCCAGTAATGGCCAACAAGGTCAACTTCTAATACACATGCTGCTTGAGACATGAGCTCTGGGGGTTCTGATTAGTTCATATTGTTGTTCCATCTATAGGGTTGCAGACCCCTACAGCTCTTGGGTTCTCTCTCTAGCTCCTATGTTGGGGACCCTATGTTCTGCCCTATAGATAATTGTTAGCATCCACTTCTGTATTTGTCAGGGACTGTCAAAGCCTCACAGAAGAAAGCTATGTCAGGGTCCTTTCAGCAATGTCCTGCTGGCATATGTAGTAGTGTTTGCATTTGGTGGCTGATTATGTGATGGACAACCTGGGTGGGGCACTCTCTGGATGGTCCATCCTTTCATTTTAGTTCCACACTTTGTCTCTGTACTTCCTTCCATGTATATTTTAATCCCTATTCTAGGGAGGAATGAAGTATCCACATGTTGGACTTTCTTGATTTTCTTGTGTTTTGGAAATTGTATCTTGGGTATTCTAGGTTCCTGGGCTAATATCCGCTTAACAGTGAGTGCATATTAAGTGACTTCTTTTGTGATTGGGTTACCTCACTCAGGATAATATCCTCCTCAACAGAGGAATGGATACAGAAAATGTGGTACATTTACATAATGGAGTACAACTCAGCTATTAAAAACAAATTTATGAAATTCTTGAGTTATTTGTCTTCTTTGTGTCTGTTGATTATAGCATGGTTACTCTGTACTTTATGACTAATAACCATGTATAAGTGAGTACATACCATACACATGTCCTTTTAAGTCTGAGTTACCTCACTCCAGATGCTCTTTTTGAGTTGCCTACAAAATTCATAATATCCTTGCTTTTATTACCTAAAAAGTATTCCATTGTATAAATGAAGCACATTTTTAAGTTCTTCAGTTGAGGTACATCTAGGTTATTTCCAGTTTCTATCTATTATGAATAAAGTTGCTATAAACATAGTTGAGCATGTTTTCTTGTATGGTGAGCATCTTCTGTGTATATGCTCAGAAGTGGTATAGTTGTGTCTTGAGGCACTAAATTAATTTCCAGAATTTAATGACTGCTGCTATTTTTTTAGATGTTGTAGGACTATTTAGTTTGTGTGATCTTGATTTAACTTTGGCAATTGGTATCTGTCTAGGAAATCATGCATTTCATTTAGTTTTTCCAATTTTGTGGACTATAGGCTTTTGAAATAAAATCTAATGATTCCTTGAATTTCCTCAGTGTTCATTGATATGTCTCCATTTTCATTTATTTTGTTAATTTGGATACTGTCTTTGTGCCTTTTAGTCAGTTTGACTAAGGGTTTGTCTATCTTGTTGATTTTCTTAAAGAACCAGCTCTTGATTTCTTTGCTTCTTTGTATTGTTTTCTTAGTTTCTGATTGATTTCAGCCCTGAGTTTTATTATTTTATTATTTCCTGCTATCTATTCCTCTTGAGTGTGTTTGCTGCTTCCACTCCTCCTCCTCCTCCTCCTCCTCCTCCTCCTCCTCCTTCCTTGTTTTCTAGAGCTTTCAGGTGCACTTTTAATCCATTGGTACGAGAATTTCTTTATGAAGGCACTTAATTATATGAACTTTCCTCTTTGCGCCGTTTCATTGTGTCCTATAATTTGTCTATGTTTTATCATTATTTTCATAAGCTTCTACAGTCTTTAATTTCTTCCCTGACCTAATGATCTGTAAGCAGAGTATTGTTCAATTTCCATGAGTAGGTAGGCTTTCTATGGTTTTGTTGTTGCTGAAGTCCGGCTTTAATCCATGGTGATCTGACAGGCTGCAAGAGGTTATTTCAATCTTGTATCTTTTGAGGCTTGCTTTGTGATCAGTTGTATGGTCAATTTTGGAGAAGGTTCCATAAGGTACTGAAAAGAATGTATATTCTTTTGTGTTTGTGTGAAATGTTCTATAGATGTCTGCTAGGCCCATTTGAATACTAACCTCTGCTGGTTTCATTATTTCTCTGTTTAGTTTCTGTCGCAATGACTTGTAAATTTGCTGGGAGTGGGATGTTGAAGTCTCCAATTATTAATGTGTGGAACTTAAAGTGTGATTTAAGCTTTAGTAATGTTTCTTTTACTAAACATTTACCAAGTGCCTTTGGATTTGGGGCATAGATATTCAGAATTGAGAAATCCTCTTGGTAGATTTTTCTATTGATGTTCATGAAGTGTCCTTCCCCATCATTTTTGAATAATTTTGGTTGCAAGACTCTTTTATTAAATATCAGAATGGCTACTCCAACTTGTTTCTTGGATCTGTTTGCTTAGAAAAAAACCTTTTCCAGCACTTTATTCTGACAGAATGTCTATCTTTTTTGCTGAGATATGTTTCTTGTATACTATAGAATAATGGATTCTGTTTATGTATCCATTCTGTTACTCTGTTTTTTGTTTTTTTTTTATTAGATATTTTCTTAATTTACATTTCAAATGCTATTCCGAAAGTCCTGTCCCCCTCTCCCTCCCTGCTCCCCTGCCCACTCACTCCCACTTCTTGGCCCTGGTGTTCCCCTGTACTGGGGCATATAAAGATTGCAGTACCAAGGGGCCTCTCCTCCAAATGATGGCTGACCAGGCCATCTTCTGTTACATATGATGCTAGGGACACGAGTTCTGGGGATTCTGTTTAGTTCATATTGTTGTTCCTCTTCTAGGGTTGCAGACCCCTTCAGCTCCCGAGGTTCTATCTCTAGCTTCTCCAATGTGGGCCCCGTGCTCCCTCTTATGGATGACTGTGAGCATCCACTTCTGTGGGAGTCAGCTATATCAGGGTACCTTCAGTAAACACTCGCTGTCCTATGCAATAGTGTCTGAGTTTAGTGACTGACTATGGGATGGATCCCGGGTGGGTTTGTCTCTGTATGGTCCATCCTTTCATCTTAGCTCTAAACTTTGTCTCTGTAACTCCTTTCATGGGTATTTTGTTTCCTATTCAAAGGAGGAATGAAGTATCCACACGTTGGTCTTCCTTCTTGATTTTCATGTGTTTTGCTGATTGTATCTGGGCTAATATCCATTTATCAGTGAGCACATATCCAATGACTTCTTTTGTGATTGGGTTACCTCACTAAGGATTATGTCCTCCAGATTTGTTTGTTTTTTGTTTTTTGTTTGTTTTTATTGGTGGATTGATTTCATTGATGTTGAGGGATATAGTGACCAATGATTGCTAATTCTCATTATACTGATGTTGGTAGTAATGTGTGTGTGTGTGTGTGTGTGTGTGTGTTTCTTCTATTGGTTTTAATTGTGAAATTATTTATTTCTTGTATTTTCTTGAGTGTTGTTAGCCTCATTTGGTTGGAGTTTTCCTTGTAGTATCCTTTGTAGTGCTTGGTAGTGGAGAGATGTTGTTTATATTTGGTATTGTCACGGAATAGCTTTGTTTCTCACCTATTGTGATTGAAAATTTTGTTGAAGATAGTAGCCTGGGCTGACATCTGTGGTCTCTTAGGTCTGCAAAACATCTGTCCAGGGCCTTTTGGCTTTTTGTATCTCTGTTGATAAGTCAAATGTAATTTTGACAGGTCTGTCTTTGTTGCTGATATATGTTGCTGAACAATGCATCATATTTTCCCCTTACATCTTTTTATGTTCTTTCTTTGTTCTATACCTTTATTGGTTTGATTATTATGTAGTAGGAGAATTTTCTTTTCTGGTTCAATCTGTTTGAACCAGAAACATAGAACTATATACTTCTTGTATGTTTTTAGGCACCTCTTTCTTTAGGTTAGAGAAATTTTCTTCTATGATTTTTTTTTTGAAGATGTTTTCTGGGCCTTCGAGCTTGGAATCTTCTCTTTCTATTCCTATTATTCTTAGATTTGGTCATTTCATAGTGTCTCAAATTCCCTGAACAGTTTGTGTCATGTATTTCTTAGATTTTGCATTTTCTTTTACTGATGTATCAGTTTTTTTCCTTTTGTATCTTCTATGTTTGAGATTCTCTTTTCCATCTCTTGAATTGTACTGGGGATACTTCTGTCTCTAGTTCCTGTTCTCTTCCCTAGATTTTCCATCTCCAGAATTGCCTCAATTTGTGTTTTTTTTATTGCTTCTATTTACATTTTTGGGTCATGAACAGTAGTTTTATTTATATCTTTCACCTGTTTGATTGTATATCTATCTATCTATCTATCTATCTATCTATCTATCTATCTATCTATCTAATTGCTTCCAATTTTAATATCTCTACCTGGTTGGCTATATATTCCTGTATTTTTTAAAGGGATTTATATATTTCTTCTTTAAAGACTTCTATCATCTTTATAAGAGTAGATTTAAGATAATCTTCTTGTGCTTCATGTTTTTGGAGGATATGGATGGCTTGTTATTGCGGGAGTGCTAGAATCTGGTTTATCATATTTGCCTGGTGCTTGTTAGGTTTGTTCTTACACTATCCTTTAGGTATCTTTTTTTTTTCCTGGTGTTGTCTGGATGATGCTGATGATGGCATGACTTCTTGGGAAGGCAGGCGAAGTCATTGCCAGACAATGAAGGTCAGGTAGACCTCACTGGCAAGGTATTGGTGAAGGAATATCCCAAGCTGATAGTTCTTGGGTCCCCTATAGTCCTCTTTGCAGGCTCGAGGCCAACCAAATTGTAAAGGGATTGGTGGGGTGGGTTTCTAGGCCGCATATTCTTCAGGCACTGAAGATCTCCACAGGGAAACAGGAAGCTCTTGGGGTTCCCCAAGGATTCTTGGGACCAAAGGGTAGGCCCAGTGCCAGATAATGGAGATCTCAGAGAACATATGCAACTCACCTCTGCCTGAATTTATTATTTTTAACATTAAAAAGCTTCACCAGAGAGACCCAAATCTGAATCTTAAATCATTGTCTCAACTGTTTGATGTATTTGTACTATAAGTTTCCCCACTCTAGTGAGTGGCTATAAGGCCAAAGTAGAGCCTTTGTACCTATGAGCTTTCATACAGTGTAAGACCTGTCAGATTGAATTATAGGGCACAGGGAAAGCCCTGTAAATCCCTCAATCTATATCATCCCTTTGGAAATACCAACTCCATAAGAGGCTCAGTTATCACAGCTCTAGTATATAACAGTTCTTATATCTTTTTAAAAATTGCACTTTAAAAAAAAAAAAAAAGGACACAAATCATTATGTTGCTCAAGGCAGTTTCCAAACAGAAACTTCAATGGATTCATAGATTCATTCTTCTTCATGGAAAAGAGACAAACTTGACTATGGCTACACTGTGTTCAGAGGTACAGAGGTCAGGCTCCTTAGACTCTGTGTGAGCTATTTCATGAATTTGTCTGTGACCTCAAACTATATAATCTGTCCAATGACTTTGTTAGTAGATATAGATATTTCTTTTACAAAGAAATATGTTACAAGGCCTTGCTGAGGTGCTAAAGTTATGATCTATTAGTACTGAAGGGAGCCAAGAAGATATTTTGAAAAGGACAGTAGAATTTCTGAGAATATTGTCAGCTCTCATCTTTATTTCTAAATTATAAAATATAGATTTGACATTTTAGCTGCAATTTGCCTTATGTTATTTTATTAATTCTCAGAATAACTCTAAGATGATTTTAATTTAACAGATAAGAAATAGCACATTAAAAGTTTGGGATCTTTTCTGTGGTTATACAGATAACTCAGTTTAGCAATTTCAAAATGCCTGGTTTTCCAGGTTACAAATTAAACAGCAGTGGGAACTACAGTAGCCCTCAGAGCCTGACTACAGTAATTCTTTGTGGGAACAGATCCTCAATTAGCCCATGCAGGCCTAGAGATTTTTGCTAACTCATTGTGCAACAGAGGATGACCTTGAACTGATCTTCTTGCACACACCTCCAGAGTGTGAGCATTACAGTCCTACATTGTCTCACTTAGCAAAGCAAATTTTTGCTCCATGCAATTTTCTTTTTTTTGTTGCTATAGCTTTGGTATTTGGTATTGAAGCCAAGACATCAGGCTTATACATTCTAGACAAGCACTCCAGCCCTGAAGTATATTTCCAGGCCTATTTGTCTATAGTAATTCCTTGACAGCATTCATAGCTAGATGGCCATAGAAATTAGCATTCATATGGATTGTTCTGAAGTGTAACCCTTAAAACTAGTATCACACACAACAACGGGTGATTGCAACTTAATCCCGGTTTGTATAAGAGAACACAGCTCTCATCTCTGGAGATTTCTGATTTTGCTTCTCATGATACAGCCTGAATATTGATATACAGAGTGGCTTCCATGGGCATTATGACAAGATTTGGGTTTAAAGTTTGCTATCTTATCAATTTTCGATCTCAGTAACTACAGATCTATTTTTATTCCCTTGCATAGTTATTCTGTTTAGTCTGCTCAGTGTGGAACCATAATTTTTTATTACTGCTAACTATGTGAAGTTGAGAAAAGATGATGCATGTCTCATTTTTTTCTACTTTCTAATGGTATTCATGCCAAGTTTCAGTAGTTAGATGTTTCAGACTAACTACTGTAGAAAGTCAGACTTTCTCTTGACTTAACAAAAAAAGATGACACAGGCTATTCCCAACCCACTTTAATGTATCTTCTCCCAGTTCACCTACACCTCATTTGAGGAAGAAATTCTCCCTCCAAAGATCTTATTACAAGGCATATACCCAAAATATGTGCATTTCTGACATAAAATTATAAGCAATAATTTATGTCAAGATATCTCATTCTTGGACTAGAAACAGTGGGTCTTATCAGAACAGGTACTAATTGTTACCATATTACACAGATAATGAGAACCCACTGGGTCCATTTCAATATTTAAATACTTTATCTAAATATGAAAATTATGAAACCATTCGTATACAAAGAGCCATAATAATACAAACGGCATTCTTAGTTCTCTTTTCATTAACTTCTTAACTTTAATTTCTGTTTTAATGTAATAAAATCATTTTTGCATGGCTTTAGGTATCTTTGTTGTTTGAATTGATGGTCTACCTTGGGAATATAGATTTTTTAAAGTTAAAAAAAAACCTATTTTCTGTAATAAAATAGCATTCTCTGGAGCCGTATTGAAATTTAATTCATGGATTCACAAATTTCATAGCTATCAGCACTGAAATGATTTTGTTTTGAATGTGAAAAACAATTCAGAAAGGCAGAGAGCTTCCTTCTGAGCTCCCCCACTGCGGAACGTTGTGACCATTGCAAGGCCCTAACACGCACTTTTTGATTTGTAGTTTTTGCATAGAATACATGATTTGTTCCTTTAAAAATTGTCTCCAGATTCGTGAATATTTTTCAAACTAGACAAGAGCATATTTTTCCCATCACAGTTTCTAGACAATGGTAATTTAAGATGTTTAGTTTCTATTTTCTCTTTGTAGAAACCTTTCTGCATCTGGATGTGTATGCTGGATAAAAAAAATTTCATAATTAGTTATCTTTGCATTATTCACATCTTCAAGGGCTGGAAAATTCTGCTCACCAAGGGAAATAATCAAACGACTCATTAATAGAAAATAAATAATGAATCAGATGTAAAACAAATTCTCATGCTTTAGAGAAGCATTTTGGGGGAAAAATCACGTTACAGATACTGATTTCCCCAGGTGAATGAAAATATGCCTTTTAGGCATAACCATGCCTTATTGATGTGCATAGAGCCCATAAGGACTCAGGAGTTGGGGGAGCCAATAGCTGTAGCATTGGTAGCAGACATCCCATCACAAGAAGAAAACAAAAGCCAGTCCTGTGATAGAGTTCAGTCATCCTGCTTGACTACGGCATGTCTACCAGGCGTTCTTGACCTACTGAAATTTAGATGTCTATTTGCCCATTCATTCATCTACAGCATGGCTCATATCCAGTTCCTCTTGGCTCTTCCCATACTGCAGTATGTGCTATATGTTTCTTCCTGTATCCGACAAATAGAGTCGACGGTCAAAACCACATATCTCTCATGTAACTTCGAGTGCCTGATACAAATTAAGTGCTCTGTAGATGTGCGGTCAACAAAGTAACAGCACTGTATGTGGGCAAGTTGGGAATATTAGGAGACAGTTCAAAATGGAACATGCACATTAAAATCACAGTTCCATCTTTGTTCCCGAAGCTGTTAAAATAGTTGTTTTTCACAGTGTGACCACCCATTATAACAACAGATGATTCCAGTCTCAGCATGTGTAAAACTATAGTAGGAAAGTACATGCAAAACAAATCAAAGCAAAATGGTGCAAGTTCAAGGAAAGAGAGAATATGTGATTATTGCTATTTTTTTTTTAACTTGACAGAATCTGGGAGATGGGCATCTAGCTGTGGTTGAGGGGAATTATCTTGACTATGTTAATTAAGCTGTGAGGATGAGCCCACAGTGAGTGATATCACACCCTGGTAGAACTCTAGACTGTATACACAGAGAAAAGGACTGAACAGCAGCATGAATTCTGTTTCCTGTTATGGACAGAGTGTGAGCAGCTGCTTCCAGCTCCTGCTGCCTTGACATCCCTACCATAATAGACTGTGTCTTAAATTATAAGCTAAAATAAACCCTTTTTCCTTAAATTGCTTTTGTCCAGCAAGTTGTCACAGCACTAGGAAGAGTAACAGAGCAGAAGAATTAACTTCCACGGCTGTGACTTAGGCATCTAAGTTTACACAAATCTGAGCCATTGATAGCTCTTAGATTTTAGTTGCCCAAAGTGAACATTCATTTTGGGCTTAATTAAACTGAGTAAGTGTTTCTGTTCTATCTTTCACAGATCAAAGGACCTCAAATTATGTGGAGAAATACAAGAGAAAGCAGTGCTGTCTGTCAGCTTGCATGCTTCCCTTACCTTATCTATTTTGGAGCTTGTGAGTTAATGGTGATTTCTGAACCCAGATGCACTTCATCTTACTGTCTCATATATCTAGAGATATATGTCAGCGACTTATCTGTGTCATATATACATACATAGACACATATGCAAATAATTCATATACATACTTGTATATATATGTGGTATATGTATACACACACATATGCACACAAATATTTTTCCATCTAAAACCCTGGAGTTTCCTATTTTTCTCTGTTAATGAAATTAGACCACATTTGAAGCTTAGTTTATGTCTTTTCATTAAATTAAATGAGCTATAGTCATTAAAAGATCCTATGAATGTATATAATTATATAGTAAATAATTAGTAATCATATATTTGTATATTTAAATTTTCTATCTGGGAAACAATCTCAAAATATGTTGTCATATGAAAAGGAAAAGGATAGAGGGAAAGAAATTATTGCCAGAGAGGCAATTAGCCTTCAATAGTTTCAAAATAATAGAAGTATGGTAGACCACAATTTATTTTCTATACTTCTTTCATAAGCATTGGGACATAGATACTATGAGGCAAAAAACACATATTCATTTTATTAAAAAGGCAAAATTGTTAATATTTTTATTTAATTTTTAAAGCTTCATAAAAATTCTTGTGTTTTTATTAATTTGATACACTCTAGAGAATAAATTTAATCATAAACAGTTGCCAAATCACCAGCTAACATTCACTATTTCTATTACATTAATACAAGTAGTAAAATAAAAACTGGTATAATTAATATGTCAGTTTCCATTAATTATATCAGAGACAGGTAATCAAATATTAGTAATAGACAAATGCAAAGATGAATAAACCAGCCCTTAGCTGGAAGTTCACTGCTAAAGGCTAACTGAAATTAACACTGTACAGAAAATTCTAAAAATAAAAAGAATTCTTTCATTTCCTAATGAAATGTCTCACCCTGTTTCTTTATTATATGAGATATGAATGATCTTGGTATTCTGAGTATTGTATATATTATCTACCCATTAGTCTCTCGGTAGCCATCTAAGTTATGCGTTCCTCTCAGTTTGCAATGCCTTTGTTCACAGAATGTGTATTTATTGAATAACTATTCTACCTGAAGAATAGTTGTGGCAGCAATTCATATGTATCCAAAGAAGTGAAAGCACACTTGTTTTATGTCAAAGGTGAATATTTGATACCTTATCATGTTGTGACTATGCAACAAAAACCATGCATATGCATCTTATCTAGTTTGTTACCTCTCAAAGGTCTCTGGAATCCATTGGCCTGATGTCATGTAACCCCAACTCTCCATGGATAAAGATGTGATTCAATAGTTGTGCTCAAAATGGTGAGGGAGGTTCTCAGAAGCATAGCCACACACCTTGGAACAATTCCTTTCAGAGAAATGACAGATTGTAAGAGGCTGATGGCAAATTTTCTTTACAGAACCTTTTGGAAGTGCACATCTGGCTATTGATCAATATCTATATAGATTTAATAAATAAGAGTTTTCACAAAGATCTCAGTGGAACTTGTGCCCGCAGAATAAGGAATAGTACTTTTGTTTTACAAGCAGACACACAAATGTGTGGCACATGACTCACCTAAGATGTCCAAAGGCTTCTGACCATACCAAGGATCCAATTCTCTCTAATCCACCATATAAGGAGTCAGACTCTCATTCTGGGGTGGATCTCGTTAGCATAGTGGGTAGTGCTAAGTTTTAAGACTCTGAATTATTCTCCCAATTCCCATTTGAATTAAACACCTGCTCTCAATGATGTAACAAAACTGCATTTAAAAATGTTCCTTAATTTATTCCTGCTCATATTCCTTAGTCTAGTTATCACTCTCTTTAAAGATAATGTGTAACTACAATAATAGCACCAGAAATACTAATAATTCTGCAGCAAATACGTGGTTCAACAATAACTCACAATTGTTTATGGTCATGATCTTATACTGTCAAGTTCTTTATTGTCTATATGGCACCACTTGTTGAACTATCTCATTTAGCTCTTATACGAGCTGCATAAAAAAAATGTTCACTATGTCATCATTTTAGATCTACAAACTGAAGATTATATAACTTGCCTAAGGACATCTTCTAATTATTGGTCTTCATCTTCTGCCTCCAAAGTAGCAAACATATCTACACACAGGTTTTGGAGCTGTCCTTATAAGCTATACAACTGTCAACAAATTCTTTACACTCTCTAGTGTGCATAGTAAAATGCCCCTGTCTTGAGATTCATCTGTGGAAATGTAACAGCATAGACATGCATGAGATTGGCTTATCATTATTCTACAGACTGAGACTTTTACAGATTGTCTACTGGGGCAAGCCATCAAGTGTACTAGTAATCCAATTTTGAGAAAGACATTACTGGCATAGGGGTACACCAAAACTCCTTATCTAAAGCAGGCAAGAAGGCAGAAGGACTGGGATGCTAGGAAAAGGGAGGCATAAGCAGCCTACAAACTACAGGTGGCCATCTGGATGAATAAATAAGTACTTGGTACATTAAAAAAATGACCATATACTGTTTCATAAGGAGGGCATTATTATACAGGATAATATCACAAAGATTCATAAGTGCTACCAATACTTACTAAATAAATCACCAGTTGTGCAATTCCTATTTTCTATCATGTCTATCGTCCATTCACTTCCCCCAAGAAAACCTAATCTCAGAATTCAATGTGAGTTCTTTGCCTCTAAGTGCTTCAAACAATATGCTTTAAAGTTACCATCCTGAAGTCATAACATAGCTTTCTTTCTCTCACTTTACATTTTGTTTGTTCATTGACTGATGCTGATATATAGAGACTTGTTTACTTACATTGACTGTTGTAGAATAGCTGGCTCCCTGTTATTATACTCCACAGATTTTTGCTCAATTTTATGCACACACACACACACACACACACACACACACACACACACACACATGCACACACTCACACATATACACAATTTAATTTTCACAAACATATTGATGGGCCATGATGATATATATTTTGTACAATAAATCAAAAGAAATCAGGTCATCATTTTTTTTTCATCTTAAACTTTTGTAGATAATTTATGTTGTATTCCAAGTTTAACTCTTTAGACACCTATCATTTATACTTGAAAGTTTCCATTTTTTTCTATCCTTGCAAAACCTTGGAATTATCCAACTTTTTGTTAAAAATGTATTTCTTATCAAGTGAATATAACAGCTCTCTTATGCCCCATATTATTAAAGAAATTTATTACCACTGCATCTACATGGATATTAAAATTTCCTTTCTAATAGAATGACTATTCATATTTTTTGAACTTTTTTTTTCTTTTGGACAACTTGCTTTGTTTTTTTGTTGTTGTTGTTGATTTTGGGAATTTTTGGTTAAGAGGAAACAAATGTACCATGTTCTTTTGCCTGCTATTATGTTTCTAATATTTTGTTTTAAAATAAAAGTAGAGGCTCAGATCAGCTCGCAGACTGCGGAGGGTGAGTGAGCAGACTGCAGAAGCTATACAGCTGCTGGGACAAGACCTGTTTGGGGATGCAGACATCTGGGCACCCTCCCTGCCAGAGGATAGGTGGCCTCTCGGAGAGCTATGACCCCCAGAGCAGGTGAGGGAGCTATCTGGTCTCCCTGGTCCCTCTGAGACCAGTCTGCTCAGATCAGCTCAGAGACTGGAGAGGGTAAGCCAGCAGAATGCAGAAGCAACACAGCTTCTGTGAGAGGCAGAAGCGACACAGCTTCTGGGACAAGACCTGTTTTGGGCTGCAGACATCTGAGCACCTTCCCTGACAGAGGAGAGGTGGGTGCCTGAGAGGGCTGTGACCCCCCAGAGCAGGTGAGGGAACCATCTTGTATCTTGGGTCCCTCGGAGACCAGTCTGTGCAGATGAGTGCACAGACTGCAGAGGCAACCCATCTTCTATGACAGGCCCTGTTTCAGGCCTTCATCTTCAGCCAGGAGGCAGATCTGAATGCCAGACCTCTGGGCACCTTCCCTACAAGAGGAGAGCTTGCCTGAAGTGAGTACACTGAACACTGAGACACAGAGGAGAGCTGGGACAGCTGACAGAGACTAACAGAATCATAGGAGGAACAGGCTCCAGCCAGAGACAACTATAACAACTAACACCAGGGATTACCAAATGGCGAAAGGCAAACGTAAGAATCTTACCAATAGAAACCAAGACTACTCACCATCATCAGAACCCAGCACTCCCACCTCAGCTAGTCCTGGTTACCCCATCAGACCTGAAAAGCAAGATTCAGATTCAAAATCATATCTCATGATGCTGGTAGAAGACCTTAAGAAGGGCATTAATAACTCACTTAAAGAAATACAGGAGAACACTGCTAAATAGGTAGAAGCCCTTAAAGAATAATAGGAAAACACTGCTAAACAGGTAGAAGTCCTTAAAGAGGAAACACAAAAATCCCTTAAAGAACTACAGGAAAACACAACCAAGCAGGTGATGGAATTGAACAAAAACATCCAAAACCTAAAAAGGGAAATAGAAACAAAACAAAGACAAACAAACAAACAAACAAAAACAAAGTGAGACAGCTCTGGAGATAGAAACCCTAGGAAAGAAATCAGAAACCATAAATGTGAGCATCAGCAACAGAATACAAGAGATGGAAGAGAGAATCTCAGGTGTAGAAGATTCCATAGAGAACATGGGCGCATTAATCAAAGAAAATGCAAAATGCAACATGATCCTAACTCAAAACATCCAGGAAATCCAGGACACAATAAGAAGACCAAACCTATGGATGATAGGGGTGGAAGAAAATGAAGATTTTCAGCTTAAAGGGCCAGCAAATATCTTCAACAAAATTATAAAAGAAAACTTCACAAACCTAAAGAAAGAGATGCCCATGAGTATACAAGAAGCCTACAGAACTCCTAATAGACTGGACCAGAAAAGAAATTCCTCCTAACACATAATAATCAGGACAACAAATGCACCAAATAAAGACAGAATATTAAAAGCAGTAAGGGAAAAAGGTCAAGTAACATATAAAGGCAGGCCTATTAGAATTACACCAGACTTCTCACCAGAGACTATGAAAGCCAGAAGATCATGGACAGATGTTATACAGACCCTAAGAGAACACAAATGCCAGCCCAGGCTGCTATACCCAGCAAAACTATCGATTACCATAGATAGAGAAACCAAAGTATTCCATGACAAAAACAAATCCACACAACATCTTTCCACGAATCCAGCCCTTCAAAGGATAATAACGGGAAAACACCAACACAAGGATGGAAACTACACCCTACAAAAAGCAAGAAAGTAATCCTCGAATGAACCTAAAAGAAGACAGCTGCAAGGACAGACTCACAACTTTAACAACAAAAATAACAGGAAGCAACAATTACTTTCCTTTAATTTCTCTTAACATTAATTGACTCAATTCCCCAATAAAAAGACATAGACTAATAGACTGGCTACACAAACAGGACTCAACATTTTGCTGCTTAGAGGAAACCCACCTCAGGGATAAAGACAGACACTACCTCAGAGTGAAAGGCTGGAAAACATTTTTCCAAGCAAATAGTCCAAAGAAACAAGCTGGAAAAGCCATTCTGAAATCGACTAAAATTGACTTCCAACCCCAAGTTATAAAAGAGACAAGGAGGGGCATTTCATACTCCTCAAAGGGAAAATCTTCCAAGAGGAACTCTCAATTCTGAATATCCATGTTGCAAATGCAAGAGCAGCCACATTCATTAAAGAAACTTTAGAAAGGTCCAAGCACACATTAAAACTCAGACAATAATAGTTGGAGACTTCAACACCCCACTGTCACCATTGGACAGATCATGGAAACAGAAACTAAACAGAGACACATGGACACTAACAGATGTTATGAATCAAATAGTTTTAATAGATATCTACAGAATATTTTATCCTAAAGCAAAAGTATATACCTTCTTCTCAGCACCGTATGGTACCTCCTCCAAAATTGACCATATAATCGGTCACAAAATAGGCCTCAAAAGATACAAAAATATTGAAATTATCCCATGCATCCTATCAGATCACCATGGACTAAGGCTGATCTTCAATAACAGCATAAATAATAGAAAGCCAGCTTTCACATAGAAACTGAACAACACTCTATTCAATGATGTCTTGGTCAAGGAAGGAAGAAATAAAGACATTAAAGTCTTTTTCAAGTTTAATGAAAATGCAGCCACAACGTACCCAAACTATGGGACACCATGAACGCAGTCTTAAGAGGAAAACTTATAGCCCGGAGTGCCTCCAAAAAGAAACTAGAGAGAGCATACACTAGCAGCCTGACAGCACATCTAGAAGCTCTAGAACTAAAGGAAGTAAATTCACCTAAGAGGAGTCCCACTAAAATCAGGGACTAGAAAAGGCTGCCCACTTTCTCCCTACCTATTGAATATAGTACTTCAAGTCCAAGGCAGAGCAATTCGACAACAAAAGGAGATCAAGGGGATACAAATTGGAAAGGAAGATGTCAAAATATCACTATTTGCATATGATATGATATATATATATATATATATATATATATATATATATATATATCCCTAAAAATTCCACCAGATAACTCCTAAACCTGATATACAGCCTCAGTGCAGTAGCTGGATATAAAATTAACTAAAAAAAATCTATGGCCTTTCTCTACACAAAGGATAAACGGACTGAGAAAGAAATTAGGGAAACAACACCCTTCAAAATAGTCACAAATAATATAAAATACCTTGGTGTGACACTAACAAAGGAAGTGAAGGATCTGTATGATAAGAACTTCAAGTCTCTGAAGAAAAAAAATTAAAAAAGATCTCAGAACATGGAAAGATCTCCCATGCTCATAGATTGGCAGGATTTATATAGTCAAAATGGCTACCCTGCCGAAAGCAATCTACAGTTTCAATGCAATCCCCATCAAAATTCCAACTCAATTTTTCACTGAGTTAGAAAGAGCAATTTCTAAATTCATCTGGAATAATAAAAAACCTAGGATAGCAAAAACTATTCTCAACAATAAAAGAACCTCTGGTAGAATCACTATCCCTGATCTCAAACTGTACTACAGAGCAATTGTGATTAAAAACAACAACAACAACAACAACAACAACAACAACAACAAAAAACTGCATGGTACTGGTACAGAGACAGATAGGTAGTTCACTGGAATAGAATTGAAGACCTAGAAATCAATCCACACACCTATGGTCACTTGATTTTTGACCAGGGAGCTAAAACCATCCAGTGGAAAAAAGACAGCATATTCAACAAATGGTGCTGGCACAACTGGCAGTTATAATGTAGAAGAATGCAAATTGTTCCATTCTTATCTCCTTGTACAAAGTTCAAGTCTAAGTGAATCAAAGAACTCCACATAAAACCAGAGAAACTGTAATTTATAGAGGAGAAAGTGGGGAAAAAAACCTCAAAGATATGGGCACTGGGGAAAAATTCATAAACAGAACAGCAATGGTTTGTGCTGTAAGATCAAGAATTGACAAATGGGACCTCTTGATATTGCAAAGCTTCTGTAAGGCAAAAGACACTGTCAATAAAACAAAAAGGCCACCAACTGATTGGGAAAGGTTTTCCCCAATCCTAAATCTGATAGGGGACTAATATCCAATATATACAAAGAGCTCAAGAAGCTGGACTACAGAAATTCAAATAACACCTTTAAAAAATGGGGTACAGAGCTAAACAAAGAGTTCTTAAGTGAGGAACATGGAATAGCTGAGAAGCACCTGAAAAAATGTTCAACATCCTTAATCATCAGGGAAATGCAAATCAAAACAACCTTGAGATTCCACCTCACACCAGTCAGAATGGCTAAGTTAAAAAATTCAGGTGACAGCAGATGCTGGCGAGGATGTGGAGAAAGAAGAACAACTCCATTGTTGGTGGGATTGCAAGCGGGTACAGCCACTCTGGAAATCAGTCTGGTGGTTCCTCAGAAAATTGGTCATAGTACTACCTGAAGATCCAGCAATACCCTCCTGAGCATATACCCAGAAAATGTTCCAACTGGTAATAAGCACACATGCTCCTCTATGTTCATAGCAGCCTCATTTATAATAGCCAGAAGCTGGAAAGAACCCAGATGTCCCTCAATAGAGGAATGGATACAGAAAATGTGGTACATTTACACAACGGAGTAGTGCTCAGCTATTAAAAACAATGAATTTATGAAATTCTTGAGCAAATGGATGCATCTGGAGGATATCATCCTTAGTGAGGTAACCCACTCACAAAAGAAGTCTCTTGATATTCACTAACTAATAATTGGATATTAGCCTATAAACTTAGGATATCCAAGATACAATTTGCAAAACACAAGAAAAACAAGAAGCACGAAGAACAAAGTGTGGATACTTCATTCCTCTTTAGAATAGGGAACAAAACACCCATGGAAGGAGTTACAGAGAAAAAGTTTGAAGTTAACATGAAAGGATGGCCTATCCAGAGACTACTTTACCCAGGGATCCATCCCATAATCTGCCACCAAAACCTGTCACTATTGCATATGCCAGCAAGAGTTTGCTGAAAGGACCCTGATTTAGCTATCTCTAGTGAGGCTATCCCAGTGCCTGGCAAATACAGAAGTGGATGCTCAAAGTCATCTGTAGGATGGAACACAGGCCCCCACCAATGGAGGTGCTAGAGAAAATACCCAAAGAGCTGAAGGGGTCTATAACCCTATAGGTGGAATAACAATATGAACTAACCAGCACCCCCAGAGCTCCTGTCTCTAGCTGCATAGGTAGCATAAGATGGCCTAGTCAGCTGTCGTTGGAAAGAGAGGCCCCTTGGTCTTGCAAACTTTATATGCCCGAGTACAGGGGATGGCCAGGGCCAAGAAGTGGGAGTGGGTAGGTAGGGAAATAGGGCGGGGGGGAAGCTATAGGGAACTTTCAGGATAGCATTTGAAATGTAAATTAAGAAAATATCTTAAATAAAAGTAGGATATTGTAATATTTTATGTCATTAAATTTTTGTCAATTTTCCCACCATCTAAGTTGTGATAATTACACATAAGAACTTCTTGGACAAAATATATATTTCATCATAAAATTTAAATCTTTTACCTATGAGAAATGGACTTAAACTTTTACTTTCAAATCTCACAGGAAAGTCACATTAATGTTGTATATTTTCTTTTGTTATGTGAGTTTTCTCAGGCTGTGGCCCCAGGAAGTCATTGGTGCATATAGTCTCTCTTTGAACTGTAAACTCACGTTAGGCCCAGGGCCTTATCATCAGTACTAGGTATGTATTGTTGTTGCTAAAGGAAGCTTGAGTTACTAGGGACTGTACGGCAGGTATGGAGTGCTCACCAGTTTCATTGCCAAAACCTACTTCAGCTTGCGCTCTGATGATTTCCAGAACCTTCTTAGCTATTCTTGTAAATATAGTTTTAAAAGAACTTTCACATGTTTTAGAGTAAAAGACATTACCTCTCATTTCTCTTTTAAGTAGTAAGATTAAAAAATTTTACTGAAAGTAAATACCATGATAGTCATCTCTATTTTTAAAGTTAATTTGTTTAAAAATAATTTACTTTTAGTGTGTGTGTATATTTTCAAAAACAACCAGTAAAAGACAGTTCTTTCCTACAAACATTTGGTCTTTTGTTAAAAACTCAGGCTGTCAGACTTTTCAGCAACCACCTTTCCCATTTATGTTGCTGGCCTTCCCATAAAATTCTTATTTTTTAAACACATGCATAACATGAAATTAAGGTATTATTCACTTCTTGATTCACTTAAGTTTGCCTATTTATATTCAAATGTGTCTTTACAATTTACTCATCATAAACACAGCTCATTTGTCTAATTGGTGATTATCCCTTAATTAATGTTATTCCAATCCCTAAGTATAAAATTCAACAGAATTTATATGACTAATAAGAAATAGTTTTGAAATTATGTGGTTGAACATGCTAATTCTTTTTTAGTGTCTTTGTTCTCTTGCTGGAGAATAAGAATGTATGGCCAAAGACTCAGGGAGATTTCCTTGTTGTGTTGTTATACTAGATGATGGTCCTTCTTAAACAGTGATCCTCAGGAACAGATGAATAAACAACAGGTATATCGTTGTGATTCTTGATACAGCCCGCCCAAAGGAAAACATTTCATAGTGTAGATATGAAAGCCTTACCCAAGAAAGTATAATTGAAGAAGGATCACTAGTCAGAGAGTCTGTAACCAGAAACAATACCTGGTCCCTAGTTATACCTGCCCCTTTTTTCTGTCACAGTCTATGAGACACACTGTCAACCTCTTTCAACCAAAGAGATCCCATCTTCCAGCATGCATTCGAAATCATTGCCAACTTTAAAGTTTCCAAGCACATGTAGTCACCTAAAACCTCCACCAAATAATCACATATCCTTCTACAGGTGGCCCTTTGAGAATAAAGACAAATTCAACAGGCAATTTGGTCAGTGTGCATGCTCGGTAGCCTGAAATCAATGACATGAACGAGCCCGAGTGTCAGATCATGCAACTTGTTTTAAAACTTAACTATGCAAATGCAGAGCTACTTAAATGGTCTCCACTGGAAATCACTTCTTGAAATCTCCAACTGCACACAGTGTATCCTCCATCAAACTGCTCCTAGTAGGTATGCTAAGGTTTTTCCTCATACTTTGTCTTCTAAATAAATATTTAATACCCTGTATCGGCCTGTAAATTTGTTAGTGAATTGAACAAGAACCCAGATCTCTATAAGGGTGTGAACTCCCTGGTTAATCTCTCTTACAAGTTTGTAACCTTCCATGTGAAAACACATGACATTTCTCTGAGCATTCCCAACATTCTGGTCCGTGAGTAGAGTAACAGTAACGGGCAATGTGAAAAAGACTTTTGGTTCTGTTTTATAGATGGAAATGCTAATACTCAGAGAGGTCAGAGGGGATGTCAGTCTGAAGATATTTTCTGCAATTAAGAGATTTCAACACTCTGTATATTACAGTTTACATGGAAGGCATCCCTCCAACATGCTCTCATACAGGGTCAGAAGATCTGGTGCAGAGGGTAACAGGGATATACTGGCTCATCTTGCAAGAAGACCTGATTAAGGTTTCTAGCACTCAGTTGGCAACATGGCGATTCATAGCCATTTGTAAGTCCAGTTCCAGTGGATCCAAAAATTCTTTTCAGAATCCTTGAAAAGTGACTGAATCATGAAGACACTATATTAATAACATATTAATTCACATTTTTAATAGTGTCGCTGGAGGACATGGGGTCTTTTAAGCAGGGGATGTATTCTTGAAGAACTTGTCCTGTCCTAGATACCTTTCCATACCGTTATTGCCTGAACTCCATGAGATGAACATCTCTGCTCCATCCGATGCTCTCTCTATGCCCTGCCTCATCACAAGATCAGAAATGGCAGAGCCAGCTGGATACTTTCATTTCTAAAACTCTGATCTGATTAAATCTTTCTTCCTTTTAAGTCATCACTCTTAGTTGTTTGTCTGAAGGTCACAAAAACTCACATACTTGCTACAGGTTTTACAGTACATTTTTGAAGCTAGAGTTGCCTGAAGAAACCACATCTATCTTCAGGTTCTTGTAGACTGTTGGACATCGACTGAGGGCATGGGGATTGTAGAGTGATAAAATGTGGTATGTTGAGAACCAGAATTAACATGACTGATTTCACTTTTTTCTTAGAAGCACCCTTTGTACTTAGCTAAACATCCCAGTGGACTTTAGATAAAGCTCTTAAAGTGTGTTGTTGTGCTTCATAGATCACTATCATTGGCAGCCCTAAAGATGAGAATGTTTTAACATCTGTAAACCATGTAAGAGATTGCTCCAACTGAATGCAGCCCATCAACCTAGTGGTTGTACTAGATAAATGTGCTGATCTTTCTTCTTCTGTGCCTTATGTCTTCTTTCCAAAATAGAATAAACCATTCAGGCTAATCTGAATCCAAATTTTGAGCCATGGTCAATCATATTTGGCTTAGAACAAACTATTTTCTTATTCCCCATAACAGACAGCTATTGTTTCAATCATCTAATACAAAGAACATGTCTCCTTGACCCAGTTGATGCCCCAGTTTAAGCTGAATGTACCACTTTGTCAATCATGGTATGTGATCTCTGAGATCAAAATTTGAAGCTCAGGCTTCACTAGCTGCAGTTTTCACGTCCTGTGTCATGTTATCAATTCATACAGTTAGCACAGTACTCAGAGCATTGTATCATTCTCCATTTCACAGCCACAGGGCTCTGTACAGTTTTTTTTTCCTGGTCAGACCCTTGATGGACTATAGGGGATCTGTAAGAAACTGGGCTGGGTAGTGGTGGTGCATGCCTGTAATCACAGTGCTTGGGAGGCAGAAGCAGGCTGATTTCTGAGTTCAAGGCCAGCCTGGTCTACAGAGTGCGTGCCAGGATAGTCAGGGCTACACAGAGAAATCCTGTCCAAAAAAAAAAAAAAAAGAAGAAAAAGAAGAAGACGAAGAAGAAAAGAAAGAAAGAAAGAAAGAAAGAAAGAAAAGAGAGAGAGAGAGAAAGAAAGAAAGAAAGAAAGAAAGAAAGAAAGAAAGAAAGAAAGAGAGAGAGAGAGAGAAACTGGGAGACAAGGTGGTAATGGTCCCTGAAGAGAATCTCACTGGTCTGTCCGGCACCTATTTGCCTGTCAGCCAGATGCTAACTAAGGTTTTCCTCAGCGGCTTCTCTTGTGCTGGTTGCCTGCCTTAGACTCTTTCATAAGGTAATTTTAGAATTCAGAATCAGGCAGCCTGAACACACAAGTGACAATGAGGTTTTTCTAAAGGGATTAAACTAATGTCTTGTTGACCAATGTATGTGAAGTGACCAGCTTAGATTCATAAACAGAGACTTTCCATAATTGGAAACAACCTATGTAATTACACAACAAAGGCCCATTTCAAAATCAATTGTGTTTACGATTTTCAGGTCTTCCTTTCTTTGGTACATTTTATATCTTTGAAATAACATGGGTGACATTCCATAAAAATATATCTTCAATCAGGAGATTGCTTTCTTCAAACTATCTCCTGTTGTAGTGTCTTAAACTCCTTGGCATTTGGTTAGAAATGGAAGACTTCTAAGCTTATCACTGCAAGGAAAATCTTTCATTATTCATACTCAATTTATTTCTTGTGTCATCTCAAATGTCTTTCAAATGTCCCCATTTTTTTTTAATATATAGCTTCTCCTGAATATCACAAATGAGATCAAGGCTGAATAGATGAGGATGTTTGTGGGATCTTGCAGTTTTATTACATACACTGAGTTGGACAATTGTCTCAGAGTCAGGAAAGGCACTTTATCTCCTCTGGTAAAGTTAAAGCCAATGCTCTAAACAAGACTAACATAATGAATTAATAATTTTCTTGGTTATTCTTCAATTCTAGCCTAAAAAGATCTTTATTATCTGGAACTTTATCTTTCATTGCTACAAGAAAAATAAATACACACACTTACATACACACACAGATATATAGAGAGAGTTATATATGCTGTATATGTAGATGTGCATATGTAAATACATAAATGTAATACAGTAGTAAATCTACATTATTTAAACATTAAAATTATATATATATATATATCTCCCTTATTAAGTCCATTTACTCACAAGGAAACAGCACCTGAAATTTTATTAACTTATAATCAGTGATACTCTACTAAAATTCAATTCTATCAGTTAGTGACTTTGAAAACATTTTGGCTTTCACATATTAAATTTATGAACTAAAGTATATACACACATACATACATACAAACATATATACATACATACATACACACACACACACACGCACACACACACACACACACACACACACACACACACACACACACACATTGCTCTAAAGAGAATTTGGAAAATGTTCATGGTGAAACATTGTAAAGTTGCTTATTAGCATTTATAAACTTGAGTCAGTAAGATTCAGTGGGAAACTGTACACAATTTGGTTTACAATTAGTTTTGTTGCTTTGTAGTTGGAAGAAAGAGGATGAAGATATAGGAGACAAAGACTAATGCTACAGGATATTTTCTTAATGCACAAACACCTAGAGACCCTGAGACCAAGAAAAATATTCATGTGTAAAATTTAAATGCCGAATTCATGGGAGATTTACTAAGAACAAAACTATCACTCTAAAAGCGCTGTTGATTTCTCAAAGACAATTAAGCATTAAGGATTGACATTGCATTCCACAGACTAAATTGATTTCCCTCAAACTCCCACAGTAAATGTGTAGATCTTCTTACCTCAAAGTTAGGATTTGCAATTTCAAGTGTTTTAAAGTGGTCAAAGATTGTGTAGAAAAGTAAGGATCTCATGCCTTCTGTTTCTCCAGAAACACTGAAGTGTGTGTGTGTGTGTGTGTGTGTGTGTGTGTGTGTGTGTGTGTGTGTCAGCCCTAATGCATCCACTT
The DNA here is from genome assembly GCA_902729485.2 of Mus minutoides. Taxonomy (NCBI): domain Eukaryota; kingdom Metazoa; phylum Chordata; class Mammalia; order Rodentia; family Muridae; genus Mus; species Mus minutoides. Next base: position 115,388 of record LR753493.1, on the reverse strand, counting down.
TCACTGTTTTCTGTACAGTGATCACTCTTTAGTTATGGATGCCAGCTGGTAGATGAAAAGATTTCCCTTTTCTCATCCATTCCCCTTTCTTAGGTATAATGACACAAATATATTCCTTGTCTGTTTATGGGCATTCTTTCAAAGCCACATGGAGTAAGTACTGATGTACCAACACCAATAATGTAACAGTGAATTACACTCTAGTCGTAGAAGGAAGCATGCTCTGAGATCCAAAGAATGGGAGTTTTAAGAGCTTTTCTTATATAAAAGAATGATTTATGAGGAAGAGACGTTTAAGTTTCTCGCACAATGACCATAACAAAGATATTTTAAAATAACTTTTAAAAAAGGTTACTTTTTTTCATGTTAGTACACATGGACAAAAACTCACATATACATACATGCACACATAATCACAAACACAAATACACACACATAGAAAGACACACACATACAGACACAATCACACATACACAAACATGTAGACACACATGTACATATGCACACTTTCACAGACACACACAGGTGCACACACACAGAGATACACAGTCATGCACAAACACACACAGAGAAAAACATACACAAAAACATACAGACACACACATACCCATGCATACTTGCACATAGACTTACAGACACACACAGACACAGTCATGCACACACACACACACACACACACACACACACACACACACACACAGAGCTACTTTGTTAATTAGTATTCCCCTTGTAACTTTCATTAGCCTAATCAATGAGCAAACCAATACCCATATCAGTTTTCAAAGCATTACTTCTATTCCCTTCCTCAAGGAGAATAAAAGCATGAACAAGTTACAAAGACGACATACACTATTAAAAAATTGTTGCTCAGGATTTTTATTTATTTTTTTATTTTTATTTTTTTTTTTGCCAAAAGCAGTTTTATAATAACTTCAATTAAACTTTCAATGAACTTCAACTGAAACCCTTCCTGAAGGCCTTTTCCCATAGAGCTGCACAGGGTATCCAAGAGGAGCCTTACTTCCCTCCTCTCTCATCTTTCTTTTTTAGTTTGTTTTGTCACCTGTTAGTGAAAGCGCCAGCCAAGCAATTTGTAGTCCTCAGACGTGGAACTACTTTTGACCTGCAACAAATCACTTCATTTTTAGTGCTATTATTTATTCGTGAATATTTCTTTTTTTTTCAGACATGGACCCCATAGTTTCAGGAACAAAAATCACATTAGATAACTCATTATAGATCCTTATTCTTTGAGCGTAATTTAGGCTGAGAGCTATGTTCCTAAAATTATTTTCTTCTAGAAGAAATAAAAGCGCTTCTGACTGCAGGCTCCATTTTTTTCTGAGCAATAAATATAAAAAGATTAACTTCTCATCATTTCCCCAGAATGCTATGAATGCCTATGCTCTGAGGAGTTGGACCTAGTAGATTCTTATTGAAATTAGGCAACACAGTGAAGAATTACACCAGCTACCTGGTATTGATACAAGACAGAAAGAAAAATCACCCAAGGGAAAATATTACCTTTGATACCATCATTAAAGGAGTGAGAGAGTGAGAACCCACCCCCACCCCCACCAGAGGTGCTCTCCAAGGACACATCTGTCCGTGTCAACTGTCTCCACTGACTTCATTTGTTAATTGAAGATTTTTTTTCCTCTTCGAAATTTCCCTCCATAATTTATGTAGTTCCACAGACACTCTGGGGTCTCCAGGCCTCTCCAGTACAAAAATGTACTTTGTCAGGTTATTCAGTTTGTGAATGATATGTATTTCCCTGAACTGAGCCTTCTGCTTCTATGACAGAACAATCCCATCTGTAGAGATAAGTGCTGTGGGAGCAGAGCATTTTGTCTGACATAGTTAACTGGATGCATTAGTAAACTCGGAGACAAACAATGACTGCTTTCACATTTGAGTATTTTTTTTTTTTAAAGAAGCATCTACAGAGAATTTTCTGTGGATACACCAAAAAATATATAATCTGTTAATCAACTCATTAAAGAAAGATTTTATTCAGCTCAGAGAGTACAGTCATTGTGTCTAACAATTGTGTGTGTGTGTGTGGGGGGGGTCGGGGGGCTGCTATTTACTGCCTCCAGGCTTCCTTGGATTTGATATATAAAAACTTCATTCTAATTTTTATTCTAAATCTGCCATAGTCTAAGAATCCCATTTTTACAGCCTGACCCCTTCCAGTGCAGAGAGGTTAGGAAAAGCACTCAGTTTACAAAGAGGCAGAATTAGCATCCCTTCCTAAGAGGCCACACACACACCATGGGCTTCACAGCTTTTATTGAGCTACCTTTCAGCACTTGCTATGAGGACCACAGAGTGTACTGACAACCAAAATGCTTTCATCCACCTTAAGTTAGATCTCCCCACTGGTCTTTCATAGTTATGTTGTACTCTATCCATCTCTTGGACTCCCTATTCTATAATTACTGAGTCAGTTACAGTAGACTTGGAAAATTCTCCTAATACACATACACTCCCTTAAAGGTAAGTCCCAGGACCATCTCCATCTCCAGAACTTTGATATTTTATTGCTATACTCTTAATTCTCAGGAATGAGATCTTTTCATCCTACTCCAAGCTTGATAAAGATGTCTTTTTTTTTTTTTTATGAACAAGTGTTTCTGCCTTATTGTCATGTGAGACTTTGTCCACACTAAGGTGGTAGTTGATTGACCACGACTGTCTTTCAATATATACTGCTGAGAAGAGACCTGTAAATAAAATAGCTATGAAAAGTGTTTGGCTATGCTTAATAGTTTCAGGCCTTACCCAAGGAGGAAGCAGTATTTGATGCTCAAAGGACCCAGCTTTGAAGCTAAGCATAGTGGGAATTTAGGTACTAGGCCAGCTTCTCATGGTCAGCGGGATAGTTGTTCATTTCCTGGTTCTTCTGCTCACTCAGTCCTCTGTGCCTAAAGGGTAGAGCCTTCACAATCCCAGAGAACACAAATGGTCTTTACCCATTTTCAAACTTCAGTACCCCTTCAAACACATTTATTTTTTTTTACTTTCTTTAATACATGTGCATTGAGCTCTGATGCTGTCAGGAGTGTGCTAATCACAGGAAGAGGGATGAGGAATGAAACCACAGACAGCACGAGAGGTTCATCTGTAGACAGAGGTTCCTGTAATTTCAAAGATCTCTGACAGCTTTTCTGATTCATTATTCATTATTCTGCGTTCATTATTTCTAAGGTGAAATGGGTGAATTTTAAATTGGGTTCTCAAGTATGTGGCCCCTGAGAATAGGTTTTGATTCACTGGGTTGCTTGGGAAAGTCAGTAGATAATCCTAAGAAACTATCCCAATAGAAACCACACTGAGGGGAAGAAAAAAAAAAAAACAAACAGATATGTTGCTGCATGATCATCATTATGTTCTGCTTAAAGTTATATTTGTCAAATAACTGAAACTCTGTAGAGCATCCCTAGGATAGCCTTACCCAGGGTTCCTGGCTGTCTGCCCATCACTTCCCATGTGTCCGTGGTACCACAGATTACTTCTGACCTGTGGGAAGACTGAGAAATCTCACAGAGACATTTCTAGAGACCTGTGGGATGATATGATTAACAGTGGATAGGGGTAGGCAAATAGGAGGAAAATCTTAAAACTCAACTGGCTGGCTTCTCACATTTAGGATACTTTACATAGTGAACAGGACCAAAAGCTTGAAGTAACCTTGAGTGCAAGCTTTCTTACCAAAACACAGCACAACTTGGAAGAAATTACATAATGTCCCCTAGCCTCGGTGAGAGACAGAAACATATCTTCATGCTGATATTTGTCAGCATTGGTTTTACTGATATGTATTCTTCCATTTCATAAAGTATAAAGTATGTGTTTTTATTATGGTAATGAAATATCTGAATCAAGCTGATACAAAGAGTTATATTCAGGATTCAGTTTGGAGACAGATTATCTAAGTTATGGCAGTCTTGTTAACTTGAACTCAGACTTGTCCTTGGATTGCATTACATCATGGTCATGTCATGGTCAGAAATCTAGGGAGATACTTCAGTTCTTTGATAATCTCAAAGGTACCTCTCCAAATTAACCTGCGGACTTCCTATTTACCGAATTTCAAACTTCCATTATGTATGAAACAAATTCTCCAGTTCATGACCTTATGAGATGCAAATAATATCTATACAATAGTAAGTCTCTGAATTAAAGGAAATTTTGCAAAGGAAGTACCTGCATGGACTCTAAGTTATGTAGAGACTGTGTACCTAACCTTCTCTCTGGTTTAGATATCCTCTATATGAAGCAAGCCTATAGATCCATTGTAGTCTGCCCTTCAGTTTCCTTGGGTACAGATCCTGAAGTATTCCTTACTTCTGACAATCAGTCCAGAGCATGTTCCTTCCTTCCTTTCCTCAAGACAATTCACTTCATACTTTATGAAATGGAAGAATACATATCAGTAAAACTAATATGATAAATACATTAAATACATCTGTGCCATTTATGTAACATGGATGTCACTTACTGACCCAAATTTCTCATCATAGCAGAAGATGATCCTTTATGCTTATGGCTTTCTGAGACATTAGGTGGGAATGATGCTGCATGTGTCCTTGCCTCACAAGAGGAAATATAATTTAGGGCCTAAAGATGAAGAAAAGGAGACTGAGTTCAAGGTCAATGAACAAGACATTCATTCTAAATTGTCATTGAAACAAAAGAAAATGCTAAGGGATGAGAAGAAGTCTCAAGAGTTGAAAAGGTGGCTTACCAGTTAAGTACACTCAGAAGACCGGGATTTGATTCAAAGCCTACCCATGATGGTTGACAATCTATAACTGAAATTATAAGGAATTTGACAGCCTTCTCTCACCTCTGATGGTACTGCATGTATATGAAATACACACGCATATACACACACACACACACACACACACACTCACACACACGCACACACACACACACACACAAGCACACATATATACATAAAATCAATAAATACATGTGTTTGCTTTTTTAAAAAGAGGTAACAGCTTGGAGTTAGATAATCTGTAATATATGTATGAGAATGGAGACAGAACTCAATGGCTTAAGGGTCAGATTCCCATTGATCTGTCCACACATTTATAGCCTAATATGTAGACTCGGACATCATGTGGTGCACTGTGCCACAAAAGAGTTAACAGATGAATAAAGCATGAGTGAATCTCTGAGTGTGTGCCCTGTTGAGGTGTTTTTGAGAAGAAACCAATGCAAAAGGAGGCAGGAATGGAGATGCTGTCTGAGAAGTCGGCAAGTTATTCATCCTTTCATATTTTTTTTTTGTAAATAATTTCCACACATCAGAAAAATCAATCTTCATCTTCTCATCATTTCCTAAACTATTCTGACACTTCATCAGCTCCACTGCACACCTGACATGCTTGTTGTTGGAGGCTTCCCTCCTCTTAGATTATCAGAAACCTCCCAGGAAAAAGTAATGTACCTTTGCCATGAAGTTCACAGTATTCCCACATCTCCAGATCCACTTGAATACCACACACACACACACACACACACACTTCTGTCCTCTAATATTTCCATATTTAACGAACTTTTCATCCATCTTCATCCTTCTGTGCTCCTGTCATGTACATAGAGCTTTCATAGGATTAACCATGTTTGGCAGGTACACCAGTGACATTATACACATGCTTCCATTACTATCCATCCCCATTTTATTGTAGCTTTCTTTTCTTTTGATTTTGATTCAACGCGGCAGAAATGATACATAGGTGTGTATTTACTATAGATATAAACATATCCTATACTACAACATTCATCTTTATTTATTTTTAAATAGATTTTACTGTTAAAATTTTTGAAAATAAATAAAATTACCACAGACCAAAAGCAGCCAATTCAAAAGTTCCTACAACGTAATGAACTTATAAACAGCTCCAGTTGGAATTTAAAACCGAAGCTCTGAAGCTTCACAGTAAATTCTATATAATATGGACTTGGCAGCTACCCAAACTAAAATATCTATTAGAGAACTAGAAGTAGAAAACCAATTTTTCTATATTCTCTTTCATAACTGTCCCATTATCTGCTTATACTCCTCCCTCATAATTCTCAAAGTTTATTTCTCATCTAAAACATAAATCAAGCAAAATATCTAGATAGAGAAGGGTTGGAAAACTTGCATACCCAAAATATTACTTTCACATACACTCTAAGACCCAACTGTTGTTTTTAAAAGTTATTCTGTGGATATTGGCAAACTGATTCAAAGCTTCATCCCAGTGGCATATGATTCCGAATAGTCCAAAACAACCTGGAAATACAGTCAACAGATACTACTAGCTAACTCACAGTACAGCAATAGTAAGGAAGATGGTGTAATATAACAAACAGGAGACACAGAGATTTTCAATCAACTATAAGAATAATTGAAAAGTAGTCTCAAGATAACATTACAAGATGTATGACAAGATGAGGGCAGCTCAGTGAAGAACTGACAGACTCTTCAATGACTATCTCTCTCTAGTTACATGCAAAACATTGTCTACACAGGATTCCAATTATCCATAGGTCTAGATGCAAAGTAGAAACTAAAGAATCCATAAAGAAACACTGGAGAAAGTTTAGATGGGTTTGGATCAACAAGACAGTTTTATATCTAACTCCAGAAACATGACAGATGAGAGAATAAAGTGGTAGACTTCATTGAAGTTAAGAACTCTATTCTGAAAAATTAAACTGATATGGGCATGAAAAGATACGTGAGTCTATGAAATATCATATAAAAGGAGAACTAGATTTTGAAGTACACTTTAAAATCCAACACCAAAACCAATCACCAGCAAATAAGACACAAATAAGCCACAGTTAAAGATGTGCAAATGGTAAGTTCATATCTTAAAGATGATCCATCGATTATGTCATTAGAGAATTTCAAGATAAGCAAGAACATCAATATGAATCTGTTGAAATGGCTGAGGTTGAGAACACAGACAAAACCAAGTGCAGAAAGAGATGTGGGACATCAGGGAATCTTAGTCATTAGTGGTGGATACGGAAACAGTGCAGTCTCCTTGGAAGCCAATTGCTAGTTTATTATAAACTCAAGCATACTGTTACCACAGTATCCAGGAATAAGAATCTTGTTATTTACCCAAATGAGCAGAAAATGTTTGTTCAACTTCACAGCTAGTAAGAAGATGTAGCAGAAAGGTGGAGGTGGTATATAATACATGAAATTATCAAAAAATGGTATTTTAAAAATGAATAAAATATAACAAAATATAATAAAACAAAATAAAACCGTCTTTCTTGTGCAGCTAAAAACATCCTAGGTATTAACTGATTAAAAGTATGTCCACACAGAAATTCATATCAGTATCACAGCAGATTCGCTTATAACTGTAAAAGTTGAAAGGAATTAAGATGTCTCTCACTATGCAGATTAATAGATTTGGAACATTAGAAAAATGAAGTGAGATTCAAATGCAAAGAGTAATAATAACATAGGTACCATGGATATGGAGAAACATTAGATACATTTTATTCAGAGAATAAAGGCAATCCAAAAATAATGTGATCGTTATCTCATTGTACAATATTCTGAAAAGACTAAATGTAGTGAAACATTTAGCAGTTCGGTGTTGCACAGGGAGCAGGCTGAATAGGTGAAGTACAGTAAAGAGAGTCCAGGACCTTATTTGGGGTAATGCTGTGGCCATGCATACATGCCACCATGTGTTTGTCAAAGTCCAGAGGAAATGAAATAGCAAAAGTGAACCCTAAGATGAGTTAGAAACTTCTGATAACAATGATAGACCAATGTGAGCCAATTAGTTGTGATAAATATGGTATATGAACATGAATGACAAAACATAACAAATTGACAAAGCCATAGAAGGTAAGAACATAAGTGAAAATGCTGAACCTTTACCCAAAAGTTCTGTAAAGCTCAATGTTCTCTTTAAAAATAAAGTTTATTAAAGAACTGCTAAGAAAGAAGTTGAATAACTGAATGTTTGTAATATGACTTTTTTCTTTTCTTTTTTTTTAGATATTTTCTTTATTTACATTTCAAATATTATCCCTTTTCCTAGTTTCTCCTCTGAAAATACCCTGAAAAAAAATATATTTTTCAAGTAAGAAAAAAATAGATAAAAATAAAATTCACATTAGATGTGAATGTCCACAAATAATATAATGAAATTTGGTGAATGGATGAATGTTTAAGAAATATAAAGTTGTATTTTTAACAGACAATTTGGTATCATCTTACTGTATTGCTTATACCATAGTGTCCTGATATCGAAGACTAGGCTTCTCTCAAGCTTCTTTCCACAGAACCTTTATTCCTGCCTGAAGTCTCTGCTGGTATATAAGTTGAGTTTCTTAATCAATTGATCTGTTAAGATGTTTCTTCCCAAGTCTCTTTCAGTGTTCACTGTCCCTCTTTTTTCTTTATCCAGTTGAGTTTGGGATCAACTAGAAAAAAGGACACTGTTGGATACATAGAAATTTCCTTGACTGTCAGAATGGCTGCAGGAAGTGAAACCATGGGTGAAAGCAGCTGGTCAGAAATAAAGTCCCATTTTGACACACATTTTTTGTAGCTCACATACCTTCTCTAAACATCAGGCCCCTCATCTTCCAAATAAATGAACAACAAGGACACATGTTCCTGTTCCCAGTGCTATGGACAATTCTTCATTATCTTCCTATTGTACATTTATCTATATGCCATAGCAATAAATTTTTTACATAGGCTTTATAAGCCAGTTAAGTAGATATATTTTTAGTTTATGCTTTTGTTTGAACTGCTACTTCTGACCAAAAATGCATTCATTGAAGCAGTGCTATTTATAAACAATGTGACTTTTTAAAAACCCTCTATTTTTAGCTTGAGCAAAATCACCATTTCTTTCCTGCTGAAAGAGCAGTCATGCACCAGAGACTTTCTTTTTCTTATTAAAAAAAAAACAGAATATGAAATCATTTCCCAAATGATAAAACTCTGCATTTTCACTTTGTCTTTAAGATGCTCAAAGAATCTTAGCTGATGAGGGTTCCTTATCTAATAAAAAAGCTGACAGGAACTGAGAACATCATCTTTTATCTCCCATCTTCCAAAGGGTTTAGCTATTGAGGACCAAAGAGTTCTCATCTTCTGAGCAAGAACATGTCACAGGGAGTATGCACAAATAGTCATGAAATGACAGTACTGATACACAATGACTAGGAAGGACAAATGCTGCTGTTTTCTCTAGTTTCACAAGGCTTGGGAAAGAAGATCTCTGAAGTTATTTTATTTATTTTTTAAAAGAAAGCTTCAAGGTAGATCAAGATGAAATACATTTGTGTATGTTTTTGTGAATTGTTCTTTCTATGTATCCAGGGAAAAGATAATATACAGGTTCTGGACAGGTGAGGGATTTTTCCTTTTAGTGTCTATCTTCAGTCCCTGTGAATTAATATATGATTCATGTTTCTGTGTATACATGGAAATAGACAGGCCTGAAGCTTAAATAAAGACAAACCTCTTCTCTTCTCTTCTCTTCTCTTCTCTTCTCTTCTCTTCTCTTCTCTTCTCTTCTCTTCTCTTCTCTTCTCTTCTCTTCTCTTCTCTTCTCTTCCCTTCCCTTCTCTTCTCTTCTCTTCTCTTCCCTTCCCTTCCCTTCCCTTCCCTTCCCTTCCCTTCCCTTCCCTTCCCTTCCCTTCCCTTCCCTTCCCTTCCCTCTCTCTCTCTCTCTCTCTCTCTCTCTCTCTCTCTCTCTCTCTCTCTGTTCTCCCACAACTTAACAAGTAATTCATGTCAACATTGCTTGACCAGAAATTCAAAGGTTAAACTCAGAAGAAACTTTGTTACTATGGTCTTAACCTCCACTAAATTAGATCTTATCCAATCTGTCATGTTGTACTGCAATCTATCTTTTCTAGACAAGGAGCCAGCTGTTACTAAGGTGTCACTTATGTTCTATATGCCTTAGCACTCTTTTCTGTGGTCTTCAGTGGAGTAAGAACTGACCAATACAGGGTGCATATGCTTATATTCCTGTAATTAACTCCTTCTAGAGCTTCAACAACACCCAGAGTTTGTATTTGAATCTACTGGTCCTAAATAAAGAGTTTTTATAATGTTATCCCAATAGTTGAGTGCTGTCACATATATATTTCTTATTTTGATAACCCTGCAGAAAATTAATATTTGAAAATAAGTGAAATCCTCGATTATCAGACGTTCAGCTATTTGAATTTTTTAAAAGCAATATACAGAACTGAATGAGAACATTGGAAAAAAAACAACAGCAAAAGGGCAAGCACTAAGATCAATGATAAATAAGTGGAACCTCATGAAACTGAAAATGACTTTAATATAAGGGATAATGTCAGTTGGACAAAGGAGCAGCCTACAGAATGGGAAACTATTTTAACCACATCCAATTCATGGTTAATACCCAAAATATATAAAGAACTCAAGAAATTAGATAAATAAACAAATAATCCTATTAAAAATAGGGTACAGATCTAGACAGAAAATTCTCAACAAAGGAATCTGAAATGGTTAAGATACATTAAAGAAATGTGTAATATCGTTAACCATGAGAAAAATGTAAAACCTACTATCAATGAGTAGCGGCAAATGATGGCAAGGATGTGGAACAAGGGGAACACTCCTTTGTTGCTGGTGGGAATGCAAACTTGTAGAGCCATTATAAAACTCAATATTTCGATTCCTCAGAATATTGAGAAGTGATCAAACTTCAAGACCCAGAACACTACTCTTGGGCATATATCCAGAGGACATTTCAACCCTACTACATGGGCACTTGACACTTGCTGAAATGTGTTCCTTGTGGTTTTATTCATAATAGTCAGAAATTAAAAACAATGTAGATATCTCTTAAATAAAGAATGGATGAATTAAATGTAGTACATTTACACAATGAGGTATTTTTCAGCTACCAAAAAATAATGACATCATGAAATTTTATGCAAATGAATGCAAATTGGAAAGAACAATTGTGAATGAGGTAACTGAGACTCAGAAAGATAAATATTCTAGGTATTCACTTGTAAGTGGATTTTATCTGTTAACTAAACAATAATCAAGCTATAACCCCAAGATTCAGAGAATTTAGGTAAAGAAGAGTGGTTTAGGGCTACACATGAACCTCCCTAAGAAGGGAATATAGAATAGATATTGTGGATAGGTAGGGTAGGGACAGGAGTGGATAGATATTGTGGATAGGTATAGGTAGGGACAAGAGTAGGAAAGATTCGTGGAGGGAAAGGGGTAGATAGTGCTGGCAGAAATAGATGGGATAGGGAGGCATGAAAGGACATTGAAATCTATGAAGGTGATCATGGTGAGGATTCCATGTAGTAGAGGATCCAGACTCTGAACTGGCCATCTTTTGTAGCTAGGCAAGGCTTCCAGTGACTGGGTTGTCCTTGCTTAAATTGTAGGACAGGCAGTACTGTGGAGATCCCTAAACAAGACAGGCTAATTCTAGGACAAAAAGTTGTTCTCTAAAAACTGATGGTGGGTATTTTGATTTCTTCCTTTTCAATTTGTACCTCCTTGATCTCCTTTTGTTGTCTAATTGTTCTGGCTAGGACTTCAAGTACTATATTGAATAGGCAGGGAGAAAATGGGCAGTCTTGTCTAGTCCCTGATTTTAATGGGATTGCTTCAATGTTCTCTCCATTTAGTTTGATGTTGGCTACTAGTTTGCTATATACTGCTTTTATTATGTTTAGGTATGGGCCTTGAATTCCTGAACTTTCCAAGACTTTTTATCATGAATGGGTGTTGGATTTTGTCAAATGCTTCTCAGCATCTAAAGAGATGATCATGCTGTTTTTTGTGCTAAGAACAACATTCACACAGTTCATTGTATGTAGAGTGTAGAGAGGACAAGTTGACGCTTGCATGGAGTCTTCAAACCTACATTCCAGTCTCTTTGGCATGTGAAGGTACTCTGCAGAATATGAAAGTAGATATTTAGACAACAACCTAGCCTAAAAACTCTTATCCTACAATCTGATCTTCCCACGGGATGTGTTAGGGCAATAGTGGGACAGAATTTGTAGGAGTGGCCAACCAATATTTGGGCTAACTTGAGGCCCATCCCACAAGAGAGATCCCATATTCTATACTGCCTGAATGGCTACCAACCAGAGTCTGGACAGCCCAGAGACCTAGAATTTAAACAAATACAACTGGTGCTGCCCTCCTGCACAAAAAAAAAAAAAAAAAGATTAATGAAATGATTAAAAAATTATTCTGCTATACTCAACATATATTGGTGTCTTGTTCAATTGTCACTAGAGAGGTTTCTTCGGACAAAAGATAGGAGTGGGTACAGAGAGCCACAGCAGACAGTATGAAAAGAGAGAGTATAAATTAGAGGTCTCCCTCCCTTATGACATTAGGGAACCCTAAGGAAAATGGGGGCAGGGAAGATTAAAAGAGTATTAGGGAATGGAGGACATCAGGCAACCATGACCCACTACATCAACTAAGTAGGGGCCATATGGGCTCACAGAGTTTGAAGTAGCAAGTGTGAGTCATGAAGGTGCCTGCAGTAGGTTCTCTGTATAATTTTTGGGAGATGGGGAGGAAGAGATCCTTTAATGGTACAAAATGGTCTAAAATCACATAAATACTCTCAATTTAAAAAGAAAGAACACCTAGTCTAAAAAATAAAGAAGAAAAGAAAAGAAAAATAAAGACTAAATTTAATAAATTCAAATGTTACCAAGGACACAATGATCACCAGCCGCCCACTGAAAATAAGTAATTATTAGTCAGCAATTGTATCTTAAATTGTGTTATATTCATGGCTAAAACTCAGGTTCTGCAGTTTTATATAGAATCCTTATGCAACAACTGGATTGTATTTAGCCTCAGAAGTGATTGAGGTTCCCTTTGACAGCAAGCTTTTAAAAGACACATACATTTTGGTATGGTTGTGCCCGAAGTTCTGGGAACACATGACAAATACGGTAATCAAGCAGCGCCACAAAAAGCCAGCTCAGGAAGAAGGAGGAAGTCATTAAGTTCCTCCATTCTGGCCTTGCTGTGCCTGGGAAAAAATAGTAACTTCCTAAAGAGGTTTCTGAGAAGAACAGAAGAGGCTATGAGTCAGGTGTTATGAACCCCAAGACCTTCCTGACTAGATAGGGGTTTGTACAAGGTCAGTGAGAAAGCCTACAGGTTACTGTAACATGTTATAGAAGAAAATTAAAATAATTGTCAATAAGCATAAATTGGTCCTAATTCACTATTCTCATATTGTGAAAAATGGAAAGAACAGGTAAAATGTCACTTCTGCAAAAACTTTGCATGTTCTCCTGTGACATCCTTGCCTATCTTTATATGTAATTCCTGGTATAGTCCATCACCCTCTGGCAATCAGTTCACTGTTTTGCTTGTATTAGTTTGAGTTTTATCAGAGAAACAGACCCTCCTACCTTGGGGCAAATCAAATATAGGAATTGTGATTGAGTAAATCATTTCTAACTGAGCAGAAAGTAAAGTAGAGGATAGTAGGGATAAACCAAGGTATTAGAAAATAAACAAAAATCTGGAATCCATAAGCAAAACAAGAGATTACATCTGTGCTTGTTCCAAAGTCTATGATGTATGTGGAATCCGACTGCATCACATCACAAAAGTGTCCATCTGGTCCAAGATAATATGAAATGGAAAGTTGGAGGGACTGCATACTCATCTTCTGCGCCACAATGGCAGTGAGGTCAGTGGATTTGCAAGAACATGCAAAACTTGTAGTAGCTTTGTCTTAAAGTGACATTGTGAAGATAATAGAATTAAATCATGATCGTATGTGGATTTTCAAAACATAATCTAGATTTATATAAATAATAAGATATTGCAGTAATATGGATTTATTAGCTTGATATGGCTAAAGGCCATTCTAGATGGTGATCTCACGGAGCTTTGAGAGGACTAACTGAATGTTTTACCTATTGTTTTGAGAAATAGGCTTGCTATGCAGCCTAAGACAAGTCTAATCTCATCATTTAGATCTAAAGAAGCCAGAAACCATAGATCTGTACTTTAGGAACTACTGGTAAGAAGTTATCTAAAAATGGACCAATTTATTGTCACTGTAGTATAAAATTCTTAAAGGATCTTGAGAATCAGGGCATTTAGCATTAGTAAGGATGCACAGCATTTGATGTTGGTGGCCAGAGTGTAGTTTTAAAGAGAAGACATTCTTTTATATTCCTCCCATTAAGAGGTAGGTTCTATATCTCTGTGATCACCTTTTTCTCAGATTATAAGTAGAAATAATAACACTTTTGGGTTTTCTTGCCTACATTAGAAGTTGACATTTCTTCTCCTAGCTTGTGAAATGGCTGTCCTTGATTTCAGAAAACAAAATGTAAAAAAGCACAGGATAGTTCAATCTTTTTTTTAATTAGATATTTTCTTTATTTACATTTTAAATGCTATCCTGAAATTTCCCTATACCCTCCCCCTGCCCTGCTCCCCTACCCACCCACTCCCATTTCTTGGCCCTGGTGTTCATCTGTACTGAGGCATATAAAGTTTGCAAGACCAAGGGGCCTCTCTTCACAATGAAGACCGATTAGGCCATCTTCTGCTACATATGCAGCTAGAGAGACAAGTTCTGGGGGTTCTAGTTAGTTTGTTTGTTGTTCCACCTATAGGGTTGTAGACACCTTGAGCTCCTTGGGTACTTTCTTTAGCTCCTACAATGGGGGCCGTGTGTTCCATCCTATAGATGACTGTAAGCATCCACTACTGTATTTGCCAGGTACTAGCGTAGCCTCACTCGAGATAGCTATATCAGGGTCCTTTCAGCAAAATCTTACTGGCATATGCAATAGTGACAGGGTTTGGTGGCTGATTATGGGATGGATTCCTGGGTGAGGTAGTCTCTGGATGGTCCATCCTTTCATCTTAGCTCCAAACTTTGTCTCTGAAACTCCTTCCATGGGTGTTTGTTCCCTATTCTAAGGAGGAATGAAGTATCCACACTTTAGTCTTCATTCTTCTTGATTTTCTTGTGTTTTGCAAATTGTATCATGAGTATTATATGTTTCTGGGCTCACTCAATTATCAGTGAGGGCATATTATGTGAGTTCTTTTGTAATTGGGTTGCCTCACAAAGGATGATATCCTCCAGATACATCCATTTGCCCAAGAATTTCATAAATCATTGTTTTTAATAGCTGAGTAATATTACATTGTGTAAATGTATCACATTTTCTGTATCCATTCCTCTGTTGAGGGACATCTGGGTTCTTTCCAGCTTCTGGCTATTATAAATAAGGCTTCTATGACCATAGTGGAGCATGTATCGTTATTAACAGCTGGAGCATCTTCTGGGTATATGCCCAGGAGAGGTATTGCAGGATCTTCTGGTAGTACTATGTCCAATTTTCTGAGGAACCGCCAGACTGATTTCCAGAGTGGTTGTACCAGTTTAGAATCCCACCAACAATGAAGGAGCGTTCCTCTTTCCCCACATCCTTGACAGCATCTGCTGTCACCTGAATTTTTGATCTTAGCCATTCTGACGGGAGTGAGGTAGAATCTCAAGGTTGTTTTGATTTGCATTTCCCTGATGATTAAGGATGTTGAACATTTTTTTCAGGTGCTTCTCAGCCCTTCCATATTCCCCACTTAAGAATTCTTTGTTTAGCTCTGTACCCCATTTTTAATGGGGTTATTTGAATTTCTGTAGTCCAGCTTCTTGAGCTCTTTATATTGGATATTAATCCCCTATCAGATTTAGGATTGGTAAAAATTTTTCACAAAATGTTGGTGGCCTTTTTGTTTTATTGATAGTGTCTTGCCTTACAGAAACTTTGCAATTTCATGATGTCCCATTTGTCAATTCTTGATCTTACAGCCCAAGCCATTGCTGTTCTGTTTATGAAATTTTCCCCAGTGCCCATATCTTTGAGGCTTTCCCCCCTTTCTTCTCTCTCTATATATCAGCATCTATGGTTTTATGTGGAGTTTTTGATCCACTTAGTCTTGAGTTTTATACAAGGAGATAAGAATGGATCAATTCGCATTCTTCTACATGATAACCGCCAGTTGTGCCAGCACCATTTGTTGAAAATGCTGTCTTTTTTCCACTGGATGATTTTAGTTCCTTTGTCAAAGATCAAGTTTTTTTTAGGTGTGTGGATTCATTTCTGGATCTTCAATTCTATTCCACTGATCTACCTGTCTGTCACTGTACCAGTACCATGTGGTTTTTATCAAATTTGCTCTATAGTACAGCTTGAGGTCAGGCATGGTGATTCCACCAGAGGTTCTTCTATTGTTGAGGATAGTTTTTGCTATCCTAGGTTTTTTATTATTCCAGATGAATTTGCAAATTGCCCTTTCTACCTCAGTGAATAATTGAGTTGAAATTTTGATGGGGATTGCATTGAATCTGTAGATGGCTTTGGGCAAGATAGCCACTTTTACTATATTAATCCTGCCAATCCATGAGCATGAGAGATCCTTCCATCTTCTGAGATCTTCTTCAACTTCTTTCTTCAGAGACTTGAAGTTCTTATCATACAGATCTTTCACTTTCTTAGTTAGAGCCACACTTTTTTTCCCTATTACTATTATGAAACAACTGACAAAAGCCATCTTGAGGAAGCAGGGCCTTCACCTTCCACTTTCTATCCATCATATAGGAGAGTCATATAGGAGAGTCATGGCTGAAGCCCAGGGCAAGAACCTGGAAATAGAAAATAAAGTTAAGGCAATGTTGTTTACTGATCGATTCTTCATGACTTGCTCAGATGGCTTTTTTGTATAACCTAGGATCACCTGCTCAGGGGTGCAGCAGCCACAGTGTGATGGGCCCTCTAACATCAAACATTAACCAAGGAATATTCCACAAACATGCACATGAGGTGATCTGATTGAGACAATGCCTCCATCTTTCTAGATGACACTAGTCATGCCAAGGTGACAATAGATAAGTATCAAAATTGGTTAAATTTCCCATTAAAAAGTAGGTGACTGACGAATAAGCTACAGGTTGAAGTTTTCTGATTCTTGTTTGAGTATTCTAGACTTCATTTTACCTTTGCTTACCTGAAGGACCACACCTATGATAGCCCCGAGGTTCATTATCAATATCAGAAAAATGAAAATGAGAACAGCTAACTTTCTGCTATAACCAGAGTGCAGATATGGTGAAAAGAAAATTCAACCAAACAAACATTTCTAGAACTGTCCATTACATTTTTGAGAGCTATTAAGTCAGCTGTCACTTTTACATATTTTCTCAAAGCTCCTGATTGCGGTGTCTGTTATCAGCTGTTCCTTTCCTATGAAGGGGAAACTTGCCATTCCTCTGTTATAAGTTGATTTGTGAGAAGTCTTAGGAGACTTTCTCAGGATCTTTTAACCTTGGTGTCATAAGCTGTCATCCTCATCGTGTAGATCATGAGATGCCAACTCATCTCAATCCTGTCCTAAGTTTGCTGATACTACGTACTTTGCTTCATGTCTCTTCCTATCCAAAACATTATCAAAAATGATCTAGTTTTTCATATCTTCATATCTTTGCTAAATAACTACATTTTAACATTTTAATATCAGTTTACTTTCTGACTAGTTTAGTTATGTATTCCCAGCTTCTATGCCAGCTATCTATTAAAAGTCAACAGTTTTAGCTAAACCAATTCATTGAATGACATGTATAATTTGGCATCATCTTCAGTGATGGGGCTGGGGAGTTTCTATGTACCCAGCCTTTCTCCTTGAGGTTTTTGTGTCTGGATAACCAACTTTACTTTTAAATAATTTAACAAAACATACTTTTTTTTCTATGATATAAGAGTTTGTGACTATATTAGAGAAGTGAGAATATCTATAGTAATGAATAAGGACCATACAATACACATTTAGCTAGAGAATAATTGCTTCCAGAGGCCTCATTGCACACCTTAAACATCATACCCCTTCCTGATTATCTGGTCACACAGCTCACTGTAATTTCAGCATGCTTTGTCAGCAGCACATTTGCGGAGCATCCTCCAGTACAGCCTTTCTGAATGCAGTATGTCCTATGACTGCCAATTCTCTGTGTACAATTCTGATTCTCCTCCTTTCTGTGTGTGCTTTGACTGCATTTGGGAATGAAAGCTTAGTTATTGGACATGCCCTTGTCAAATTGAGTTTAACTTGGAAGCGGATTGCCTTTTGCAAAGACACATAGTATTGCACTTTGTTCCTTTCTTACTCTCTCTAAAGCAGATGAGGAGTTTTTTCAGAATCTATTTCAGCTCCAGCCATGTGTAGGCAGAGAAGCCATAGCATTCATTACATGGGTGCTGATCCCAATGCAGGTCAACTGAAGGATAGAAAAGAAAAGCTACATGCCACAAGTAGAAGCTACAGGGTCACCTTTAAGGAATTTTATTATTTAATTCCTAAAAGGTGAGTAGGTGAAGCTTGAATAGGAGATAGAGAACCCCACAGCCACTCTGATCTTTTTCTATCTTTGAATAGTGAAGGTGCTGTTCAAATGCAAATGTGGTTCTGCAATGGGTAACACGTATTGCACATGAGCAAGTTAACTATAGTCAGAGAGTGTAGAAAGAAAAAAAAAATGATCCCTACATGTTCATACCATTTTTGCCTTCTTTCTGTAGCTGCTTGAATCCGCAAGCACTCCTTAAAGGTGGGGTAAGAGACAAAGTGTGAACACTTGTTTGGGCTGGCTTACCAGGTGATTTGAAAGGCTCCTTAAGGATTTTGAATGCTGTCTTGAAAGGAACTGGTAGACACTGACAGGTTTTAGGCAGCAAATTACTTTGTCAAATTTACAATTTAAAAGCTACCTCTGGCTACAGTGTGGGGGATAAATTGGAGTAGGCTGAGACTGAAAGCAAGAAAAAGATAAGGGAGGCTGCTGCTACTGTCTATTAAAAAAAACAGTAACTTTGAAATAAAGAAGAATTCTGTGAAAAAGGCTAGGGAGAAAATGATCAGTCTGGGCTGGGAAAACCTCTCTGGGGTGGCCTCTGAGGAAACCTGGTGGCATCTCTTGGTTTAATTAATATGTTTTCATTTCAACACCTACCAAGCAAAGCAATAATACACTATGGCGGGGAGAGGTTGTAGGCTTATATTTTCCAAACCTATTTCAATAAGTGTTCTTAAACAATTTAACCTCCCTTATAGCCCACTGACCAAAGGTAGGGGAAGAAGGTGGCTAATAGGAGAATGGGAACGTGTACCTGTTTAGAAGTAGTTCTTTGGAGTGATCAGAATCTTTGTTGTAAGCAGTCCGGTCCACTAGCAAAATGCCAACCATGAAATAGCAGCAGCTACTCAATCCAGAAGAAACCATGAGACTCTGCCAATAGGAATGTGTCTACTGAAGCAGCAATAAACAGCAGGAATGCCACCAGAAGTTCTTTGGTGCACTTACCTCTATGAAGTTATGACAAGCAAAGATCATCAAAGAAAGCAAAGCGAACCAATGCCAGAGCATTGTCCACACTCCACTGGGTTATACTTATACTCTTTCCAAGCCTCACATGTCCCCTCATGTGTCTGCTCCAGCAAAACGTTGCATGCCCTTTCACCAGAGAGCTTCCAGAAAAAGTACCACATGTCTGTTCTTCAGCAAAATAGCCTACTATGTGTCTGATTCAGGAAAACACCCTCGCATAAGACAGCTTCCAGAAAAACATTGCATAACACAACTGAGTCTCCAATGAAACCAGAAATCCCCAATTCAAGAGGTAGAGGCAAAGCCAATGTGATAATAGTCTAATGAGTGTGAATATACAATGAATGAAAAACCCTGTGAGGTTCAGATTCAGGTTCCTATGAGATATTTGCTAGCTGTTTTCCTTTGCATAACACTGCATTTCAAGAAGACACTCATTCACTGGGCAAATTCACACTTACTATAAGTTAATTCTCGAACTTTCTAGAAGGCCTTTTAGAACTCATAGAAAGCATTATTTGTGCCTATCAGTTCCCTGAATCTCCTCTTTTCATCAAGGACACTGAATCCTCTCTCCTGTAGGAGTCACTCAAATGATTGACATAATGGAGTGAGGAAAGGACAGGAACCTGAGGCCAATGTCTCAGAAAAATGGAAACAGAGAAGGAAGGACTATATCTTAGATTCAGCTTCATTCCAGAGTTGGACTAAAAGATCTGAAGACAGAAAGCATTGAGGATAATGGGGTCGTAAGCAGTAAGCTCACACCACAGACAGGTCCCTCAATACCAATCAAGATACTTTGAATTTCTGGACATGATGCCTTGGATAACACATGCGCTTAGTCTGTATTAACCCACTCACCTTGCTGTTGTATAATGACACAATAATGATGACATTAGTAACCATGATAATGTAAGAGGGAGAGAGATGGAATGTAAAAAAGGAAAACATGCTACAGGTAACACTCCCACCCCATTTCTTCATGTCTCTGAGAAAGTCCTTGGTTGAATCTGACACGTGAGACAGGTATATGTTGTGGCCTCAGTTGAGTCTGCTTCTCACATTAACTAGTCTTTTTTTTTTTGTCACAAGTTTACTTAAAGTAAATTAATGATGTATTTAATGTGAATATGTAGGACTATAAATACCATGAAACACATTAATGTTCACCTTTAATTTTACCCCTTTTCAAAGGGGTTGGAGGGTCACTTATCTTGATGCAGTTATAACCCTAAGTGTTGACATCAGAACCTACACTTTTCTATGCAACCAGCTTTCAGAGATGATTACTATGAGCTATGACTTAGAGCCCATAATTACGTTTCCATTTTTGCAAACAAGAGCACTTAGACTCAGGGAGATAAATTATCAAGTAGTTAATAATGAGAGCTAAGACAATGACTAGGTTTTATAGAATTAACTCTTATTTCCTAGCTAACACTTTCTTTTAGAATTTGCTTCTCAGCTGTGTAAATTTCATACCATTCATAAGGGCTTCTTTTCGATTAATAGTTAATAGAGGTATGTGTTCCAGGGAAAACCAGTTCACAAAACCCGCATCATGTACTAACTGTTGTAATCTATCTATCTAACATCTATCTATCTATCTATCTATCTATCTATCTATCTATCTATCTATCTATCTATCTATCATCCATTTATCTCTGTATATCTCCTATCTATCCTTCTGTGAATGAACTGGGAAAATCATCTCTCATCTGTTAATCGATCACCTGTTCATCCATCCATCCATTTATCTACCATCTGTCATCTCTCTATCAATCATGTCACTGACTATCTAGCTATTCCTTTATCTATCTATCTATCTATCTATCTATCTATCTATCTATCTATCATCTATCTATCTATCTATCTATCTATCTATCTTCATCATCATTATCATCTATGTGTTGAGGCATTCATTCAAAAGTACTAACTCCTTATTTTTAAAAAATCAATAGCATAAAATTTAAGGGACCACTTAACTTATAAAGGTGATTGGCTTGAGCTGGTTCTGCCTCTCATTTGATTATATAATATTCATTGTAAAATATATCTGCCTTTGCTTTTCTACTGTATATTATGAAACCATTATTCCTGGCTTACTTTATACCCTAAAGAAATATTTTAATAAGTGTCAGGTTTAAAATTGTTTTTCAAATGTAATAAGGAGTGTCTTTCCATGTTTAAGCAGAAAACTGTCTCTGTTGTGGCTGATCTGGTCCATGCATTTTTCCACTCATCATAAACACCTGTTCCCCACCTTCTTAGTTTCATTATACTTTGTGACAGCATCCTAGCTAAACAACTTAAAATCTCTCCCACTAACAGTGGAGAGAAAAAAGTTGTCTTCCTTCCTGGAAGGTACTGCTGACTCAGCACCATGCTATTATATACTTACATCCATTTATCAAGTTACTTGCTTATTATATATCTAATGTAAAACTATTTTTACAAAGCACTGAAATAGCACATTTAGCAAAATAAATGGTTTTCTATAGAAAATATGTATGTTAACATCTAATTTTAAAATAGGTTAATATGTATACCTTGCTGTGAAAAAGTCACAAGACTTTCTGAAGACCTTTATCCAGAGAATTTTCAGAACAAACAGAATTGTCCAAATAATATTAACCATGGGAAAATATAAAGCTTGCTGCCTCTGTGTAAATAGAAGTCTTGCAGATAGATAGATAGATAGATAGATAGATAGATAGATAGATAGATAATAGGTAAATTATTACATGTGGGCTTTGTGAATTTTTAGTTTTCCCTGGAACACATACCTCTACAAAAGAATCTTCATAGGCTTTCTTGATACTGTACCCTATATTCAGATGTATCAACCCTTTCTCCAGGACACAAAAGTGGGAGCTATAAGATATAATAAATATTGGTAGGCACTATTAAGTGCTATTATTCTAAGTATTACAGTTGAGCTTTACTTAAGGGTTTTTTGTTAATAACCCCTTTTAATTATGTCTGGAAATGGTTGATTAAACCAGTAAAGAGCAACGAATTAAGAGAATATACTCTTCACTAGGTGCTGTGAGGACAGAACTATAACCTTCTATGTCCTTTAGCAGAAACTGGCTACATTACTGTCATGGAAGTCCATGTGTTATGGACACTTTAATTATGGTGTAATTAACAATAGCTGTAAAGAATCAATACAACTACTGCTGAAGACATTTTCTGGTCATAAATACTTCAGAGAGCTTGTGTCAGCCTAGGAAAGTTGTGAGACAGTGGACTGTGCCTGAGGACTAGATAAGGTTGAGTGGGTTGGAAGCCCCAGAACCTCATACCAGAGGACCATAGGAGCTTCACCAGCTTCCAACCAGGCCCCTGTCACATGACTACACTCCCTAGATTGGAATGTGATCTATGGTCATGTAGCCCATAACAGAGTTCTCCATGATAGTAAGGTATAAAGATGGGCCCTGAGGGTTAGCCAATAAGCTTCCCTTAGACATTCCTTCCTGCAAAATGTATTTAATCTCGGATCTACCCTGAAAAGATGATATATACCAATTTTCCATTAACAGTCAATAAATGGTATGGATATGCATGAACTCTCTTTTATCAAGAACCACTTTGCAGAGCATGGAAGAAGTCTTTGTCTACAAAGTTGTGCTATCTAAATCTCCTGAAGAAGGCTCCTCCATGCTTCTGGACTCACCACTACTGAGCTAATGCAGAGTTTCCCATTACTTGGCTCCAGGCTCATTGTGTTCAACCTGAGGCTCTCCTTTGCTCCCAACTCCATGTGGTTTCCAGTGGCAACTGGAAGCATGGGAGCTTGGGAACTGCAGCTTCATCCTCAGCCTATGTTGTTTCTCACCCATGCCCTGAGTAGTGTATCCTTGCTTCCCATGAACCTATCACCTGACAGCAAGCTGTTCCTACACCCCAATTCCACGTGGAACCACAAAAGGCCAATAGTCTAAGGAGGACCAGCCTGGGTGAACACTAGAGGTCCCTGTAGCTGTGTACACTCAAACAAAAAAAGGCAGCATGTATCCTGATGTCACAGCAGAAGACCTCAGTTTAGTATTGACCATGACCTTTAATTTATATGGATACTGTGTAACTAATGGTCCACATGGTCATGACCTTTCAATTGAATAAAGCGTGTGTAATTACTGGTGCACAGAACATTCCCACAACCTCTCTATGGCTATATAAGTAAGATGTTTTACTCACTTTTCAAATCTGTCAGACCACACCCTCCTTGTTTGTCACTAGTATCTCAGAATTAGACTTAATTAAAGTTTTCTTCTTTCACTGAAAGTTAGCTTTTCTTGCTTATTTCTGAACATATCTGTTAGAAGCTGGGAACACAGAGAGAAGCCAATGGAAGCTTTGGTAGCTAAATGGCAATTGTAAAGCAGCATCATCTTGTAGCCTGGAAACTTCAAGAGTACTGCAGTTAGAGGAACAGCAATGGCAAGAGACCACATGAAGAGTTCCAGAGGGTAGCCAGACACAAAACCAATGAGAATCAGTATTATCAAAGACAGTGATGGATGGTGGAGATATAGGAAAATTGAGATATGGAAACTGTGGGCCTTGGACACAGGAAGAGTTCTAGGTAGATGCTAAACCATGCTTGCCACGACTTTGATGTTCTAGGCATAAGAACTACAAGCCTCACAATGGTTCAGAACTGAAAGAGAGCTGGATGGAATGCTATGTGACTTTAGTCTTAGCACATGGGATTCAGAGCTAGGTAGATCTCTGTGACTTCAAGTCCATCCTGCTCTACACAATGAGTTCTAGTATAGCCAAGTTATAAAGACCCTATATTAAAAACAAGCATACCAAAACAGAGGCTTAAATCCCCACCTTAAGAGCTGTATAACACTAACCCTTGTCAAGGACAATGGTTCTAGCATAGTAGCACCAACAGCTATAATTCCATCCACTCCCAAACCTCAACAAGTAACCAGTAGATATAACACTGTCAGTCATTACCTACTACCACTATTCCCTGATTCTAACAAGTGAACATTACAGTAACTATAGAGTGCCAGAACCACTGGTGGCTAAATCTCAAAACAGTAAGCATCCAACCCAGTTACCTGAAGCCATTAGTCTCTGGCCTTTACAGACTGGACCAACATGGCCTTCGCTTTGAAAAATTAAGATTAAGTCAGCCAGTACAGACCTGGTTTTTGGATAGTGAAGAGCCCTGAACTGCTCATACTAAGGATTTCTCTTTGCCAGTTACAGAGGTCTTGTAAAGCAAACGAGAGCCCAGCTAGTTGAACTATAACAAAAGGCACATTTAGTTTAAGTGGCTTTACTAAATTATTAAGCCAGCAAAGGGCTATGTTAAAGACCGTGATTCTAAACCTCTAAGCAGAGAATCCAAAATAGCTCTCTCCAACTTGTAGAGTCTAACTCCTATCTGGTTCTAAACTTTTAGCCTTAATTTGTCTAATGTTCTAGAAACCTGCAAGGGTTTGAGACTCATGGTTTTAGAAAGCAGAGTCATCCATAAAATTCACTAGGATTCCCATAATAAAATTCCAGAGCCTAAGTGACTTCAACAAAGTAGACATGTTGTTGCAGAATGAGACATCAGCAGCTCTTATCGTAGTTGGGCTACATAAAGAAGAGTGCTTGCCTCTCCTTAGCTTAGTGTAGTTAACTAGTACTCTATGTTGTTCCATGGCTTATCAGGCTCCATCTTCTCATGGTTCTCTCTATCTGTCTCTGCCTGAGCTTTCTTTTGATTAAGACCCCATCAGACTGCTTTTAGTTCTGCTATGAGTACACTACATGTCTTTAATAGAGTTCACTGACTGTATTTGCCATTGCAGTCATATTCAGAGGTATTGAGAATTGGGAGCACAATCAATACATTGGTAGATGGACTTCTCCAACCCTTTACAGTCACTCCCACCTGCTGAAATACCCAATGCAGGCTGAGTGCAGTAAGGCTTTGTTGAGAAAGAAGTAAAGGAAACAACATATGTAGTCTGTCTAAGAGTTTGTTCCATACAAAGAAATAAGTAGAGCTTTTGCTTTGCAGCAAGGGGGATCAGGCTGCAATTCCAGACTGCTGTTGTTTCCATAAATGTATGAGTATCGTCTTCAAACTTAGTCTAGCTGTGTTAACCACCTCTCAGTTTCTGTAAATATGCAAGCAGGTGAACTTCACTGACAGTCACTGTGCATAATTGACCAAGCAGGAATCTGGCTATAGGTCTGATCTCCTCATTTCCACGGGATCTTCATGAAGGGTATGGGGGTCAGAGATCTGCCTGCCAGTAAACCCCATCACCACCCTGCTCTGGACCACTTGTGTACCTTGCATCATTCATCACCATTCTTCATTTCAGCTTGCAAAGCAAAAATGTCTTAAGCAAGGAGGTTTGCAGAGATGTGGCATGGTGCCTCCAACAAAGCTGCATCCAATAGTGGCAATGGTCAGGTGCTAGCTTTGTGGCCAAGAGAATTAATGCACTCCAACTGGAGTGGTATTTGAGTTACCTGTTAAAAGGACAGGATGCACACTGCCCATCAGTTGTCTCTCAGAGAGGCACTCACTTCCCAGAAGAATAACTTTCATCTGTAGAATAGATTCTCACCTTCTCCTTTTAGACAGTAACACACTGGGATTAATTTTAGACTTCACTAACTTGGGTTTATTTTGAATGACAGAAATTTCCATTTAAGTCTATTGAAATGTAGATCCTGCAGGTTTTATATTTGAGTATGTTTGTGGGAGAAGAACCCATCAACTATCTTTAATAACTCTTAATGTGAGATATTTCAGAATATTGTCAATGCATGGGTAATTTTGTGCTGAAAATAAAATGGAATCTTTAACCAAAGCATCCTATAGATGAAGCCAAAACTCACTTGCTTTTCAGTAGGGTCTTATCTTTGTGACTTTTCAAGTCTGATTTTTTTCTCTCCTGTTTTTTTTTTTTTTTCTCCAAACTTTAAGTTTTAAAGCTTTGTTTTCAATGATCATGAATGGCATTGCCTGCTTAGGCTGTCTTCTGATTTTCATTACAGTTCATTAGAGTTGCTTAAGCTCTGGGAAATTAGAAAGTCCAGTGTTGTGTGTTGAATGGCCTACATGTCTCACAACCATTCCTGTATTGAGATTGTGGCTATCCCAGGGAAGAACTGATGGTATAAGGAGGAATCTTTTTGTGGTAGGAGCTGGCTGGAGCTGGCTGAATCACTGGAGGCGCTAACTCTAAAAGTGATAAAGGTAATTCTTGGAAAATGAGTTACTTTTTATTTATTTTTTTTAGTATGGGCAGGGGACTGGATTTGGGGAGTAGAGACTGAGAGAGGGAGGGAGGGAGGAAGAGAGAGAGAGAGAGAGAAAGAGAGAGAGAGAGAGAGAGAGAGAGAGAGAGAGAGAGAGAGATCCTGGAGTTGGGTGAGAGGAACAACACACAGTTTAGTGAATCTATCAGATGAGAAAATCTTTAAGGATGCCAATAAGGTTAAAGCAGACTCCAAGTATCACTGAATAAAATCAGAATTTCTCAAGGAGGGATGTAGAGATGCAGATTTTCTGCTTACAACTTACCAGAACATGACAATTAGCCACTAAAGCGGTACTGACATGGTAGAAGCATCATTCTACTCTGAATCAAAGGACTGGATTTCTCTCCAGCATGAGCTTAGGTGGGTGCTTTTTTTTTTTTTTTTAAACTGGCAGTAAATTTACTTACTATTCTCAGAGAAGCAATAAATGAATTCCTGCCACCTACATTAAATAGAAGGCCCTTCCTCTGGCTTGTCAACTTTCCCCTTTCTCCTGTTGGATGCTTCCCTTTTTTGATAATATAGTTTTTTTCCTCACATAACATATCCTGCAAGCAGTTTCAACCCCTCTACTCCTCATCTTCCCCCAAATCTGAATTTACTCACTTTCTGTCTCTCATTAAAAAAAAAATAAAAAAATCTCACAGGCTTCTAAGGGATAATAGAACCAAAATAAAACATCATAAGATAAAATTAAAACTAACATATTGGAATTGGCAAAGTAAGCCAGAAGAAAAAGAGCACCTGAAAAGGCACAAAATCAGAAACCTTCTTGTTTGCAAACTCGGGAATTCCAATTCAAACTCCAAGCTGGAAGTCATAGTACAACTCGTCCAGACCTGTGCAATTCCGGTGCATTCCCTTCAGTCTCTGTGAGTTCACATAAGTTTTGTTTATGTTAATTCACAGGACCTTGTTTGCTCTCTCCTCTCTGGCTCTTAGTCTTTTCCTATCTTCTCTTTCTCAGGGTTTCAAGAGACCTGAAAGGAGAGTTTGATGTCTGTACATTTTTGTATTTGTTTTTCTCTGGTAGAGGAGGAGGCTTCTGTGATGATTGTCATAGCTAGATGCTTTTAATCAAGATAGTGTATCTCTCTGGGTCTCCAGTCTACGTTTGTACAAATCAAATAAAAAAATCATTTCATGGTGGTGACAATATGAGAACAAGTTTCAGAGAATTTCTTACAACCTACAATAAAATTGAAATTGCTAGCTATTATTCCTAAAGAAATTCAGACTTAAAACCAACTTGCATTTATTCAATCACAATTTTCCCCAATATGTTCAAGTATTTCACTGAAATTTTCCTAAAAGGAGAAACATCATTGCATTCATATGTAAGAACAATATCACTAAAAATGCTTTCTTCCTGGGCTCCAGGGGTATTAACTTATGATGGTTCCATAGTCTCTGTGCTTGTCATTGTCAGTCAGCATTCTAGCCAAGACATAGTTACAATCAAAATTGCTGTAATTGCATCTTTCACATAGTCTAACTATCCATCAAAATAAGTAGAACCAAGTTAACAGTTATGGTTCTTAACTGATGCCCACTACAATCCTGTTCCCCATGTTCTTACTTAACTTTAAAATGCAAGGGCTGAAAAAAAAATTAAAAAGAAATGCAAGGGCCGGGTTCTTATATGTAATTCTTACCTGTCCTTCTGAAAATAGATTTTTGGGTAGTACTGTGGTCTAGGTTCCAGTATGGATATTGGCAATGTGGGGATCAGAATTACTTTATATGTTCACATCCAGAGATGTAAAATTTTATGGCATGAATTCCAATGTCCAGGGATGAAATCCCTGGCAGCTTTTCTGAGCCCACCTTCCTGTCTTCCACTAAGTTTGCCTCTCATGTAGCAGAGTTTTAAATTTACCTTTGAAGTTTTGCTTGGATAAAAACATCTTGGTTATTATTCAGACCTGGAATAGAAATCTTAGACTCCAATACTCTGGATTCCATCCTATTTCCTGTTATCCTGGAATCCTCTTGGATGAAATCGTGTGCCAAATCCCATAGAACCCCTTGAACAGGTTTAAACCTCGTCATGGAGGTGAGATACATGAGGCACAGTCTCTAGCCCAGATCTTTTGAGTTGGTATGAGTTCATCAATCCTCCAGATATTGTATCTTCACCTCAGTTCCTCCAAGGAGGAAATTTTCCATCAACCCATGACCCTATAGTGTCGCCAGGAATAAAAGACACATTTTAATTCCATTTTCAGGCTCCATTTTACTGTGTTTGTTTTCAGTTAAACTCTAGAAATATTTTGCTCATTCTTTAGTTCCTCTTGAACTGATTATGATAAATTAAATCCAAAATATTTTACCTATCTCTGCTCCCTGGCCTTTACTGTCCTTGCCCCATATGTCTGTGTGTGCTTAGCAGCAATGCAATATACCCTGCTTTTCAGTTTTGCATCTCTCAATTCTCTGCCCATCTCCCACACCTCCTCACTGTTACCATTTCATTTTAAAACCTCCTGTCTCTCAACTTTAGATTATCTATAAAATTAGAGATTACACTTCTCTCATACTTTTTCCTGTCCTTTCACATCAGAATGATTTTGTGATAAGATTTTGCATGTGGGTAGAATGTGCCCATTCCTAGTGTTTGTTTTTTAAGGCATTTTTTATTAGCTATTTTCTTCATTTACATTTCAAATGCTATCCACAAAGTTCCCTTATACGCTCTCCCTGTCCTGATCCCTAACCCACCCACTCCTGCTTTCTGGTCCTGGCATTTTCCTGTACTGGGGCATATGATCTTCACATATGATCTTCACATATTCACATTTTCCTGTACTGGGGCATATGATCCTCCCATTGATGGCCGACTAGGCCATCCTCTGCTACATACGCAACTAGAAACACAGCTCTGGGAGGTACTGGTTAGTTCATATTGTTGTTCCTCCTATAGGGTTGGAGACCCTTTTAGCTCCTTGGGTACTAAACAATGAATTCATGAAATTCTTAGCCAAATGGATACATCTGGAGGATATCATCCTGAGTGAGGTTACCCAATCACAAAAGAACACACATGATATGCACTCACTGATAAGCAGATATTAGCCCAGAAACTTAGAATATCCAAGATACCTCTACCAATTCAGAGAAGAGAACTAGTATAATTTAACAGGCACATTATCCTGAATGAGACCAAGTCTATCTGACTTAGGTTTATCCTTAGCTAAGCAGGATCAGTCCAGGTTAGTATATGAATGGAGAATTGCTATTGTGCAAGGCTTCTGATCTCCTTCACCTTAGTTTCTTTAAGAGAAAGACTTACATTTTCATTCTAATTTGCTAGATGACTTTTCTGGCAAGGGTAGCAAACATTGTAGGAATAAATCTTACCTCTACATCAATGCTTCCAGAAATTAAAAGAGTAAAATTATCTCAACTTTGTTAGTAAAATCAGCAGGAATCCACAGCCAAACATAACAAGACCCTGCTCATTTTGCACTCTCCAGGAAAGTGTCATATAGCTCGCAGCCTTTGCGCCTCCCTTCTAAAGCATAGTGTGGTTAATATTTATCTATCTATATCTATCTATCTATCTATCTATCTATCTATCTATCTATCTATCTATCTATCTATTTTTTTAATTTTTAGAAATTTCAGTGGTATCTCATAGCCTGGACTAGACATATTTATGTTATTTAACTGCCTGTGAACAGACATGTTGGCGAATTCAGGTAGGGACATTTATAATAAACAGTCCTATAGAAAAATCTGGCCTAACACCTTTTAACAAGATCTCTATTAAGTGGCAATAATATCAGTAGTATATTAATAAGGAAGAAGAGAACATTTATAGGGTCTTATTCACAGACAAAAAGCCAAAGACAGTTAGTGACTCTTGGGAGAAGGAATATTAGTCTCTTTCAGGGATGAGTCCCACATTTTTTTTGTTGTCTAATGCAGAGTGGTGAGTCCTGAAACCACACATATATATCACCAACAACAGGTGACTCCATAGATGTATGTATATATGTATGTATGTATGTATGTATGTATGTATATGTATGTAAGTATGCATATGTATATGTGTATATATATTCACACACATATAAATATACATAGAATGTATATGCAAGAATAATAAAGAAAAAGAGGTTATCAAATTGAAGGTTGAAGGCCTTGGGAGGGGTGTGGGAAAAGGTAACCATGAGTGACCTGGGGAGGAAAGAGAGAGATAAACTGGTGTAATTCTATTTCAGTTAAAACATTGAAATTTTATATTAATGGGTGCTAAGAAAACCTTGGTTGGGTTATTATTAAGAAGAAGAGAAAGTTGGAGGCCTATAGAATGGGGTGAATCTGAAAGAAGTTGGATGGAAGAGAACATGATTTAACTTCATTGTATGAAATTCTTAGAGAATTAATAAAAATATTATACTAAAATTCTTTGTCTAATTTCAGTTACGAGGTCATGTTGGCCTTATTAATCAAGTTGAGATATATTTAGTCTTCTACTTTCTGGGTGAATTGACATAGAAGGGATATTTATTTCTAAGATGTCTGGCACTTTTGCAAGCTAAACCGTCAGGCAAATTAGATGAAAAAGAAAAAAGAGGAGGAAGGAAGGAAGGAAGGAAGGAAGGAAGGAAGGAAGGAAGGAAAGAAGGAAGGAATTAAACTACCTGTTACAGAACTCAAATAAAAATAACTTCAGTGTTGAAAAAGTTCCCCTTGATTTTCCTGGGTTCTGTTTGTGTTCAACCCTGAGATTGCTGTCCTAGGAGGGGCACAGACTGATTGACTTGGACCTTATGAACATATATTTCTTTCTCTTACTTGATAGACTAAGATTGGAAGTCTTGATGGAATGTAGGGCACTGTTCCCAGAGGAAGGGTGAGTATGTGCTGAATGGAACAAACAACAGTCCTTATAATTGAACAGCATTGTTTTCTATTATGCCTCCATAAGCAAAGGTCAGTGTGGAAGTGCAGGAAGGCAGCAGAGGCTGTAACTGTAAGTAAAGGTAGAGCTGGAGAGCATTCAGGATGCTCTAACGATTGGGCTCTTTAAAAAGCAGTGAGCCCGTCATCCACGGCAGCAATGATGGGCAAGATGGATTGTTGCCTTCAGACATCTAATGGATTGAATCAGAAAGAAGGCATATATATGTATATATATATATATATATATATATATATATATATATATATATATGTTTGTGTTCTAGAAAATATTTCCTATCATTATCTACTCAAAGACTCAGTGTAGTTCCTAAGTTCTTTTTGTTGCTGCTGCTGTTCTTCCTGATGTCTAGATACATACTCATTTTCATGTAAACTATTTGGTAAAGAGCCCAATTATATGCCACTGCATGAATTCAATGACTTCAGATATTTTCACAAACTAGATTTTCTGTAAATTGTACTTAGTGCATTAATAGTTAGAGTGGAAATTTTTTTGCTTTAGAAGAAAAATATATGCTCAGTGATCAGAAGTTGTGCTCTACTTTGTTAAGGACCACCTGAGAGACCTTGAAAAAAGAAATTCAACTTGGCATGTAACTCTGTTGCTTATTTAGGAATATATTAATGAGAATTGAAGGTTTTTAAAATCCTTTTAATCTCAGCATTTAAGAGACAAAGGCAGCCACAGCTCTGACAGTCTCATGTTAGCTAGGGCTATAAAATGAGACTCTATTCCAACAAAAAAAAAATAATGAGCCATCAAACCCAGACACTATTGCATATGCCAGCAAGTTTTGCTGAAAGGACCCTGATATAGCTATCTCGCGTGAGGCTATGCCAACGCCTGGCAAATACAGAAGTGGATGCTCACAGTCATCTATATGATGGAACACAGGGACCCCAATGGAGGAGCAAGAGAAATTACCCAAGGAGCTGAAGGGGTCTACAACCCTTTAGGTGGAACAATATGAATTAACCAGTACCCCCAGAGCTCATGTCTCTAGCTGCATATGTAGTAGAAGATAGCCTAGTCCGCCATCATTGGAAAGGGAGGCCCCTTGGTCTTACAAACTTTATATGCCCCAGTACAGGGGAATGCCAGGGCCAAGAAGTGGGAGTGGGCGGGTAGGGGAGCAGGGTGGGGGGAAGGTATAGGGAACTTTTAGGATAGCATTTGAAATGTAAATAAAGAAAATACCCAATTAAAAAAAAAAAAACAAAAAACAAAAAACAAATAAGCAAAAAAACAAAAAAAAAAAAAAGAAAGAAAATTCTAAAACAGAGCTGGGTGTGGTGGTGCACACCTTTAATCCCAGCCCTGGGGGGGGTGGGGGGGCAGAGGCAGGTGGATTTCTGAGTTTGAGGCTAGCCTGGTCAACAAAGTGAGTTCCAGGACAGCCAGGGCTATACACAGAAACCCTGTCTCGAATAAACAAAAATAAAAACATTAAAGGCTACAGAAATGAATCAGTGACCTAAGTTTGATGTCCAGTCCCTGTATATGGTGGCTTGATCCAAAACCCTCTCCAGTATCAGCAAACACGTGCATATGCATGTACACACACACACACACACACACACACACACACACACACACACAAATAGTCATGCACACACATGTACAAATTTTAAAAATTATATTAAAAATTTACTGACATACTCAAGGTACCTGTGTTCAGTGAAACAAAAGAATAGCTGCATGAACTCAGAATACATTATTCTACATACTGATATAGTATTTGTGGTAAAATTTAAAAAATCTTGAGAGTATTCTAGACAGAATTCATAAAGAAAGAAAGGATCATGATAAATATCATCCTCCATTACCTTCTACTATGAAGTTTAGGTGCCAAACACTTTGAAGGTTATCTGCTATTTTCCTCTCTATTAATTACTTGATCTTCCTATACTAATCTTAAAGTTAATTTTCTTTTGAATATATAGTCTTTGCCTCTATTGATTATAATGGGTGACATGAATTTATTATGTATATTAACAATGCAATTCCAAGTCAAGTTTTATCTTAAATTCATAGTATTTCTTTAAGTTATCCATAACTTGTTTTATTACTTTTTATTTTCTTATAAATCAGCCTGTATTAAATGATAATTTGAATTTCAATGATCATATTCTATAGCAACCATGCACTTCAAGAAACTTAAATTTTAAATCTGAATAATTTATTTTGTTGTTTTTATGTGCATATGGAAAAGAGTTGACTAATATATGTCTTTCTCTATTTCCTCCTTATCTATTTATATATTTTCTTACTTATGTATGTATTTAGTCACAGCTCTATTTACTTATCTGTTTATTTATTTATTTGTTTGTTTGTTTATTATGGATGCTTTGCTTACTAGGCATTCTGTGTTTCATTAAGGAGTACTACCTGGTGTACAGGCCATTGGAAGATATCAGTTTCCTGTAATGGGGTTAGAGATGGTTAAAGGCTGTCTTTGTGGGTACTGGAAATCAAATTTGAGCACCCTGGAAGCTATTCTCTACCATTGAGACATTTGACCACTCTTTTAAAATATGTCTCTAGATGAACCTAGAATCTAGCAATTGGCTATACTGTCTGTCCAAAACTCACTTATTCTCAAATCTTTAATAGAGGAGTGACTGGTGGGCAATATTTAGGCTCTATTCCCCATCCTTGTACAGAAAGCAGTTTAGCATCTGCTCAGTCCTACTTACTTTTAGTTTAAAATGCTCCTCATTTCTGCCACTCTGGCCAAGAACCAGAGCCATACCTATCAGAAACACAGAGGAATTTTCTACCAGGCAACACAAAGCCACCTCTTTAGCAGAGAAGGCATCAGAAACCAAGGAACCAAACATCCACCCAACAAGGACAAGACAAGATATTGGGACCTAGAATTACAATTTCCCCAAACCCAGATGCCCAGACATCAGGGGAAAAACACAGTCAATAACTACAAGAAGAATAAGTTTCCATTAGAGTTCAGCAACACCAGTTAGTGGTGAACATTCCAACATAGCTGAGGCGTGAGAAGAAGACCTTGCAGAAGGTGGAGGAAGGTGAATTCCAACCTAAATAGGCAAACTACATTCATGAAAACTCAAAGAATAAATACTTCCAGACCAGCAGTCAAAAGAAAGGTAGCTTGTATGTGTGTGTGTGTGTGTGTGTGTGTGTGTGTGTGTGTGTGTGTGTGTGCATGCACTACCACCACCACTACCCCCATCATACCACCGCCAAAAACAACAACAACAAAAAACAACAGCAATCAACAATCATTAGTCACTGATCTATCTCAATGTCAGTTTCCTCAATTTCCCAGTGAAAAGATACAGATGAGCAGAATGTATATTAAAAAATAGAATCCATACTTTTGCTGCATGCAAGAAATACACCTTAATATTAAGGATAGACATCATCTCAAACTAAAGGATAGACAAAAGATATAATAAACAAATGGACTTAAGAAGCAAGCTGATAACCATTTTAATTTCTGACTTTAAATTGGACTTTAAACTAAAACTAATCAGAGGAGATAGGGAAGGACAGTACATATGCATAAAGAAAAAATATTCTACAAAGTAGATGTTTCAACTCTTACCCCAAACAAAATGCCCCAAACAAAATGACAACCACATCTGTGAAAGAACCACTACTATGGCTTAAATGACATATTGACCCTGATGCACACTGATAATGCGGGATTCAATATCTCCACTCTCAATAAAAGACGGATTATCCAGACAAAAACTAAATCGAAATGCTGGAGCTACCTGACATCATAAAACAACAAGATCTAAGAGGTACTTACAGAATGTGTAACCTAAATATGAAATACCTAAATAACCTCTTTATTGTGCTTCATGAAACTTTCTGCACAACCAACAACTTAATCGGATGCAAACGCAATCTCAACAGACACAAAAAGTTTGAAATAAGCCCCTGCACCCTATCTTACCACCACAGATTAAAGCTGATCATTATCAACAACAGAATCACAGAAAGCTAACAAATTAATAGAAACAGAACAGCTCTCTACTGAATGGAAAATGGATTAAGACATAAATTAAATACTTTCTAGAATTGAAAGAAGATAAATACATGACATGCCCAAACTTATGGAGTATATGAAGACAGTTATAAGAGACAAACTTACAGCACTAAGTACCTGCATAAAAATCTGAAGAGATCTCATACTAGGAACATGTAGCACACCAGAAATCTATAAAAACAAAGTGAAGGCATCCTGCTCAAAAGTCGCAAGCAATAACTAAACTCAGGGCTGAAAATAGAATATATACAAAAAACTAGAAAGAATCGATGGAACAAAGAGCTGCTTCTCTGAGTTAATCAAGAAGACTGGAAAACTTTTATACAAATTAACTGAAAGATGAAGAAACAAATTCTAAGTGAACGAAACTAGAAATAAAATGGGGTACATACCTACAGACACAGAGAAGATTCAAAGAATCATAAGTCCAGGCTTGGAAAACCAATACGTCACCAAATTGGGATATTCAAATAAATGCATAATTTTCATCATAGATACGACTTACCACAGATAAATCAAGATCAGATAATCAATTAAAATAGGCATATAACCTCTAGATATAGAAATAGAAATAGTCATTAAAATCTTCCAACAAAAAAAATTCCCTAAGGACAGATGGTTTTTGTTCAGAATTTTATTAAACTTTGAAAGTTAATGCCAATACTCCTCAAATTGTTCTCCCTTCCTAAAAAGTAGAAACAGAAAGGGAGATTTTCAGATTCATTTTTACAAGGCTACAATTACCAAGATAACCAACCAACATAAAGACCCACCAGGAAATAGAATTAGAGACCAATTTCCCTTATGAACATAGATTCAAAAATACTCAGTATAATACTTACAAATCAAACTGAATCCAAGAATACACAAAAAAGATCATAGACCATGATCAAGTGGGCTTCATCCCAGGGATGTTTCTGCATAAGTAAATTAATAAATGTAATCCAAGGCCGGGCGTGGTGGTGCACGCCTTTAATCCCAGCACTCTGGAGGCAGAGGCAGGTAGATTTCTTAGTTCGAGGCCAGTCTGGTCTACAAAGTGAGCTCCAGGACATCCAGAGCTACACAGAGAAACCCTGTCTCAAAAAACAAACAAACAAACAAACAAACAAAAAATGTAATCCAACATATAAACAAACTGAAAGACTACAATGATCTGATAATCTCATTACAAGAAACAGTTTTTACTAAACTCCAACACCCCTTTATGATAAATATCTTGGAGAGATTAGGGTTACTATGGATATACCTCAATATAATTCAGGCAGTTTGCAACAAGCTTATAAGCAACATAAAGTTAAATGTTGAGAAACTCAATGTAATTGCACTGAAACCAGGAACCATACAAGGCATTCACCATCCTCGTACCTTATTCAATATAGTACTTGCAGTCTTAGCTAGAGCAATAAGACATCTGAAAGAGATCAAAGGGATATAAATTAGGAAGGAAGGAGTCAAAGTATCTTCATTTGTACATGATATGATAATATGCATAAATGACCCATACAATTTTACCAGGAAACATGTACAGCTGGTAAACCTTTTCAGCAAATAGTGGGATTCAAAATTAACTCACAAAAATCAGCAGTCTTATATAAAAATGATAAATGGACTGAGAATGAAACCAGGGAAACAATACCTTTCATAAAATCTTAAAATAATACAAAAATTGGAGGTATCTCTAATAAGAATGTATGATAAAAGACTTGTGAGATAAAAATTTCAAGTCTTTGGAGAAAGAAATTGAATAATATATCATAAATTGGAAATCTCTTCCATGTTCATGGATTGGTATTTTGTCCTTATAAAGATGTTCTATAGTTGTTTTCTGATATGTCTATGTGAATTCTTCCCTCTGTACTTAAATAAAAGGCCACAGGGTGGGTATCTTTAGCCTCACAGATTTGGAGTTTCTTCTTTCATTTTGACTATTGTTCTGTCTTTGAACCGATTCAAATGTGACCTCAAGTATTCTGGTAACATTTTGTGCACCTTTTTTATTGTTTTATTTTACTCTAATTTCCCTGATAACTTACTTTAACAGCCACTCATTAGCACGTGGGTTTATCTTACAGCAGGTTTTCAGGTAGTTAGAGACAAACCATGCACAGGTGTAGCCTCACCAGGAGTTCCTCTTACCTCTTATGTCATCCTGTAAGCTGCAGGCTCTGGAGTTCCTGGTTGTTACTCTCATTCTTTCCAATGACACCCTCTGGGGACTTCAGGAAGTGCCACAAACATTTCTCTTTATAACAGGAACATTTCTTCTCTTACTCAGTGTGAGTAATGTTGAGTAACAGCCTTCCCTAAAGCCCACTGAGTGTATTTGATGCTAAGAGCATGCTCCAGAATGATCTTTAGTGTGCTATCATAGTACTGGAGTTTACCTTCTGGCTTTGCAAGGTTCCTTGTGACTTTAGTAAGTTGCTAATTCCAGTATCAGTTTCATTTTATGGAAAATAAATATCTTTACCTTCCTTCCAGTGTTATACACACACACACAAAATTATGATGCTAAAAGCACAACACTTCGAGGGAAAATTCTGTGGAAACATTTAAAAATGCGAAAGATGTTTTTCACAGAAAGTGCTGTAGGTCTGTGCACTGATTGACAAATAAAACAGCCAAACTATTTGACACAAAGCCAATAAGTCAAAAGAGACTAAGCAGCACGCATTTATTCTGACAGAGTAATTTCTGAAGAAGCCCAAGTGGGATGAAGGACAGTGGCTTGGACCTTTTTGTTTTACCCTCAAAGCTTCCAGAAGGTTCAAATAAACTTTTATAGAGGTTAGTCAGAGGAAAGTGCAGTTGTCTGCGGCTGTTGATTTTCAAATCCAAATGCATTTGTTTTGGCAAAAGCAAAGAAGATGAATAGGAAGCGAAGACAAAAGAGTCATTTTCTCTACAAAGTTTCCAGTGATCTTGCACCAGTGAGAAGACTGTGACTCCTGAGGAAAATATGTTCCAGTAGAGAATATGAAAAGATGGATAAATGAAAGGAAACGAGAAACCGCACAAACACAAGGTCACCTTCGGGCTCTGAGACCTGCCCTCGTTCTCTGTTCTTTCTTTAACATCATAATTGTTCCTGCTTCTCTCTCTTCTGTCTCATCATGCAGTTTCTGGGGATCGACACTTTTTCAATATAAATGCTCAATCTGTATTCACGAGAAGCGTGTGTCTTGAGGATACCTGCTCAACCATTTTGCAAAGCATTTTAAAATTAAGCCATTGTCAGTACAATATTTTTTAAGCCAAGTAGATAATTTTACTGAGAAACACTGACAAAATTGCACCTCCTATATAACGCACAAAACAAAAAGCCTGGAAATTATGAGGTTTATTCTCTGGTCAATGTTTGAATCTACTTAAAACTAGGTGCACCTTGTGTGTGTGTGTGTGTGTGTGTGTGTGTGTGTGTGTGTGTGTGTATGTATGTATGTATTCATGCTTAAGCTCATTCTACTCTCCTCTTCCTTTCCATCTCCCTTCCTCACTCCATGCCAGAGATTAAACCTAGAAGCTCATGTATACTAGTCAAGGGCTTCACCACTGCATCTCCACTGCATTATGAGATATTTTTTATAACTCACAAATCATGTGAGGAAAGATGCATAATGTTCCAGTTAGGGTCAGTAAGAGGCTTGAATTCAAATAATAATGCAAGAAATAGAAGAGCAGGATAACTGTTGTCTTTCCTGCCCTTCATGCATGCATGGACACCCCAACAAATGTGCAAATATCATAAACACATGCACATGAAGTAAGGGTCCAAAAAATCAATGAAGGAAGACGCCAGACACAGATAGTATGTAATGAAAAAGAGTGTTTATTCTGCAGAAATCTCTAACATGTGGTTAACCATTCTGTGAAATGGCAACCCCAGACAAAGGTGTGCAGGCCTTCTTAGAGGGAACTGGGGGAACTCTCTAGAAGGACTAGGTAATCTAAGATTGCACTAGTAGATGCTAGGGCATCACAAGTTGTCAGGGGTCTGAAATCCTATGTCATGAATGTATAACAATAGGATGAAGTAGGGCTGCCCAGCAGAGATGGACCATTCTTAGATAAAATATTTCCATATTTTTGTGGTTGTATCTAGGCTGTTATTTGGGAAGTTTTTTTTTTTTTAATTTAATTTTACTTGTAATTCATGTTTACACTCCATATTCCATTCCCTGCCCCTCCCCATCCACCCTTTGCCTTTTCCATATCTCACACCTCCTCCCATCCCACCCTGTCTCCACATGAATATGCCCACCCTCCACCCCACCTGACCTCTAAACTCCCTTGGGCTTCCAGTCTCTTGAAGGTTAGGTGCATCATCTCTGAATGAACACAGACATGGAAGTCCTCTACTGTATGTGTGTTGGGGGGCCTCATATCAGCTGGTGTTGACTGTCTGTTTGGTGGTTCAGTGTTTGAAAGATCTCAGGCGTCCAGATTAATTAAAGGTCCTTCTACAGAATGGCCCTTCTCTTCAGCTTCTTTCAGCCTTCCCTAATTCAACAACAGGGATCAGCTGCCAATATTTGCAATATTGCCAATATTTGCCAATCAGACAATTGGTTGGGTGCAAATATCTGCATCTGACCCTTTCAGCTGCTTGTTGGGTCTTTCGAAGGGCAGTCATGATAGGTCCCTTTTTGTGAGTGCTCCATAGCCTCAGTAATAGTGTCAGGTCTTTGGACCTCCCCTTGAGCAGGATCCCACTTTGGGCCTGTTGCTGGACCTTCTTTTCCTCAGGCTCCTCTCCATTTCCATCCCTGTAATTCTATCAGACAGAAACAATTATGGGTCAGAGGTGTAACTGTGGGATGGCAACCCTATCCCCCACTTGATGCCCTGTCTTCCTGCTGGAGGTGGGCTCTATAAGTTCCCTCTTTCTACTGTTGGGCATTTCACCTAAGGTCCCTCCCTTTGAATCCTGGGAGTCTCTCACCTCCCAGATCTCTGGTGCACTCTGGGGGGTCCCCCCCAAACTCCTACCTCCTGAGATTGCTTGTTTACAGTCTTTCTGCTGGTCCTCAGGGCTTCAGTCCTTTTCCCTCACCCAATACCAGGTCAGGTTCCCCTCTACCCCACCATTGCCCCCCACCCCATCAACTTTTCCTCCCAAGTCCCTCCCTCTCTCCCCACTTGTGATTACTTTCTTCTCTCTTCCAAGTGGGACTGAGGTGTCCTCACTTGGGCACTTCAACTTGTTGAGCCTTTTGAATTCTTTGTATTGTATCTTGTGTATTCTGTATTTTTTTTAACATCCACTTATTAGTGAGTACATACCATGCATGTCCTTATGGGTCTGAGTTACCTCACTCAGGGTGTTATCTTCTAGTTCCATCCATTTGCTTGTAAAATTCAGGATGTCTTCGTTCTTAATAGCTGAGTAGTATTCCATTGTGTAAATGAACCACATTTTCTGCATCCATTCTTCTGTTGTAGGACATCTAGGTTGTTTGCAGCTTCTGGCTATCACAAATAAGGCCTCTGTGGACATAGTGGAACATATGCCCTTGTGGCATGGTGGGGAATCTTTTGGGTATATTCCCAAGAGTGGTATAGCTGGGTCTTCAGGTAGATCTATTTCCAATTTTCTGAGGAAACTCCAGATTGATTTCTAGAGTAGTTGTACCAGTTTGCAATCCCACCAGCAATGGAGGAGTGTTCCTCTTTCTCTACATCCTCTCCAACATGTGTTGTCACCTAAAGTTTTGATCTTAGCCATTCTGACTGATGTAAGGTGGAATCTCATGATCATTTTGATTTGCGTTTCTCTGATCACTAAGGACTTTGAACATTTCTTTAGGTGTTTCTCAGCCATTTGAAATTCCTCAGTTGTAAATTCTCTACCCCATTTTTGACTGGGCTGTTTGTTTGGTGGTTTTTTTTTAGTGATTAATTTCTTGAGTTCTTTATATAATTTGGATATTAGCCCTCTATTGGATGTGGTATTAGTGAAGTTTTTTTCCCAATCAGGAGGCTGCTGATCTGTTTTATCAACTATGCCCTTTACCTTACAGAAGCTTTCCAGAAAGAAGTTTTATGTGACATTGTTTCTGGTTTTTATGATCTGTTCCTAGTGCTGGTGCCTATGGCCTTCTTTTCTAAATTAGGTTAAATGGAGACAATTGGGATTTATGTTGCCATTTCAACACACACACACACACACACACACACACACACACACACACACACAAATGCATACACATACTATGCAGAATACATAAGGTTTAGATTTAAAAGTGTGTGAGCTGGTTGAAAATGTGAGCCTTAGAGTATATAAAGAATGGAAATAGCTCTTCATATAAAGTCTGATTGTAAGATTAAACCAGAAATATTCCTATTTTAAACACGGGCTGTTCGCGCATCTCAAGAACCACGAGAGACCTGTCTTGATGCAAAACTGCAAGAGGAATTTTAATTGGAGCTCCGATAAGTGCACTGATCAGCATGCTGGGTCGAGACTCATACACCACAGAGGGTATAGAGGAGTGTCGACCCCAACCAATGATTGTACAGAGTTTATATAGGCTGAGGGAGGGCAGTGGAAAATTTCTAAAGTACAGCTTGACCCATAGCTGAACCTGTTATCAAACTCTTATGTAAGCACCTTGGAACATTCTGTGGTTGTTCCAGGAAATATTTTTCCTATCAGGATGATATTTCTCCTATCAGGATGTTCCAGGCATGTGGCTAAGAGCCTTAGCCAAGAGTACAAAAGTTTAAAAGTTCAGGTTCTCATAACTAACTAACAGTGGCATCTGTGACTCCATCTTTAAAAACTTAACTTCTTCATGATCTCAAAACCAGATGCCACTGACTAAGGAAAGGTCGGAAACTTGTGAAAGGTTTTGCTATGTTCTAGAATGTGTTCCTCAATGTTTCATGCAAGGAGCTCAGATCTCTTTATAGTCATGGTGCAAGAAAATTAGACCTTAAGGGATGTGTCTTAGAGAAAACTTTTCAGGTCATTGATTTGTCACCATCAGATTAACATGTGTAGTTTATTGGGATCCTGGTGTCAGTTGATTTAAAGAGCTGTTTCAGAAGAGCAAGTGTCATCTCCTCACCTGGTCTCTCTCTCTCTCTCTCTCTCTCTCTCTCTCTCTCTCTCTCTCTCTCGTCCATGTCTCTCCATGTGATCTCTTACAAACGTCTTCCATGGCAATGTTGTTTCCCTGAATCCTTTAAAATGGTCCTAGCTGATGCAGTTGTTTGATGATGGATATGCAGCTCTAACACTCTACCCCCCAGTTCACAAGTGGAAGCCTAATAAGGCTGATATCTATCTATCTATCTATCTATCTATCTATCTATCTATCTATCTATCTATTACCTGAGACCGATATATATAGATATATATATAGATATATATATATATATATATATATCTATATATATCGGTCTCAGGTAATTTTCTATAATATCAGAAAACACTTTGCTGATATTTTCTTTATACTCTCCCCATTTCTATGTAGAACTCGGGATACAGAGTGCAATGCTTGAATGAGAAGTGTTCCTTGTTGGGTTAAGTACATGAAAACTTGTTACCAAGTTATTAGCAGCGTTTGGGGAAGATTATAGAATACTTTAGAAATGCAGCCTTACTGAAGGAAATGTATCAAAGAGTTCAAGGCTTTACTGCACACTCAGTTCAATCTCCCCTTTATGTGTGGGGCTGAGATGTGAACTCTCAGTGTCATGATTCTGTTGCCTGATGAAGTGCCTTCCTTTCTTCCTGGGTAACCATAGAGCAAACAAATTCTTCCTTCAACTGTCTAATACACAGTATCAAGATTTTAGGGCCCAGAGCAGAAAGGTGAGGTGATGCTTTTTAATGAGTATCAGTGGATCACAGAAAACTTGAGAAGAATGGCAGACTGTCTTCAGGAGGTAAAATAAAAGTCCCAAGGAAGCAAAATCATCTGAAATGGATTAGAGTAGAAATTCCTTGTAAATGTTCTTGAGCTCAGATATCCAGCCTATGACAGACTAATTATATTCTGATACTGATTTTAGAGTGTCTTGAAGTTGACATTAGGGAAAACTCATCAACATTTGTGGCCTTGACATTGACAGGAAGAAAAAAAACAGGTAAAAATCTGAAGAGAAAACAAAACAAAAAGATGGTGTTGAATTTGCAAAACAAAAATAGACAAAGCAATAAACTTTAGTGTTTCAAATAAAAATAATGTATCGGAGCATAACACAGAAAAATCCATATAAAATTATTTATATTGAATAAGTGAATAAGTTAGAACTTATGTAGAAGTGAGGAATTGGTAGCCCTCTGAGTGATCTGGGGTCAATTAAATTCCTATGATTTCTGACAGGAATATTAGAATAAGAAATAGATGCTTAGTTACCAAACCGAATTCTAAAAGGCATTTGGCAAAGAAGCTCATGGTCTCATCACATTGAAGATATAAGAAAGTGGGTTCTTTGACATGATAATAATTGAATGCGTAGTTGTTCATGTATACTATAAGGAAGGGATTAATGAGTGAATGTCAAACCCAGCAAAGTTCTGCAGCCAGGCATCGTCTGCGCGTCTTCTCTTCAATCTTATTCATTACAACATTTTAACTAA
Source organism: Mus minutoides (assembly GCA_902729485.2). Classification (NCBI taxonomy): domain Eukaryota; kingdom Metazoa; phylum Chordata; class Mammalia; order Rodentia; family Muridae; genus Mus; species Mus minutoides. The sequence goes on along the minus strand of LR753493.1, from coordinate 71,070 downwards.
GCAGTTATCTGACTGCAGAGACATAGATAGCAGTTGATGAGATGTGACATGAAGGGCTAACTCTCCTGCACAGGAGGATCAAGAATCTTATGCATAATGATCCAAAAAGTGTCTTTAAATTAAAGAAGAAGAAGAAGAAGAAGGAGAAGGAGAAGGAGAAGGAGAAGGAGAAGAAGAAGAAGAAGAAGAAGAAGAAGAAGAAGAAGAAGAAGAAGAAGAAGAAGAAGAAGAAGAAGAAGAAGAAGAAGAAGAAAGACAGAAAGGTAAGGGGGAGAACACATTTGTTATGGCTTTTTCATCATAAACCAAAATGGATGAGGTAATGCTGGTCCTTCACTTACTCATGTTTCAGCTGACCCATTAGGGAGACAAGCCTCCAGCTGATAGGAGTCTCCTTGCTTTGGGTCTGTAAGGAAACTGCCAGGAACTTAATTCCTGTTGTAGTTGTGTAGTGAATTTGCATGCTTTATCTGCCAAAGAGATTATCTAGCCTAGGATTTCCCTACACACCAATGAGAACACAGTTCGGGTCACTAGGAACAGAGAGATTCCCACCCAAACAGATGCAATCTAGACAGGAATCAAACAAGAACCACAAGATAATGTGCTAGCTGGAACTTTCCCCCATGAAAGTACCTGTTGGTTGCCCAACAAAAGAGCCATCAGCTCACTCACACAGATCCCAGGTAGAAGAGGTGTCTTGTGAAAGCCACATTGTCCATCCAACACCCCTTTATTTCCATAACAAAGGGATTCTAAGCTGCTCTTAGCTGTACTGGAGCCTCAGTTTATCTAGGGATGGTCAAAGCATTGGAGGTAGCCAACACCCTCAAGTTATGAAAAATCAAAAATAAGCTAAAACTACTACTACTTCTTTATTTTCCCCAATGCTTTTTTATCTTCAACATTATCAAAACCCTAGTCAGAAAAGTCCACATGTCTTATGTCAACATTTCATCCTAAAAACAAGTTTCCTTCGAGTTATTTCATGTTCCATCACATCACCTTTTCCCCATTCACTAGTCATTTCTTTTATTATCCACTGAGCACTAACCAAGTATCAACTTTGTGCCATAAAAAGTGAATTTATTATATCCCTATTAACTAACCTTCATGACCTCATAGCATAGCAATGGAAACCCAGAAACACCACCAGGTGATTGTACTATATCACAGTGAATTAGTGACCAGAGGTAAGTCATGACGGTTATAGAAAGAATGGAGTTTTGAACGGATGGCCACAAGTGAAGCGCCTAAAGTTTTTGATAGATGTTAAAATTCAATCAACATTGAAAAACAAATTAAAGGAAGGCTTTTGTGGAGCAGACATAAGCTTTCCAATCTCTTTCAGACTTAAGGAAATAACCTTCCTTCTTGGGAAAGTCACACAGGTTATTGGCTTAAAATCTTGGTCAGCCCTCCCTCTAGTGGTGAAACCTGTGAACTACCCTTCTTGCTTTTCCTTTGTTGCAGGAAAATACTTAAGAGTTCTCAACCTGTGGGTCCCGTGATCCCTTTAGGAGTGGAGCACACTTTTCCAGAAGATCCCATATCAGATATCCTACATATATGGTATTTACATTATAATGCATAAAGTATCAAAATTACACTTATGAAGTAGCAATGGAAATAATTTTATGGCTGGGGGTCACCACAAAATGAGGAACTGAATTAAAGGGTCACAACATTAGGAAGGTTGAAAACCACTGGCTTAGATAGTGCCCATGACGATTATTTAAGGTGTAAACATATATTTAAGAGTTTTGAATTTGAAGGATAAATAAATACTACTTAGAACTATGTCTGTGAAAGTCATTTAATAGCCATAACAACTATGAAAACATAAGCAATTGATGATACCCAGATAGGATAAGTGTCTAAAACCATAGAACAAACTTGCAAAATCATTTGAGCATGTAGACAGAAAAAACAGACAGGGAGGAGAACTTTGATTTTTGTTCCCCAATAATTTTCTCAGCTCAGAAAATAAAACGCTTCAGCAATCACTTCTTAGTTTTTTACTTGAAAAGTCATACATTTGGATAGTCCATGTGTCTCAGTTTTACTAGTGTAATGTTGCTTATGCAAGTGCATTATATTATTGCCAATAACATCTTGTTTGTAAGCTTTAATGCACCCCATTTGTATGATTTGTTATGTGACACCTTAAATATATGGTGTAAAAGTAGGGTTTTGTGTGGTTTTTTATGTTTTGTTTTTTATTCTTTTCTAGGGAGAAGTAGGCTAATAGAGGGGAAAGAGATTGTCACTGGGACATTGAGGTTTGTGACCTGCTTAGTGTCACACAATGTATCTTCCTGGGGAATCTTTGAAGCTAATCTGACCAATGTCTCTGATGAATATACCTCTGTGTCTTAGTGCAAAAGGATAATTAGAGATTAGAGAGAATGTGAGATTTGGATATTTTCAAATATTTAATAACACGTCCGTTTTCCAGAGAGTGGGGAAGCCATCCTGAATCACATATTTCTTTGCACCCTCTGCCTCTTCTGACGTCCTTATAAAACATTTCACACCTTTTGAAAGTAATTCTAAAACATTGCCATTTATGGCAATTGTAAACAATTAATTCTAAAACATTGCCAACTCTAAAATGCTGTCTTAAACGAAATAAAGTAGGGATGATAAAAGTTGTTTTTTGTTGTTGTTGTTGTTTTTGAAGTTTAATTGCTCATAGCCACCACAGCTGCATATTTGGTTCCCGTTAAAACCCAAACATTAAATATCCTTAACATTGAAATATAAGCCAGGAGGAGTGGAGCAATTTATTCAACACCATACAATGGTACAAAAGGAAGTCACTAAAAATAACAGCAAAGAGCTCTATTTACTGGAATGGGAAAATGGGAAATCATTTATAACATGTCATCAAGTGGAACAAGCAGCTATGGTCAAACAGCTGCAATATTATTAACAATTTAAGCAAAATTATAAAATATATAGTTATATGTTTTATGTGAATTAAAAGTGTCCCTGAAAGCTGCTCCAGGATTCATGGGTATAAAAATGGTAAGAGAAAATAAACGATTGGGATCAGATCTCTCAAAGCCATAACCAACAATGTCAAGTTAAACTCTTGCTGGAAATAAGGAGCCCAGATGTAAGATTTACTTCTGAATTCTTGAGTCTTAACTGTTCTTGACTTCTGTTGGTATTTCCTGACATCCTGATACCCCTCAGTAGAGTCCATATTGGTTGGATATGGTTTGAGTGTGTTGCTCAAGGCTTCTTGTGATGGAAGACAGACTTTAAGTATGGTGATGTCAAGAGACAATCAAACTTTGAAGAGTACATTTAAGTATGGTGATGTAAAGAGACAGTGAAACTTTGAAGAGTACACTTAAATATGCTGATGTCAAAAGACAGTGAAACTTTGAAGAGTGTGCAGCCTATTACACACACACACACACACACACACACACACACACACACACACACGAGTTTCAGAATTTATACATATAAGTTGTAATACTGGAGTAGGACCAAAATACATTCCAACTTCATGAGGAGACTCTCATTTCAACCTTAGACAGAAAGGATCAGACACTTAATAATTGTTGACAGAGGAAGCATAAGTCTTCCTCAGGGATGAGTTGCTTGAGTATTATCTAATATCAAGTTATTAGCCCTAGAAACATATGCATGGAAGTAACATTAAATGACACACCCGGATAGATTAATGTATTCATTTGTTTAAATGTATATGGAAGAACAACATTTGCTGTTGAAGAGGAGGGAAGCATGGTCAGACATGTGGGGGGTAAGAAGGAGGGGTTATATGATGTATTAATATATTAAATTAAGAAAATACATATGATAAAAATATGATCCATATCTCCCAAAGAATGTTTAAAAATGACAATTTACTGTCTATGCTTTGCAGAAACATATTTTATTTATGAAAATACATAATTATTTTCCCTTTATTATCAAAAATAAGTGTTAAAGCAGGCGTATCTTAAATTGTGAAGTTGTTCAAAAGCAAATTTGTTTGTGCAGCTTGTGTGTTTGAATTAATTACAAGCCTCTTTTCTGTCGACTGTATGGTTTGCATACAAGTTGAATGGTCAATAGGATGAGGAAACCAGCTTCTGCGAGGCTTCTTCACTGCTTTTGACTTCTCTCTATCTCATTTGCCCTCAGCAAAGAGGAGAAATTTAACCACAGCAAGAAGACTATTCGTGTTATTCATGCTAATAGCAGGCGTGGCTGGATCTGTCTAGTGAGTCTGCCTTCTAGCCAAGACTGGTCTGTAGCTATGTATGAGGCTTGCCAAAACTTTTCCATGAGAGCTCAATCCTCATATCTAGAGTAGGTATTCTAGTAGATATTCTTAAAAGGGGAACGATCCCTGCCTTGTCAAGCTGACTAAGATGCAGACAATCGTAGCTTTATTTCTTTCCTGTAATGTATGCCATACTCGACATTTGTCTATCTAACCATTGGTTTAGTTACTGGAATGAACAACGAAAACACTTTTATAATCACTCAGTGAGATTTGTGCCTTATTCTGTATATTGTATTTATCAACTGTCGTGTATCTGTGAGTCACTTTCATTACATGAGATCTCTAAACCAGTTTCTCTAAACTTTTACTTATACTATTTTTTCCTACAACTTACTAACTGAGTAAACCAGCTAAAGACAAAATGTTCTGTTCTAAGAATAAACCTTCTTTATTTGGAATAAATTAATGAATTTAATGAAGAGTGGTATTCCATCTCATTTTTGCAGCTATAATAAAAGGATATATAGCTATGTGATATATTAAGAATAAAAGTTTTGTTCCTTAGAATTTGGGAGGCTGAAGGTCTCATTTTGGCATCCAGTGAAAATATTCTGACTACACTCCAGGATGGGAGATATCACCAGACAAGAACAGATATGAGAAAGAGACAGAAGACACACTGCAAAGAAGAATGTAAGAGGAAATGGCAGGCCAGTATCACTACTTTTATAAGAATTCACTCCTTCAAGCACTAAATGAGATTTGTCCAGTGCCAGAAATTTTTCTGAGGGAGCACTTCAATGATCTGGCAACCATCCATTGGTCTTTCATCTTTAAACTTCCATCTCAATATCACATGACGCATTGTGTGTGTTAAATGGTGTTACCTCATATGAGATTTCCCCCAATAGCCACATACTATTTAATAATAACCCCAGTGTCAGGCAAGAGATGTCTCCCTTTGAAGTTTAGGTCAAGGAGATCAAAATCATTCAGGATGTTTTTATTACCTTTGGTTTCCTCCAAGAACTTGAAATTAAGACCCCTCTGCTGAAGACAGCACACACTTCAGACACACAACTTGGAAGAATCAAATGGAACTGGACTGAAATCTTTCTTCATAAGAGCTAGTTCTCATGGAATCAGAGTGTTATGCATGATGTCAAGGAGTAGAGTGATCAACCATACTACTTAGCTATAATGCCTATTAACCACTGCAAAACTATTAACATGGCAAGATATCCTGAAGGCTGTAATAGTGACACTTATATCTTGAGGATAAAATATATCAGTCAAATTGGATTTAACACCACTCAATAGAAGGGAATCAGTGCCTGTATAGTACACTTATTCACCTTCTATAGACCTTACTGAACATCTTATGAAACTATTGCTTTTCTAAAAATGTAATATTCTCCACACATTTTAAATACCAGCCCTTATACCCACCAAGGAATAAGTGTAGATTTTGCTTCTCATCTAAGGAGTTTCTGTTTTGCACAGGTTGAAACTGTTACATATCTACAACCGACTAACATGAATAGAATAAGTGCTAGTGTACATACATGCTCCTAATGACACATGTATATTTTCTTGTGTATACACACACACACACACACACACACACACACACACACAAACACACACGTACCTGCACACACTCTGTTTTACAGACACATTAAAAAATAAAGAACAAACGTCACTAATTGGTTATTCAATACTGAACCAGTTAGCTCTGGCATAATATGCATACATACATACATACATAATGTTCTCTCTGTATATTTAGAAATTGTGTGTGTGTTTGCATGCAAGTATGTATGTGTGTTAACAATAACAATTAAAGAAAATGAGGTCATGATTTTGAGAGGGAGGAAGGGATAGTACATGGGAGGGAGTGGAGGGAGAAAAAGGAGGGGGAGTGAGTAAATATATGTAAAATTTAAACCAAGTTTATTATTCAATGAGTAAAAAAAAGTAAGTTCATATAAAACAGTAATCCAGACAGTGGAAATGTTTCATGTAATGGTGTAGTATGATATAGTTTCCACAAACACACTCACAACAACCTAGTTATGTAATTATCAACAACAAAAAAGGACAACTTGTTCAAGCAAAGAATTATTTTTAATTAATTTAGCAGAAACAACTGGATATCTTTATGAAAAAATAATATCCATGTGTGTATAAATTATTAATACATAAAGTAACCTAAATAAGTTTCAGGCACACTGTCAGAGGGAATATATTCAGAAGACAAAGAGTATGTGTTTTAAGCTTCACTTATGGGTAATCTCTCTGGACAAAATTTAGTCCATGGTGACACCCATCAAAACAGTAGTTACCTCTAGGCAAGAGGGAGAGACTAGACTCTGGGAAGGTAACAGAGGAATTTTACTTGGCTGCTGTAAATAAATGTTCACTTGTCTGGTTGACAACTCCATATATGATGATATATATATGCATATGTTAAAATTTACTGTCTCATATGTTTCAACTTGATGTTTCACTGTGGTAACTGTGTTGGTATGCTAGCATGTCATAGCCAAATGCTGAGGGCTGAACGGCCTCAGTTACATTCTCTCATTTTATCACTAGTTTGGAAGCTGAAGGTGCAAGTCACCCACTGAGGCAGGAGCCTGGGGTCTCTTACTCCTCCCCCTAGCTCTTCCAGGATGTTGGATTGTCCACCCAATTATGACTTTATTATATCTTCTCATTTTTTGAAGGCTTGAATCTCAAAACATAATTATTCTAGAGGTTGATCTTCAGCGTATGAGCTTATGGAGAGAAAAAGAGGAGTCCCCAAGAGAAACCAATAGACTTATTTTTTTTTTCTTTAAAAGAGAAAAAAGAAAGACATTGTTAATTTATTCAGCCATATAAAGACACAGTGACATCCAGAGTCTTAGATATATAAACAAGAGTCAGAAGAAGTGTTCAGAACTGATAGTTAATGGAAAAAGATGCAGCAGCTTAATATTGTGTACAGTTGAGTTATTCTGGCTGGCCTAGCCTTGCTAACCATGACGTCCTAGCTTCAAATGTGACGTGGCTCTGTCTAGGTTAATGCATAGCCACATGCCTGCGATCAATTACAGTTCTTACAACTCTGTTGTTCCTTTGACAACAACAAATAATTTTTAGGAGTCTGCATCAATCACAGGCCTCCACATATTACACATATGACAATTTACTGTTTAATAAAATCCAATTAAATTCTACACGGACAATACTCTATAGGAATGATCTTGAGTGTTGAATACATTTGAGAAATTCAAAATACTCCTTGATTTCCTTGTTCTAGTTGTAAGTTGTTGCATAGAAATCCATGGGAAATGTCTTCCCAAGTTTCCTGCCAAGGACATCGCCTGTGCATAACAAATGTAGAATATAGAAGATTTTTTCTTGTTCTTCCCCTTTTTGCTATCTATCTATTTGTCTATCTATCTATCTATCTATCTATCTATCTATCTATCTATCTATCTATCTATCTATCTATCTATCTATAATGATTGCTGACAGGAACTTAAGTACTTAAGTGAAGAAATGAAGTTGTTTCATTTGCTATAAGAAAACTCCCACAGAAATTGATTATTTCATGAGGTGTTAGTGGTAGCAAAATTAGGGGTGACAAAAGAGAAGAAGATTGTAAGTTGCTATTAGAGGTTGTGAAAATCAGATGCACAAGTGTTGGAGCAGTACCTGCCCTAAACAGTAACCTGTGGCAGACATGAAATGACAATGGCAGGAGACTTCCAGGCATGGGGAAAGCTATTTGATATTGCAAAACTTAAAGTAACATGGTGTATGTTTAGAACTCTGTGCATCTGTAAGTCTTCTTTGTGGATTATATCCAAAAGGAAAGAAGAAGAAGGAGGAGGAGGAGGAAGAAGAAGAGGAGGAGGAGGAGGAGGAATAGGAGGAGGAGGAGGAAAAGAAGAGGAAGAAGAGGGAGAAGAAGAGGAAGAAGAGGAAGAAGAGGAAGAAGAAGAGAATGTGCCACCAGTGTGGTTACATACTTTGAATATTTATTATGTGTGCCCTTTATGAATCAGTGAACTTTTTTGTCTTTTCTTTTTTCTTTTCTTTTCTTTTCTTTTCTTTTCTTTTCTTTTCTTTTCTTTTCTTTTCTTTTCTTTTCTTTTCTTCTTCTTCTTCTTCTTCTTCTTCTTCTTCTTCTTCTTCTTCTTCTTCTTCTTCCTCTCTCTCTCTCTCTCTCTCTCTCTCTCTCTCTCTCTCTCTCTCTCTCTCTCTTTCATTTTGTTTTTGAGACAGGGTTTCTCTGTGTAGCCCTGGCTGTCCTGGAACTCACTCTGTAGACCAGGCTGGCCCTGAACTCAGAAATCCCCCTGGATCTGCCTTCCAAGTGCTGGGATTAAAGGTGTGCACCATCACGCCTGGCAAGTCAGTGAACTTTTACAAAAGATTGTATTATAGTTTTCTCACAAATCCTGTAGTAATATCTACACATATGATGGTTGGAAGGGTCTCAGCTTTGAACCGAAGTCATTGAGCTTCTGTCTTACAAGGCCAGCACTAAAACTGTTCGTAATTATTTTATTTATTATTTCAGTGCTAACAAATAATATGGAGGCAGCTAATGAACTAGGTGGAAGTCATGTATAAACAGTAGATTAGTATTTCTGTCTTATAAGCATCATTGTCCACTTACATAAATAAATAGCTATTTTAAAATGTCAGAGATATCCCTTTTGCCTTATGCTTGCTCAACCTTCAGTGTAATCACTTATCAAAATGATACATATTTCTCTGATTTGTTAGGCATTTATATTTAAATTTCTAATGTATGTTTGGGTATATCTTATCGGTTGAGCCCCAATAAGCCTATGTAAGTGAAAATGGCATCCCAAGATGAAACTAGGCTTAGGAAGATAAAATGACATTGCTAACAGCATAAATTCAATGGGATCAGGATTCAAGGCAGTCTCTCAGACTATTTATACCAATGTACTGTGGGACTTCTTTTATGAACTGTTCGTTTCCATTTCTTCTACCTCTTCCGTTTCTGCCACACCCCATAACCTGAGCCCATCTGTATGTAGCCTTTGCATGTGTCAAGCTGACACTGGACATTTTGTTGTCATATGGTTGTCAGGCCTTAATCCGATCATCTGCATCTCCAAGAGCCTATTAGAGTTCTAGGCTGAGTTTTTGTATTTCTTCCTGTCTGGCTAGCCTTTGCCTGACACAAGGAGACTCCCAAAACCTTGGCTCATCTTCTTGCACTTGATCGAATTAAAGAAGACTAAAGTGGTCAAGAACGTTCCTCTCAACCAACATTTAATTTTAACTCTAACATATATAGCTACCTGAGAGACACGGGCCTCTGATTTCTTTCCCACTTTAAGGGACAGATATAGCTATATTGCTTATTATCCTTGTCCATGAAGTTATCTCTGACACTTAGAACAGTCTTATTTTAAAATTAACTAAGATATTCTGAAATAATTTTACAAAACAAACTCTGTGAATTTATAACTCAGGGAAGAACCTTGACAATAATCATATAGGGTCTCTTGGTGTCTATTCATATCCTATGTACTTCAAGTAATTCTATATTTACTAAATCTCTATTATTATCTTGATTTTTGTGTATACATGCTATTTCAAGTAATATGTCTTTTGATGATGTATTTTCAACTTTAAATAAGAGGATGTTTATGTGATATATAATAATTCACAATCTTTTATTTTAAAATAACTTCTGTGATTCATTTGCATTACATATGGTGCAACATTTATTATTAGGATTGTAATAACCATTATTTAAATATATAATACAGTATTTATTTGTTAGTCTCTCTATGGGTATTTGTACTCTTCAAGTTTTTTATTTTTTCAAACTTGTTTATCTTTTCTCTTTTTTATTCTATATATTTCATTAAAATTTTTATTTAATTCTATGTATTATTTTTTTAAGTCTCTATTTCAATAGCATCTTCTCTAACCTTTATTATTTCTGTTTCCTACTGCTTTAGAGCTTGTCTTGTTTTAGCGTTTCTAATAGTTTACAGTCTATCATTAGGTTATTTATTTGCGAGTACCCATTTTTTTCAATATAAATACTCATAACACATAACATTCCTCCTAGAACTGCAATGGTTATACCCCCAAACTTATAATAAGTAATGCTTTCATTTTCATTTGAATCTAGATTTTTTTTTTAAATGATTTTATTTCTATGCATATGTATTTGTGTTTCTCTAAATGCTATATGTATGAACCAGTACCCTATGAAGCCAGAAAAGGGCTGCAGATCATCTGGGAATGGAGTTATCGAAGGTTTTAAAATGTATACTGGGATCAAAACTGAGGTCCTATTAAAGAGCAGGAGGCTTCATAAGTACTGTGATGTCTGAGAAAGTCCCTCCATTATAAGTAGCTTTTATAGTATTAGAAGGTACTTTTCATCTTGCTGGGAGAGAAAAGATAACAATGGTATCATCTAGTGCTGGGCCCTGCATGCTACATATAATACCATCCTGCCAGGCAAGATATATTCTCTGATACAACAGTGGTAAGTATGACCATTGTGGAGTAACCAAATATTTTCTGGCTAGATTGAGATCTGCACTGCAAGAAGGTACTAATTGTTACTTTAAATCTTGTCAAAAACCAATGGCTAGGGAAGCCACAGACCCTGGGGTTGAACCTCCATTGTTTTGTTAAATGATTTTGCTGGCAAACTGCCTTTTAAATATTGTACTTATACCTATAGGCATATGAGTCTTTCAATGTTGATCAGAGAAGCTATATTTTGCAGTTGATGTTGTTTAATGCAAATATTTACAAAAACCAGAGGACTTTTACCAAATGTGAGGAGTAAAATGAAAGGTATATTTTACATACACTACTAGCATATAGTCCATCACTGAAGAAATCATGTCAGCATCTCAAGACAGGAACTTGGAGTGAAAATAACACACAAGTGCTGGCTGCACACACTCCTTTGGCTCACTCACTCACTTATGTTCAGATAGCTTTTTTAAAAATTAGATATTTTCTTTATTTATATTCCAAATGTTTTCCCCTTTCCTAGTTTTTCCTCCGAAAATCCCCTATACTCTCCCCCTGCCCTGATCCCCAACCTACCCACTCCCATTCCTGTCCCTGGCATTCCCATACACTGGGGCATAGAGCCTTCACAGGACCAAGGGCCTCTCCTCCCACTGATGACAGACTAGGTCATCCTCTGCTACATATGTAGCTAGACCCATGAGTCCCACCTTGTGTCTTCTTTGATGGGTGGTTTAGCCCTAGAGAGCTCTGGGGGTACTGGTTAGTTCATATTGTTGTTCCTCCTATAGAGCTGCAAACCCCTTTAGCTCCTTGGGTACTTTCTCTAGTTCCTTCATTGGAGACTCTGTGCTCCATCCAATGTGTGACTGTGAGCATCCACTTCTGTATTTGCAAGGCCCTGCCAGAGCCTCTCAGGAGGCGGCTATATCAGTCTCCTGTCAGCAAGCTCTTGTTGAAATCTGCCATAGTGTCTGGGTTTGGTGGTTGTTTATGGTGGTGGGGCCTTCTCTGGATGGTCAATCCTTCAGTCTCTGTTCTCTGTAACTCCTTCAATGGGTATCCTGCCCTCCCCCCTTCTAAGAAGGATGGAAGTATCCATGCTTTGTTCTTCTTTTTTTCGTGAGTTTCGTGTGCTTCGCAAATTGTATCTTGGGTATTGTGAGCTTCTGGGCTAATATTTACTTATCAGTGAGTGCATATCAGATAGCGGTTTTTTTTTTGTTGTTGTTGTTGTTCGTTTGTTTGTTTGCTTTTACACATACACATACCTTCTTAGAAATAGCACCACTAACAAAGGGCTTAGCTCTTTTAACTCAATTAGCAATCAAGACAATTCACTATTGAGTGGCCACAGACCAATCTGATAAAGGAAATTTTCATACTGAAGTTCTATCTTTGCAGGTGGTGTCATGTTTATAATCAAAACTACCCACAGCACATGTTTTGCAATGCCCTCATTATATTTTTTCTTGAGATTCAAGATTATAGATTTCACTGTAGTTCTTTCATATACTCCTCATTTTTGTTATACATTCTCCTATTTTCCTATTTTTCCATCTCCATCACTGCTGATCTGTTTGAAAATGTCAGTCTCCAATATTCCTCTCATTACTATCATCTCATCTATAATTCACTATCCCTGCTTCTTAGTACAGTCTGTCTATAGATACCTGGGTTCTATATGCACTCCAGGTTAAAGATGCAAAACAACAGGAGATTTGAAGCTATGAGTGATATATAAGAAAAAAACATATTGGATTCATCTTTTAGGACATAGATGACTTCATTCAGTATACTTGCTCATAGTTACAGGCATTTAGCTACAAATTTCATAATTTTATTTTTTATTACAGCAGAGTAATATTTAATTATGTATAACATGCATCATACTTCATAATCCATTTGTTAATAGATGGACATTTAGGTTAATTCCATTTCTTAACTCTTATAAATAGTGCGATAACAAACATGAATTATACAGATCTCAGTAGTAAAACACAAAGTCCTTTTGGTTTATGTTTATGCTAAGAAGAACATACTGGTGCTGTTTTTGCTAAATGATTATGTCAAATTGACTTCTGACTATTAGTCCTCACATCCATAGATTTATGCTTTTGTCAACATTAGCCAGAGAATCTTCTTGCTGTGGGTGGTTGATGATGCTCTCACAACTGTCCAAATTGATGTGAATAAAATGATGTGTGGGTTCAGTCTTGGATGAGACATCTATGTCTACCCTTCCTCCCAAGGCTCAGAAGAGTGGCTTGGTAAAATGTTCTGAGGATGGGGGAAAATATTGTGGAGTGCTGTCTTCTGGACAGAATATGACTCTCAAACATATGAACCCACAACATATGTGATTACCTACATAATTCCTGTATAAAATCAAGTTGGCTAAAGAAAATCCAGAATGAGGAAGGAGGGGCTCCTGAGTCCCTGGTCCTAGCTGAGGAAATATCAGAAGTTGATGGTTCTTGGAAAGTTACTTTCCGTGTGGAGTAAGTTGACTCTGCTGTAGTCAATTCACCCATGCCCATTTGCCTGTGGAGAGTACTAATTGGACTTATTAGGCTATATGCTAAAAGGAGGACATACATTTGGAAGAGATCCCCCAGTGAAGTTGGGGTAAGGGAATGGGGGTGGAACAAGATATATTGTGTTTATATGAAATTTGTTAATAATGAAAAATAAATTGACTATAAATAATTATTTAGAGTTTGTTGAACTCCTAGGGCTCAAGAACTTTATGGGCTCAATTTACTTTAGAGTAAATTGCTAATTTTCTGGATTTTTTTCAGGTCTTTCTTATACCCTAAGTTTTAATATTGAGAAAGAAAATGGATTTTATTCTGACAGTACTAGAATTTCCAGGTATATAAAATGTGTTCATGCTGATGTGTGTGTGTGTGTGTGTGTGTGTGTGTGTGTGTGTGTGTGTGTGTGTATGTGTGTGTGTAATTTGTTAGGGAGTAGACCTAAGATACAAAACTTATATTCTATAAAGAAAAAAATCTTCACTGCTATTCATTTTTACTTACAAGAAAAAAATTAACTGTGTTTTGATGTTGACAAACCATTTTAAAATAAATTGTATTTGCTGTAGTTGTAAATATCTTAATTCTTTTCATTTCAAGAATCATAACCAGAATAAGCATAATCACTAGAATGGATGGAAGGATTTCTCTCTACAAGGCTTTGGTTGAAGTACCTTATGGACAGTTGACCTTATATCAACTACATAGACACAATTGATATCCATTAGTGCCATTATATCAATATCATTCCTAGAAAACCTTACTCCAATTTATCTGCCAAGAAACTGTTGAAAGACCCTGCTATTAAGGTAATAGTCCCCTATGTCTGGATATGTCTCTGAGCTCCATGCAAATGGAGGTCGCCCTTTCTTATCAGGTTTCTCCTTCTCCACTAACCTTATCTAGAGAGTGTCTGCTAAGCACAGGTGCCTGACCCTATCTGGAGGATGACCCTGCATCTAGCTTCCTGCAAGCACTGCATGATTCTATACATAAGTCCCACACAATCCTTCCCATCAGCCCTTCCCACCCATATAATAATTAGGTCCTTTCTTATGGCCAATCAACCTTTCTCATCTATAACACCCAAAATCCATATAGACTTGTCTCACTGAAGTTGTCTCACTGGATGGCCTTTCATCCTACTTATGTCCCTCTGAACCTTCCCTATTGCATCTGCTCCATTGTCCCTCATAGGCCAATGACCCCCAAGGAGACAGGAGATGCACAAGGAACCTGAAACACAGATTGTCTGTGAAAGCTGACTTCCACTAACTTCTTGCCTGATTATTGAACTTAGGACCAGATATTTAGGCTTGCTGATAAAGTATGAAGTACTTCAAGATGTTGATTTTATCTACAGATCCACCTTCTAAGGTTAAAATCTAAGTTAATTTCAAATTGGCATTTTCATGAGTCTGTTGTTTTGTTTCAAATTCCTGGTAGCAATTGAAGCATGACAAATATATTTATCATCATTTCTTTATTTACAGTCTACCTAAAGGTATAGAAGTGTCCAGTGTGTCAACTTGGAGCAACTCAAGCTCCAAGTAAATAAACAAGTCATAATAGGGTTGTGGCAACAATCGTCAGAAAAACATAGACTGAAACCCAAGACACGAGACTCCTAGGGCCATGGCATCTGTGATCTGTGACTAGTTTTGAGCTAATGTCACTGTGAGTGTGCTACAGCTAGAAGTATATTAACAAGTTTAGCTGCTGTCACATTACAAACAGCAGTTTTACAAAAAGCAGTAATGTATTTATCATGTTTACTGAGGCTATAAGCCCACGTCTGAGTGTCAGCTTAGCTAGAATCTTAAGAAGTTCCTCTTTGGGCCAAAAAGTGGAAGTGGGTGGGTGAGGGAGCAGGGAGGGGAGAGGGTATAGAAAAATTTTGGGATAGCATTTGAAATGTAAATTAAGAAAATATCTTATAAAAAGCTAAAAAAATAAAAAATAAAAAAGAAGTTCCTCTTTCAGGATCCAGATGGCTTCTCCCTCTCCTCTCCTCTCCTCTCCTCTCCTCTCCTCTCCTCTCCCCTCCCCTCCCCTCCCCTCCCCTCCCTTCTCTCTCCCCCTCCCCCTCCCTCTCTCTCTCTCTGTCTCTCTCTCTGTCTCTCTCTGTGTATGTGTGTGGGTTTATAAAAATCAAAGGCAACTAACTGGCTATTTGGCTTCTTCTTATAAGGGAACTAATCCCAGTAGAATAGTTACCCCCTCGTAACATAGCTACATCTCAAAATGACCATATACAAATCCATTCATCACATTTAGATTAGATTTTCAACAAGAATTCTAAGTGGATACACACATTTATTTCAATAAATGTGATAAAAATTTTAATTTTGTCTTACTAAAATGATAACTTAGATACACCAATGTGACTCAGAGTTTATCCACATACAATCATTGATCTTAATAACACTTCTAAGACTGGGAAGAAATATATAAATAACTAAGATGTGAGATTCTTGTAACATGTAGAGATCTGCATGATCTTTGCATTCTTCAATTTTCATTTGCTGTAATGAACTCCTTGACGAAGTTATGTTATACAAGAAAACAAAGATTTCTTGGGCACATGATTTTATAGCTCTATTCTAAGATTGGGAGATCAATACTTTGGGCCTCAGATAACAAATTCTTTCCTTTTGTGAGCCAGGACCCAAATCTGCAAAGAAACAAAAGAGACAGCAGTCCCATGACCCAAGGTTTCCCCTTCCCTTCACAACCCATCTACTAAAAGTATCTATAACTTTCCAGAATTGCATGCTTAACCCTAGGGATGGAGACTTACACAGGTAGCCTTTTTGGGAAAGATACTATATAATAATATATATTATCTACCACAAGTTGTTTTCTTATGGCAAATAAATATCAGTTACATTCTCACAGTGCTTGCAGCTGGGAGACTAAAGCTCTTAGAGAGTAAAGACATCCCTAATGGAGGTCCTTGGACCCTGCTGGAGTTCCCTGCAAAATGTTCTCATATGTACCATTTAGTGAAACATTCTCTATTAGCCTTATGAGCTGTTGACTTTTTGCAAGTGAGCTCAACTTTAAAATTAGATGAAACATAGTTCTCATGTGCACTGAGGTCATAAGCTGATCTATTTCACATGCAAATTTTCTACAGTTCACATTACCAGTCAAATGTGTTCTTGCAGCGTTAGCTCCAGTTTAGAGACCCATTATACAAGTTTGCTGAAGTTTCACAGCTAATACATGAGTCCACTTCCATTTTTTTTAATGTTTTCTCCTCTACCCTGAGCTATCCAGTTCTTCCACCCACAGATTCTGAACTTAAACTTTCAGCTTTTACAGTTGTCCATAAGTATTTTCATAGCATTTTTAATTCTTGTTAAAGCAACAAGAATTCAGTGTTTCTAATTTAGACTTTCCAAATTATCAAGCCTGACAGATGTTAGCTCATGGCTTGGGGTCACACAAAAGTTTTGGTGATGTCACACACACTGTTCTGAGGCTCACATAGGATTTTAAGTTTGTGAGATACTCTTCTACGTGAGATTAGGTTGTGATATAAAAATTGCAAGCAATTCTTCCAAAAAGGCTAGAAAATGCCTGAAGATACAAAGGTGCTTGTGTATGCAGAGGCATAACAGGTTTATATTTCTCACTATCTGTTTGAGAATTGATTGTACTGAAGCCTTCTTCATCCTCAAATCTTATGGACTGTACTATGAGTAAGGAATAGCTTATAGTGTTCAACCAACTTTTACCACCTGGCTTCTGATCCTTCTACAATCTCAACTCTCATCCTTGGCTGTATTTATGACCTTTCTTTTTCATCAGACAGAATGTACTTCAGCTCTAAAACAAGAGTTATGGTGATGCCACATACACTGTTTTTCCTGATTTCTACCCTATCCACCTTAATGATGACCACTGATCTTCTACTGTTCACGATTATGTATATTGTATCAACTGATTGAAGAAGAAATTATAACTAAGTAAAGCTTCAGATATCTGATGAAAATATAGATAGGATGATGGACTGATTTGCCTTGCCAAGGGCCACAGGAATTCACAGGCCCTGCCATCTTCAGTGATAAAAGTGTGATTCTTTGTGGCAAAGTCTAAGTTATCCATAATTGTCTCATACAAATTCATTCCTTGGTGACAACTTCTTTTTCCTCAACAGTTAGCTATTCCCTGCTTTGGGTTCTCTCCCTCATAGCTATTCATTGACTTTCTGCTCTAATTGTTTTCTTGTGAAAAATCTATCACAAATCCCATTGTGAGATTTTGGGGCAGAAAAGGACAAGGCCAGTATGCACTTTATACTTACTACCTGGCTTGGGCCAGGGCATATGAAGTGTTCTTTGAATATCTGTCAAATAATTTTACAGAAGACATCATACATTCCTCCAAGGCACACTCAAAAAATTGGGTAATGGGTCTTTTTTAGCAAGAGGGAACATTCAGCTTCTTGAAAATATTGAAAGGCCATTTCCTGAACCCTGATGTGCACCATTCTCATGGGTCCTTGAGATTTCTGTAAGAGAGAAAATTGGAACAGTATCAGTGCAGACAGTTACACAAAAGGGATATCTCTGATGGGAACATAAAGAAAGAGAAAGGACTGTCAAAGAAGAAATAGAATAAAAATAGAGGTAGTCAGGGATGAAAAATAGGAATGGCTACAATTAATGCTTCTTCTTTGTTTAAAATGAATAACTATTGTGGAAAGAACACGGTAGTTCTCAAAGGAAAAATGGCTGAACCCACTCAGGAAGAAATGACAAGTTTCTCAGTGGATAGTAAAACTCATGATTCAGAGAGCACTGAATATTAGAGTTAATTCTGAACATACATAGTGTGCCAGAGAACTAAAAGATGAACAATTTACCTGTATCTTTTCTTAAAACTGAGATAATTTTCATATCAAACTGTGAAAATTAGGGAAAGTGGCACATGAATTTCAGTCTCACTTAGTAACATGTGAGCATACTTATAAAAAATTTAAACAAAATATTAGGAAATTGGTTCCAGTAATACATGATCAAAAGAAAAACTGATTTCTTGATTTTTTTAATATTATAAAAAATTTTAAAGTAATTTTTCCTAGTTGATTCATTAAAAGGCAAACACTGAAAATGGAGTTAGGAAATATACTGGCTAATTAAAATTGTGCAGAAATGTACAACATTTTCAAACCTATAGGGGTAATGCTTTTAAGATTCTAGATTTCAGAAAACATGACACAGATGCATCAACTATGTTTCTTAAACTCCAACCAAAGACACCACAAAACAGTACAAGCAAGTCCATGCATTTTCCATGCATGTAGCCAACATAGAACCAGGAGTAAGGTTTATGCAATATCTGGTCCAGGCTTTCATCATGATCTTATGTCTAGAGATCAGCACATGCTTATTTCTGTCAACTTACAGAAATCAACTCCTGTGTATATGCCAGTTTGTTGAGGTACTAAGAAGGCAAAGAGATGTCAAGAGTCTGACCTAGTCTTTCATTTGGTGTGCACTGAAACCATTGTTTTCCGTTTAGGTCTCAGGGCAGAGTATGAGTACAGAGGAAAGAGTGGGATATTTAAATTCAGTGGAGGAATAATACAGCAGTAGTAATATCTATGCCAAATCTTGATGTGGTGACTGAGACAGTTCACATAGGAAAGAACTGTTGATGTGTTCTGAATGCTCAGTCACTCAGTGGTCAGTGACATGGACACATGACGATGAAACCTCAGGAGTCTTTGATAGATTAACTAGTTACCTGTACTTGGTGATGAGGAAAAGAGAATCCTCTCAATAATAATTATATAAGCCTGGAATCACTTCCATCACATTTATTTTCATCATAAATAAAAGCTCTCTGAGACTGTTTATCTCACAGCTGCATGGGCTTACCAAGAAGTCTGGTTCATCAAGGATTGCTCTATATCCATAGTTTGGGAGGAAATATAACCTTTTTTAAACTCATGACTATCTTCATTTCATCTATTTTAATACTACTTAGATTTGTCTCTGTAAGTGTGAATGTGAATGTATATATTCTTAAATATAGTACGATTTAATATTATGAGGCTAGGATAACTTTATTTAACACGTTTCCCTGCTGTTTTCAAACATAGTTTACAGCCCAAATAAATGCTCACTGTGTTTCTAATTCTAAACCATACATGTAAGCAACATTATACAGAATGAGCAAGTTAGGTTTATTTAGTTGGGCATAAGGTTGGATATGTATGTGTGCATGTTTGCAACAACAGTTAATGCAAAACAGACCATGAATTTGAAGAAGAAGGAGGGCTATAAGGTAGGATTTGTTGAAAGGAAAGTGGAGAGGGAAGTAAAATACCTATATTATCTATCTATCTATCTATCTATCTATCTATCTATCTATCTATCATCTATCTATCTATCTATCTATCTATCTATCTATCTATCTATCTATCTATCTACATTTCATAATTTACTAGGTATTTTTCTTTTTTTAATCATTATTTTATTAGATATTTTCTTCATTAATATTTCAAATGCTATCCTGAAAGTACCCTATACCCTCCCCCACCCCCTACCCTGCTCCCCTACCACTAACTCCCACTTCTTGGCCTTGGCATTCCCCTGTACTGGGGCATATAAAGTTTGCAAGACCAAGGGGCCTCTCTTCCCAATGATGGCCAACTAGGCCATCTTTTGCTACATATGCAGCTAGAGACAAGAGCTCTGGGGTACTGGTTAGTTCATATTGTTGTTCAACCTATAGGGTTGGAGACCCTTTCAGCTCATTGGGAACTTTCTCTAGCTCCTCCATTGGGAACCCTATGTTCCATCCAATAGCTAACTGTGAGCATCCACTTCTGTGTTTGTCAGGCACTGGCATAGCCTCACATGAGACAGCTATATCAGGACCCTTTCAGCAAAATCCTGCCGGTGTATGCAATAGTAACTGCATTTGGTGGCTGATTCGGGGATGGATACCTGGCTGCAGCAGTCACTGGTTGGTCTATCTTTTTGTCTCAGCTCCACACTTGATCTCTGAAACTCCTTCCATGTGTGTTTAGTTCCTTATTCTAAGAAGGGGCTAAGTGTCCACATTTTGGGCTTCGTTCTTCTTGAGTTTCCTGTGTTTCGCAAATTGTATCTTGGGTATTCTAAGTTTTGGGGCTAATATCCACTTATCAGTGAGTACATGTTATGTGAGTTCTTTTGTGATTTTGTTACCTCACTCAGTATAATTTGCTTAGGAATTTCATAAATTCATTGTTTTTAATAGCTTAGTAGTACTCCACAGTGTATATATGTACCACATTTTCTGTATCCATTCCTGTATATACCTACATTATAATCTCAACAAATTTAAGAAATAATTTAAAAACTAGCTCATAACTAGGGATGATGGCACAGATTTGAAATCTCCGCACTCAGGTTCTGTGCTAGCTTCATTGTAAGATTTTACCTCAAAGGAAAATCAGACAGGTAGTTTTATTTGTATTTGTGGACAGTATTGGGCATAGAGAACTTTTATTATTATTATTATTATTATTATTATTATTATTATTATTATTATTAGCTAGCCATATATCACACAGAATTCAACACTGGCCCATTGGGTCACCAGGTGCAGTTCAACACATACAATGAAGAGCTGGAATGCAATCATGCTTCTTTGCTTCTAAATCTTGAGTTCTTTAAGAGTCTTGGTGCCTATTCTACCGAGTATTTCAAAATCACAGCAAAGGGCAGCGTATCTGTGACCTTTCTATTGCGTTTTCTTTCACACTTAATATATTTTCGGAAATATTGAGCCTCTCCCTGTCATATCCTCTGACAATGTTAACCTTACTGGCCTATGCCACTCTGTCACTGAAGCTCATCTGTGTGGTACCTGATGAAAGCCCATCTATGAGGCTAAGTAATATTGCTACTGCTTATTTTCTCACAATATTTTTTCTCTGATCCTTCTTAAGTTCAAAAGAGAAAACAAGAAAAGTATTGTCATAAAGTATAAGCTTGGCTGAAATTCTTTTTACTCATCATGCAATAGATAAAGCTTTAAAAATATCTTCGTATTTCTGAATAAAGGTTTGCATGTCTAAAAGCTTAGTTAAAGGATCATGATATTTATCTATCAACATTTTTTTTCACAAGTAGACAGAGAAAAGTCACTTAGCCTTTAAAATTTTCTTTAGTGTGATGATGTACCTAATTTATTCCTATTGGTGTTACATAGCTCCTGAAAAGTACCAGCAAAAGATGAAATAAGTATCTATCTTGTATGTAGCAGGTATCAACAGTAACAGTAGCAGGATGAGCTTAGAGAAGCAAGTATCCCTATAGCCACACCTTCTCCATTTCCAGCATTGTGGTCTGCCATTCTCATTGCCTTCAGGTACTAGACTCACATTTTCTCAGGACAAATTTGTTATGATTTTATGTGAATGAATTAAATATACTGCAAAACTTTCATATAACAGCATTTTATAAGAGCACTCAGTATGATGTCACTGAACTAGATATTAAAGATTTCCCATAGCTCTAGCAGTTTACAAAATGGAATTTGTAGTTTTCTTAAAATCAGTATTGTTCTAGAAGATGCTTCAGATCAGGTCATTCTCTTCTGTATAAATTAGGAAGTTAAAAATAGAAAGATATCCACAAAAATTCCATGTTAAAAACCATAAGAAAGAAATCATATGTAATATGGTTGCCCTTCCTTCTTGCAAACAGAGGGAAAGATGACTTGAAGTTCAGCACTGTTGAACCCTAGTACCTTCTTATTATCTTGTATTTATTCTATTTTATTATTCATGTTAAATATCTTTCATTGTAAATAATTTATATACTTACTTATATTTTATTCAAATTTAGATGTATGTAGAAAATACTTTATGGCACAACTTCATTAATATCTACCTGTTCAGAAAAATCCTGAGGTCTCAGAACAATTTAGCACTATAGGGTAAATGTTTATATTCTGGCTGATCAGGAGTAAGTTACTGAGTTTCTGTTTTATTCCAAGTATTTAGAATTCACTGCTCTACTCAGAAATAACTTCTGTGGTCTGGGTTAATGAAAGGGAATGGCCAACCATTCACTGACAATGCAGGAAGGATATCACCCGCTGTGTCACCCTATGCAAGCACAGAAAACAACTGAGCAAGAGGGCTCCAAGGGAAGTTCAGTGAAAAGGGAAGGAATTGAATTCAAATACAGGGCAGGGCTGCAGTGGAGGAAAATATGATAAGCTATTTGGTTAGACTCATTATAACCAATCCTGGCTAAAGAAGAATAGATTTGAAGAGTTTTAGATGGCAAAAGAAACCGATTTTTTCTGCCAAATAAACAGGGCTGATGAAGAGAAAAGAATGCGTTAGTGTGCCATTATAAATAGGAGAAAATGACATTTTTTTAAAATAAGGAAGATGTGGGGATAAGTGCTGAGCTTAAGATCGTTGGATGAGTTGCTGTAGGGTAGAGCTAACTACTAAAGGATAACTGCACAAAGAAATCACTACTAAGAGCAAATTGACAGAGGACCCATTTGCCTTCGCCTCATATTTTCATTCCTACTGATGGAATTTCTGTATTAAGTTGGGTTTTGGGAAGCTTTTTCTCCCATCCAGATTTTGACTGGCAAAATTTTCTCCAAACATACATTCTCTGAACTTTGATATATGACATGGTTTTCTATGATAATGCTTTGCCTTCTTAGAGCCATCTTGATTTGAAAGATATTTCTAAGAAAATATAAGACAGCCTCTTTCTATTTCAAAAAAAAAAAGTTTCAACTGGTCGTCTTTTTATTATCAGTCAGCACAATCACTTTAGAATGATACCTCTAATATTTTTTTTTTCTTACTGGGTTGCTAAAAGCTTTAAGCTGCATGTGAATGCCTTAGCTATTTTGAGGTTCATAATTACTCATTGGACAAATGGTGACTGAAGACACTGAAACGCTCATGATCCCCCTGTACTCAGTCAGTCACACAGTTAATGAGGAAGACTGTAGACAGCAGATTTATGCCCCAAAATTGCTAACTTTCCCTTTGAAAACAACTTCTCAATGTGATAAGCTCATGGTTATTTTGACTCTGTCATCGGGTGGCAAAACAAAACAAAACCTTCCAAAGTATTTTCAAGTTATCTAGAATGCAAAGAAAATACTATCAAGAAAAAATTGTAAGTGACCTACCTTTGGTTCACGATTCACATCTCAGGGGCCAGATGTTTCCTCTTGCCTACCAAGCCTTTTGCTCTTTGTGGACCGAAACCAGCACCTTTGTTCACCCCTCCATCCAGGAAAGAATGATTGTAAATCAGAGCAAAGCCAAGCACACAAAATAGTTCATGTTTGAAAGGAAATCCTTTGAAAGTGAGCACATTTTTTTTAGCTGAAGGACAAACCTTTGAACTGATGGTAAAGGATACACTTGGCATATATCAATATTTCCTTCCTCATCTACAGACCAAAAACTATCAACAATATTCTTTGCAGAACATAAGGTGAAACTCACATTAAATGGCTATGTTTCTTAACTCTTCAAATTCTGAGGTGAAAATTTTGCTCCATTGTAGCTGCAAAGACAAAACTATCATCTTAACAAGTGAAAGAGTTGATTTTAAGAACCACACTTCACTTGCCTTGAAGTCATCTTTACATTTTGCTTTCACCAAACTAAGGAAATAAGACACCAATGTGTTTTCAAGGAAGAAAGAGTTATTTAACCTTGCACATAACATTTTTGCACCTGTCTCAATGTTCCTGCGTAGCATTTTACAGTAATTTTATGAGTCACAGTTCTAGATGATCTGAGGATAAATAAGGCTTTGAGGAGCTTGTTCCTCTTACATTTAGTCAAACATTATGATAGATAGCTTGCAAGATATCAACAAGCTTGGAGGTGATTGAGGATAGACTTTGCCCTGTTCATTTATTATCATTGTGATAAACATCATAACCAAAAGCAACTTGGGGAAAAGAAGGTCTATTATGTCTTAAAGTTCTGTATGATAGTCCATAATGAAGGAAAGACAAGGCAGGAAGCTGGAAGCTAGAACTAATGCAGAGGTCATGGAGGAATGCTGCCAAATATTTGCTGATTTTTCCGAAGGCTTGCTCAGTCTATGTTCTTATCCCACTCTGATCATTTGTTCAGGGGTGGCATCACCCACACTGGGCTGGTTCCTCCTTGATCAATCATTCCTCCAAGTAAGTGGCTCATAGACTTGTCTACTAGACAACCTTTGGAGATATTTTCTCAGTTGAGTGTTTCTGTTCTCAGATACCCCTAGATTGTGTCAAGTAGACATGAAAATAACAAGCACAGACTCTTTCTTGTTATCAGAAATTTGTGAAATCAGGATCTAAAACTTCTTAGTTCTGTTCATTATTCAAATGAATGGAAAATCAGAGTTGTATGTTTGACCTAGCAAGAAGACATGACTTTCTAAAATGCCCCAAATATCAGGTTTTTATATTTTGTAGAGTATTTCTTTCTAAAAATTATATCAATGCCCCTTCTTTTAAGAGTTGGTTCATGTAAGTGTGTCAGTCACATCAGTAAAACATCCAGAAAATACTGTAAAGCCTATGTAATCGTATAGGTGTTAGATACAAAGAATTATAATCTCTGCGTTGTCTAAAGTAAGATACAAAATGAAATTATTTTAGCAAGATTTTTTTTTTTTTTTATAAATTGTTCACACCACAATTAAAATTGCATTGGTTTGAGCCTACCCAGACTATGTGGCCCATGTCTATTATGCCTCACATTACGGATGGATGACATCTGTTCTCATTGTTAGGATCACTGGATTCACAGTATGATGTGATTGGCCAATTCCACAAAAACAGGGGCAGGGAAGCTCAGACCTTGTATTGTGGAAATAAGAACATTGAAAAACCAAGCACCACTTGCAGAGTAAGAGAACTAAACTTTTTTATGTTGGTGGTCCCAGTTGAGCAAAAATTCTGAAAGGCTGGGTCCCAGTCTACAGCTTTTACATTACAGGCTATTTAGTGTCATTTTTTAATGCAAATTGCAAAAAGACTTTTATTTCAAGAGCACTCTCAGGCCCACAGTCATACACTATGCAGAGGTAGAGGACCTTGGCGCACCAAGTAGCTGGGAGAGGGGATATTTAAAGGAAAAATAAACCTACAACTCAAGGTGGTGGGAAGAACATTGTTGGAAAATACGAATTAAGAGTCACAAGGAAGTGCAAAGTTACAAGAGTCACAAGGAATATCTGGTAATTGTGCGGGTTATTTCTCAAGACATTTTCTATGAGCCTCTAACAATAGCACATTTGCATAGTGGGTTCCAGGAGTGGTCAGGGTGGGTCAGGGTGACTTTCTTTGAACAAACACTCCCTAAACCCAGGTGGGCGGAGGAATGTTGCTATCTGTTTTATGATTGACATGCCTTGGAGCATTGAGTCACAAAGGTCACGCTCTCAAGCCTGGGCCTAAAGCCCTAGTTTTTATGTTTTTATGTTTCACTTTTTCATTCCCTACTTCTACTTGTTAGTAGTTCTAATCTTAGAACTAGACACTATCTTCTCCCTGATGCACTTTATCCTTTAGGGCATGGTACTGTTGTCTCAAAACTAAAAGCTGCACTGTACTAAGTTTTGCTCCAATAAAGGCAACTAGCCTATTTAACACACATGGACCTAAAATTAAAAGCAGAAGCAAAATCAAAAGGGGTCCCATAAGGGTAGACAGTAGGGTGGTCAAGAGTACAAGATAAGGACCTTTCCACTGAGTCTTAAGGTTTTCTGTGCGGTGGCATCTAATGTAGACCAAATCTCTAACTTAGAAACGATGTGGGACTTGTAGGTTTCCTCCTCTTCTGGAGCTGCTTTCCACACTTGTCTCACCCACTCGAGCACCTT
Organism: Mus minutoides; assembly: GCA_902729485.2. NCBI lineage: Eukaryota > Metazoa > Chordata > Mammalia > Rodentia > Muridae > Mus > Mus minutoides. The sequence goes on along the minus strand of LR753493.1, from coordinate 44,860 downwards.
GAGCCTAGAGAACAAAGGCTGCGAAGGCAGCATGTCAGCACTAAGTAGAGAGGCTATTTTTACCAGTGGAAGGAGCCCCCACATAGAGTAATTTATAGGGGAGTCAGTCAAAACTGTCCAGGGGTGTTCTTAACCCTGAAGAGCACAAAGGGTTGGAGAGCTATCCAATCATTAGTGCTAGTCTCTGCTGTCAATTTGGTAAGGATCTCTTTAATGGTTTTATTCATCCTCTCTTCCTGCCCTGAGCTTTGGGGCCTGTATGCACAATGTAACTTCTAATCAATCCCCAATATCTTGGCCAGTCCCTGACTTACCTGGGCAACAAAGGCAGGTCCATTATCAGACTTGATTACCTTGGGTTTCCCAAACCTCAGAAAGACTTCTTCTAGGATCTTCTTGGCTACCACATTGTACGTCTCAGTCCTGGTAGGAAAAGCTTCTACCCAGGTTGAAAAGGTGTCTATAAGCACTAATAAATACTTGTTAACATACTTGACTGGCTTCACCTCAGTCTTCTCTCAGGAGCCATTCTGGAAGGATTAGTATTAACCAGCTGGCAAGGCACACAAAGTTTGAAGACCTAGTCAGCCACCCCTGGTAATCTCAGAACATGGTAAGGGGATGTTCTAACCATTCACTGTAGATGTTGAGCTCCTAGGTGGGTTGGTTGGATGATGCTTCTGTTGGACATATTCTAGTCCTTCTTTGTAGGCTAGGATCTCCTTCCCTTCTGAGGTTTAACAAGTCCCTGCTGGGATCCTAGAGAACTGGTTTATCTTTTTAATTCTTGCCAGTCTTCCAGGGTGTACTGCCGCTCAGGTCCTGGGGTTTTGGACTTTTTTACTACAGGCAGGAGGTTAACACTCTGGGCTGCCTGCTTGGTGACCTGGTTGGCCATCTGGTTCCCTTTAGCCACAGCATCTTATGTCTTTCTATGCAGATGTCAACAGCCCTTTTGTCTATATATTGCTCCATGTAGTGGCAAAAGCATAACTGCTGTCAGTGTAAATTTTGATAGACTTCCCCTTTGCCATTTGTAGAACTTGTATGAAAGCCGCAAGTTCAGCTTTCTGAGCTGACGTCCCTTCAGGGAGGCTGCTGTCCTAGATCACTAGGCTGCTGGTGGATCACTTCTGTCCACCACTGCTGCCCCCACTTTCAGCTTACCTTCAACCATGAAGCTACTGCCATCCACTATTATCTCAGACTTCCAGGTCATGGCTGATCCTTCAGATCATTTCGAGTACCAGTTTCTTCTGAAAGAATGTCAGCACAGTGCTGAGTAGGTAAAGAGTCATAAGTCTCTGGCATTAGTGTAGCAGGATTGAGGACATCAGGGGGGAGCAAAAGTCACTCATTCAGTCAACAAAAGCTCTGATAATGTGTCATATGAGAGTTGGTCATCATTTGTCAGGGGGCTGTTGAATAATGCTTTCAAGAGTGTGGGGTACCACTACAGTTATTTGCTGTCCCAGCATGAGCTTATCAGCATCCTTGACAAGTAGAGCTATGGCAGCAACAGCTTTCAGGCAACAGAGTCTACCTTCTTGGATAGGTAAGCCACTGGCCTTTTTCAAGGTCTCAAATTCTGAGTAAAGACTCTTCTGGCGACCCCTGCTCACTCCTTTAAATAAAGAGTGAAAGGCTTGGTTAGGTCAGGCAAGGCCAAGACTTTCTTCAAAGGCTTTCTGGTGATTTAAGGTCCACACAAAAACCTCCCTTTCCTTGGTTAGGGGGTACAATGGGGCAGCTAAGATCGCAAACCCAGGTATCCAGAGCCTGCAGAAGCCAGCAGTGTAATTGGGGTGGGGATCTGAGTTACAGTCTTTCGAAAATATAAGTAACTTCAGTCTGACACAGCTGATCCTTTTTTTTTTTTCTCTTTATTAGATATTTTCTTCATTTACATTTCACATGTTATTCAGAAATTTTCCCTTACCCTCCCGCATCCCCGCCCTGCTCCCCTACCCACCCCCTCCCACGTAATGGCCCTGGCATTCCCCTGTTCTGGGGCATATAGAGTCTGTATGACCAAGGGGCCTCTCCTCCCAATGATGGCCAACNCATGTTATGTGAGTTCTTTTGTGATTGGGTTACCTCACTCAGGATGACACCCTCCAGATCCATCCATTTGCCTAGGAATTTAATATATTCATTGTTTCTAATAGCTGAGTAGTACTCCATTGTGTAAATGTACCAAATTTTTTGTATCCATTCCTCTGTTGAGGGACATCTGGGTTCTTTCCAGCTTCTGGCTATTATGAATAAGACTGCTATGAACATAGTGGAACATGTGTCCTTATAACCAGATGGAAACTCTTCTGGATATATGCCAAGTAGAGGAATTGCTGGATCTTCCGGTAGTACTATGTCCAATTTTCTGAGGTACCGCCAGACTGATTTCCAGAGTGGTGATAACTCCAGCCTGTGTCAAGTTGACAAACAAAACCAGTCAGTACACTATTCTTTTTTTTTTTTTTTCTTTTTTTTTAATTTAATTTAATTTAATTTAATTTTGTTACTAATCCACTTTTATCCTGCTCACTGTCCCTGGTCACTCATTCCCACAGCCCTTCTCCCATGCCCCCTCCCCCACTCCTCTGAGCAGGTAAGGAGCCACTGAGTATCCTTTCCAATCTGGCACTTCAAGTCCCTGTGAGGCTAAGTGCTTCCTTTCCTATTGAGGATAGACAAGGCAGCCCATGTAGAAGAACATACCCCACATATAAGCAACAATTTTCAGGATATCTCACACACCACCCCCATCCCCCGGTCCATTCCATTTATTCAAGACCTACATAAGGGTCACACTGTATGTCTGCTACATATGAGCCCTAGGTTCAGCCTGTGTATGATCTTTCCTTGGTTGTTCAGTCTCTAAGATCCCTAAGGGTACAGGATAGTTAATTCTGTTGTTCTTTCTGTGAAGTTGCTATTCGTTTTGGATCTGTAACCCTTCCCCCAATCCTTCCTAAGCATTCCTAAGCTCTATCCACTCTTTGGCTGTGGGTCTCTGTATGAGTCAGCTGATCAGTTGAGCATCTTAGAGGTCAACATGCTTCTGTCTGAAAGCATAACAATAGTATCATTAATAGTGTTAGGGATTGGTGCTTGCCCATGGGATGGGTCTCAAGTTGAGTCAGTTATTGAATGGCCATTCCCTCAGTCTCTGCTCCCTCCCCTGTGTCAGCTTTACTTTCAAAGAAGATGAATTTTGGTATGAAAGGTTTGTGAGTGGGTTGGTATCTCCATCCTTCCACTGGGGTTCCTTCCTGGCTGCCGGAGGTACCCTTTTCTGGTTTCACATCACTAATGCCACAGTTAAGGTCACCCCCATTGATTCTGGAGCACCTCAATTATCCCAGGTCTCTGTCTTGTCCTGACAATGCTTCCTACCTCCCTACACCTGTCACTTGCAGATTTCCATTCATTTTCATGGCCATCTAGCCATCTCTCCTGTCCTTTCCCACACCTGACACTGAAACCCCCATTTCTCTCTCCATTCCCCTCCCTCCCAGATACCTCCCTTTCAGATTCTTTCCTCCATCTGCCTCTTAAGACTAGTTTATTTCCCCATCTAAGTGAAGTTCAAGCATTCTTCCTTGGGCCTCCTTCTCATCTTGATTCTTTGGGTTTGTGGAGTACAACATTGTTCCAGTATTTTATGGCTAATATCCACTTACAAGTGAATTCATACCATACATGCCCTTTGGGTACTGGGCTACCTCACTCAGTATGATATTCTCAAGTTTTATTCATGTGGCTGCAAAATGGTTGATATTTTGTTTTGTAAGAGCTAAATAATATTCTGCAGTATAGATTTGCCACATTTTCTTTATGTAGTCTTCAGTCAAGGGGCATCTAGGTTTTTTTTTTTTTTTCTAGTTTCTGGCTATTACAAATAAAGCTGCAATAAACATAGTTGAGCAAGTATCTTTGTGAGATGTTGGGGAATCTTTTGGATACATATACCCAGGAGTAGTATAACTGGGCCTTGAGGTAGAAATCTTTCCAGTTTTCTGAGAAAATGCCAAATTGATTTCCAAAATGGTTGTAGAAGTTTGCACTCCCATGGGCAAAGGAGGATTATTCCCCTTGCTACACATCCTCTCCAGCATGAAGCATGCTAGTCTTAACTATAGGTAAAGCGGGAAATTTCAACTTATTTCATTCTTTATTACTTACTGGGATAACTACATTTTTTTTTAAAGGCTTGCATAGCTGCACAATAGTCTTCATGGGCATTGTACACTCTATTCTTGAGACTATGCCCCTTTCACAGTGGCATCTCTGGAGAGAGGACACCCATGAGATATTCTTTCTGAAGATTGTCCATTCTCACCCTATGAAACTATTTTTCTACACATTCCTCTCTTTGGCCATTTCTCGATATCATCTCTTACGCATGCCTTATTTTAACGCTGTGATAAACTCTATCTTCTGCACTCTGTGTGTCTCTTTAAATTTTTTTCTTTCAAGAGAAATCACAAGGGCTGGAGAACAGAGGGAAAGCCAGCTTAAGATCCTTGTAACCATTTTAAGTCCAAAGCACCCGTGGTTCATGCCTCAGTTAATAGAAATGAAACCCTTTACTTACAGAAACAGGTGGCAGGCTGGATTTTAGCTTGTGCAACACATTTGCCAAAGCTGCCTAAGGGAAAAATACTTGCTTTATCAAATTTTTCTGAGACTTGCAGTGCAAGTTCTCTGGTAGAGTGTCTGATGTTAGAAACGACAATGAAATTTTTAGCTTTCTTCCCAACTGTTTCCTCCTATCTCCATCAGTTCTTTCTGAGTGAGCCAGTGAGGCTCTGACTAATGAAAATACGGTGCCTTGTATTTCAGATCTGCAGCAAGTGGTGTTTTGCCTTGCTTTGTTATTATTTAATATTCTTGGGGAGGGGGTGGAAACTGAAGCTATTAAGTTATTAAGCTACAAAATCACTAGTGAGCAACAGAGCTCCACTCATTGTCATTTTTTTTTTTTTTTATCTTTTATTCATTTAAAAATGTTGCTTAAGAAGAACCCTTTGAAAGGAATTCGCTACAGACGCCTGTGGTTTAGGCCAAAGGTCCAGGGTAGCAGCTGTGGGTCTTTGTTTGAACAACAACAATAATGGGGAATCAACCTCACAGGCATTTGTTCTCTTCAGCTTGACCTCAATGCTGGTATCTCCTGTTCTCCCGTGCCTGCCTCAGAGCCACGCTAGACCTGCCCTTCATTTCTCTGAATTGTGCTTTAGGGTTTGGCCTCCTGACTTTCATTTTCCAATTCCTTTTTTTTTTTTTAAATGCTCTTGCACATCTTACTTTTCCCCTCAAGTGCATTTAGAAAATTAATATAAAGGAAAAATTACTCAAATGTACTACTTACAGTACAGTCGACCAGAGTAAAAACATACTGAGCCAGCAGTCAGATGATGCCAATTTAAGATTTGGCTGCATTGCAGATTACCCAAGTGATCTGAAATAAGTCATCTCGCCAAGCAGAGGCTCTGGTCTCTTTGCCCTGAGATGAAGTTAGGAATCGAATTACCTATATTTCTAGATTTCCTTTGTGAACAAAGTAGACAATAGCTATGAAAACAAAGCACCATTAATATGCTGAAACCTCTCTCTCCTTTCCTTTCTCCCTCCTTTCCTCTCTCCTTTTCTCCCTCTCTTCCTTTCTTCCTCTCTCCCCCTCCGCAGCTCCCTCTCTTTGTGCTCCAAGTGTGCATATACATTCAAATGTGTGCAAGTAAGTACACATATCTGTGTATAGGTGTATATGTATGTATATATGGTGGGTAGAGGGTAACGATTTTCCTCACTTGATATTTTATTTGAGATCAGAGTATGCCCTATGTTACTTGCATTGTATTTTATAAAACAGTAAGTTTTCAGGCTATGCATAAAGCTTAGGAGACTCAATTTTACAAGCAGCTTTTTACTTCATTTTGAGGAGAGGAATAGCTGAAGCTCTTGGTTGGACCCACAAAACACACCATCTGTCTGGCAGATCCCATGTAGCATAGACTGACAAAATGACTTATTCCTAGAAGTAGAAAGGGGAGGATCTTTACATTTATGAGGGTGAATTAGTACTGTAGGGGCACATGGCTGTGTTATCATCATATTAGACATAGCAGGTTAAGGAGGACTACAGCCTCCTCATCTGCATCTCCGAAAGCAATGAACACCTGACTCTGGTGAGGTTTGACACAGATCTTCCAGCTGATGCTTGGTGTTTATATTAGCAAACAACTATCAGAGGTCTTCCCTCACCAGCTCTGGGGCTTCAGCTCAGCTTGGTCCCAGGTGGTTGGTGACACCTACTCAACCAAATGTTCTTCTGTCTGTTCACTTATCTGGACCTGGACCTGAAACTGCCCCTTCCTGCTTATGAACACTGACTTAACCTTTCACCTTACAGATGGACTCTGATTTCACTCTCATAACCTAACTCCATCTTATTTTTGAGACAGTATCTTTCATCAAACCTAGAGTGAATCAATTCAGTTAATCAGATGGTCCAGTGAACCCCTCACACCTCCCAAAGTTCACAAGTGTGCCATTTCATGTGACGTTTAGTGGATGCTAGAAATGTCAACTTGGAGCCCTGTGCTTATATCACCCAAAATTTCATTTTTGCTTTTTGTTATTTCTTTCTGAGGGAAATTCTCCTATGGAATTGTGTAATCCTCCTGTCTCTACCTCCCAAGATCTGAAATTTTACATTCAGCATCATATCTGTTCCCTAGAAGATGTTCCAACTGGTAATAAGAACACATGCTCCACTATGTTCATAGCAGCCTTATTTATAATAACCAGAAGCTGGAAAGAACCCAGATGTCCCTCAACAGAGGAATGGATACAGAATGTGGTACATTTACACAATGGAGTACTACTTAGCTATTAAAAACAATGAATTTATGAAATTCTTGGGCAAATGGATGTATCTGGAGGATATCATCTTTAGTGAGGTAACTCAATCACAAAAGAAGTCATTAGATATGCCCTAACTGATAAGTGGATATTAGCCCAGAAACTTAGAATACCCAAGATATAAGTTCCAAAACACAAGAAAATCAAGAAGAAAGAAGACCAATGTATGGATACTTCATTCTATCTTAGAATAGAGAACAAAACACCCATGAAAAGAGTTACAGAGTCAAAGATTGAAGCTAAGATGAAAGGATGGACCATCCAGAGACTAACCTACCTAAGGATCCATCTCATGATCAGCTACTAAACCCAGACACTATTGCATATGCCAGCAAGATTTTGCTGAAAGGACCCTGATATAACTATCTTCAGTGAGGCTATGCCAGTGCCTGGCACATACAGAAGGGGATGCTCATAGTCATCTTTAGGATGGAACACAGAGCCCCTAATGAGGAGCTAGAGAAATTACCCAAGGAGCCCAAGGGGTCTACAACCCTTTTGGTGAAACAACAATATGAACTAACCAATACCTCCAGAGCTCTTGTCTCTAGATGCATATGTAGCAGAAGATGGCCTAGTCGGCCATCATTGGGAAAAGAGGCTCCTTGGTCTTACAAACTTTATATGCCCAAGTACAGGGGAATGCCAGGGCCAAGAAGTGGGAGTGGGTGAGTAGGGGAGCATGGTCGGGGGAGAGTATAGGGAACTTTTGGGATAGCATTTGAAATATAAATAAAGAAAATACCTAATTAAAAAAAAAGATTTTAAAGTTTATACTTCAAAAACAATTTGATGCACATTTTTTCTTTAAAAAAGTTTTACCATAAAGAATTAAATGACCATAAGCACATATGACTGTTTTGCTGATCTCTAGCTCCTTAAATTTATTTTTAACATTATTTTATATTATCAGTACTCTATTTACTTACAGAAGGGTGGCGTATTAGATGCTTGTTTTGTGAATGAATGAGTCAAGCTAACTGGAATAACTATCACTTATTTTTTTTTTTAGAAATATCTTTAGAATTTAAACATGCAATCCTAGAGGAAGACACCTATGATTTAGAAAATAAAAAACTCACAAGCCTCAGAGAATCCATGACACGATATTTGCAAGGTTCCTCTGTTCTCAAGGCTATTATTCAAAAACTCCCTGGTAGAGAGGAGGTGTTCTTGTGAAAATTTCTTCACACCATCCAGAGAACTCCAGAGATACAGCTTCCATGAGTGATGACCTAATTTTGGGTGGAGTTTTTGGTGGTACAGTGGAGTCTGAGCCTCTTGCGTACATGTAAATTTCCTTTCACTTACACTCCTATAAGTACTGTCAGTATGTTCACTGACTGACAAGTTGGACTTGGTGGAATGGTTACTTTGGTCACTCATTGCTTCCTTATCAGGGTTGAACAGCTGTGTATTTTGTTTCCATCTCTGCACCATCCCAATCACTCTCTGCTTACCCATGTCAACAAACAGCACATTTCTCTTTCATAAAGCCAAAGTATTCCATTGTATATACATGTGCCTTTTATCCGCTCATTGATTAGCAACCTTGGGTTGATTGCCTACTGTGTCTCTTGTGAATGCTGTGTTATACAGAGGAATGGGGAACACAGCTATCCCTTTGATATTTTGACTGCAGATCCTATGGACATTCATACAGCAGTAGGACTGCTGAATCCTGAGGTAACTAAATCTTTTGGTATAGAGAAAGTTCCACAATGGCTCTATCAATTTATATTTTTACTGTACTGGGACTCCCCATCCTCCACATCCTAGCAAAAGCTTATCTGTTTTATATAAGCCAGGCTGATGGGTATGAAGCTATATCTCACTGTGGGCTTTCATTTGTATTTCCCTAATGATTAATGATATTGAGTCTCATCCATTTCTATGCTTTCTTTTGATAAATGGCATTTAGACCCTTAGCCTGTTTTTAATAGGATGGTTTCTTGATAGTAAATCGACTCATAGAATCTTAAATGCATGACAACATTTTATAGCGCTTTACAGGCTGTATTTTCACCCTGTTAATTGTTTCCTTTTTTGTGCAGAAAAATTTAGCTTGTTGCAATCTCATTTGTGTTCTCATTCCCTGAGCACTCAAGGTTGTAAAATTTTTGGTGAGACACTGCTGTATAGGCGCTCCTCCTTTTCAAGCATTATATACAAGATTTTTATCCACATTGAGACTGCTTTAATGTGATGTTCAGTAGGTTTCTGCTTTGTGTGTGAATCCCTGCTTTTCCCAATGCGTTTCATCAGGAAAGTTCATTTCCTTATGTGTACCTGGAAATATTGTTACAGATCAATTTACTTCGAAAAGAATGGATCTATTTTGTAATTTTCTATTCTTCTTTGAATATAGATGTTAATTAATTAAGTAAGTAAGTAAGTAAGTAAGTAAGTAAGTAATGGCTCTCTGAACTGAACCTAGGACATGGCCACATGATAGATTGAGTATGTTATGGGTAAATTATATCCTGGGTGAGCCAGACCTGATGTTCTTCTGGGGTCCATGCTATGACTTGAAAGGGGAGGACCAGGAATGAAAAAGGAAAGAATCAAAGCTGGGAGCAGGAGTTCTACGAGAATGATGACTCAAGCCAGCAAGGCTATTGATATCCCAGATCCTTATACACTCCTCAGATGAGGACACACAAACCAGGAGATTTTAATTCATCAAACAGCAAAATGATGGGAAGCTTCTAGTGCCTCTAGTTCCTCTCTTACCAGGTACATGATGGTTCAGTAAACAAAGAACTTCAACAGCTTTGTGAAGAAATGTTAAGCTTCAGGACTTATTTCTGGGATCCTTAAGGATTATTAAGACCTGGCATGAGTTCACTGCTGGACTTCCAGTGTCATTGTCCATCCACATAACTCTGAATGGCTTTTCGACCTACTTAGCTTCTGAAATCCGAGACTATATTTTTTCTTTTGAGACAGAGATTCACTAAGTTCCCCAGGCTAGTCTTGGTCTTGAAATATTACTGATTCAGCCTACTAAGTATTTAAATTATAGATTTGCATAACAAATTCCTCTCCTGAAATATAAATGTAAATTATTATATATTATATATAATAGATTTGTTATACATACATGTGCATGTATGTGATATGTAGTATGTGGTGTGTGTGTGTATGTGTGCACGTATGTGTGTATTAGTGTATGAGTTGTTTTTCAGTTAGACTCTCATGATCTTCCTGCTTTTGCCCTTCAAATGTGGGACTAGAGGCATAAATCACTATGTCTGTTTCTATTTTAATATTTTCATATCAGTGAAATGGTTTTTAATTATTATAGCTCAATAATATGATACAAGGTTCAGTTATTAAGCTTTATCACAGAAATACTTGAAAGAAACATTTTTAATATCAAAAAAGTTTGTTTGAATTTACGGTTTCAGAAGATTTAGACAACAATCATCTGCCTTCATTGGCTTGTGTCAAGGAAAATATTGATAACAGTATAGTCCCCCACTTTGTCTCTAGTATCAACAAACACACAGAGCAAAAAAGTGGAATGGGCATTCAAACAAAGGACATGTGTATTAGTTAATGGTGGGTTTTGAAGGGTAAAGACCTTTTCCTGTTCCCAACCATACTCTTTCTGCTTCCAAGTGTGGCATGATGTGAGCATCTCTGTGACACACTTCCCTCTTCATAAGTGCGCCATAACCTCACTGGTATGATGGATTGCAACACTTTTTTTGTTTTTGTTTTTTGTTTATCGAGACAGTGTTTCTCTGTGTAGACCTGGCTGTCCTGGAACTCACTCTGTAGACCAGGCTGGCCTCGAACTCAGAAATCCACCTGACTCTGCCTCCCAAGTACTGGGATTAAAGGCATATTCTACCACTGCCCGGCTTATTGCAACACTTTTTTTTTTTTTTTAGCTATTTTCTTTATTTACATTTCAAATACTATCCCTAAAGTACCCTATACCCTCCCCCTGCCCTACTCCCCTACCGGCCCACTCCCACTTCTTGGCCTTGGCATTCCCCTGTACTGGGGCATATAAAGTTTGATTGCAATACTCTTGTTTTGTTTTGTTTTTGTTTTCCGAGACAGGGTTTCTCTGTATAGCCCTGGCTGTCCAGGAATTCACTTTGTAGACCAGGCTGGCCTTGAACTCAGAAATTCGCCTGCCTCTGCCTCCCAAGTCCTGGGATTAAAGGCATACGCCACCACGCCCAGCCATTGCAACACTCTTAAGTCATGATTCAAACTAAATCATTCCTCCTGTAAGCTGTTTCTGTTAGATATTTTCTCCCAGTGTCACAAAGGTTTCTAGTATAGAAACCTAAGCAATAGTATACTAAATCACTTGTTTTAATTTGAAATATTTGAAGAGCCTCTCTTTAGTTCTTGCTGACCAGAGGACAGCTCTACTGATTAGTACGGGTTTCATTTACTCCGCCATTTGAACAGCTTTTATTATTATTTACTTGTTGTGACTAGCTAGGTAAGATGGTATCTCATGGCAATTTTGAATTCCATTTATTCAATGATTCCATTTATTCAATGTTGAGCGTATTTCCATGTGCTGATTGGCCATTTGTTATGTTCTTTTCAGAATTATGTACTGAGAACTTTTGGCCTATTGTTAAATGACAGTATTCAGGATTGTGGCTGAGTTTTAAAACTCCTTTTGTGTTCTAGAAGTTAATTTCTTCTTAGGTGAAAAGCCTGCAAATATCTCCTTAATCCATTAGGCTATTTTTGCCTGTGTTGACTCTTTCCTTTGCTGTGATCAAGTGTTCAGTTTGACATCATTCCATTTACATTTCTTCTTTGCCTACACTTTAAGAGTCTCAAAAATCCACTGCCTATGGTGAGATATTAAAAGTCCTTCATATATATATATATATATATATATATATATATATATATATATATATATATATTGTGTTTTCAAGACAGAATTTCTCTATATAGCCCTGGCTGTCCTGGAATTCACCCTGTAGACCAGGATGGCCTCAAACTCAGAAATCCAACTGCCCCTGCCTTCCAAGTGCTGGGGTTAATGGTGTGAGCCACCACTGCCTGGTATACCTTTTTTACTTTAAGATCTTTCATCCATTTTTCAGTTGGTTTATGTGAATTGTTTAAGATAGAGGTCAGCCTTAGCTGTTCTCCACACAGGCACTCAATTTTCCCATCACTATTTGTTAAATAGACATTAAGTTCTGCAATGTATATTTCACTCATTTGTCAGAGTATCAGTTGGCCATAGATGGATCCATGGATCGTGTCTTAGTCTTATCTACAATCTGTTCATATTTTGTGTATTAAGGTTTAGGCTAAGGTGGTGGTGCTTATTTGATTGCTGGATCCTGAGAGAATCTCTTGAAGTCAGCAGTTTTTATGTTTCCAATTTTACTGTTTGATTGAGTTTGTTTTTCTATTAGGAGTCTTTTGTGGCTTCATTGGTTGTGATCACATTAGATATCTAAATGACGCTAAGCAGTGTGGACATTGCAAAAAATGGGATGTGAACATGAAAGGGCAGGTCTCTTGTCACCTAGTTTGTCACCTTCATTTTTGTCATGATTTTATAATTTCACCTATGTCACTCACTTAAATTTGTTTATCTCATTTTGCTATTAAAACCAGAATTTACTAGCTTGTGAAAAAAGAAAACCATGAGAAAAATATATTTTTATATATAGAAACAGTTGATTCAAATATGTAAAATCTGAAGGTGAGTCTATTCTAAGGAAATATAGATCACTCACTGAAAATTGAAAAAATTGATGTTGATGTATGATATTATTTCAATAATATTCAATATTAAAGAAATATTAATGTATTCAATATTCAAAATATTGAAGAAGTCAATGCATAAATGAAATTTTTATACTAAAAATCAAAATTGATTGGAAATTTAAAATCATACTTCTAATTAATCATGCAAAAACACTTTTTAATATTAACATACTTTTAATTAATAATTTTAATTCACAGTATAGCATGCTAAATATTGAAAAATATTTTTACATCAAATGAAGAGAGTGGCCATTTATTGCCACAGTGGTTATGCCATTATTGCATTAGTGGATACATCTTGCCTGGCCGATTGTTATAAGCGTTTGCAGGGTCCAATAATAGATAAGACAGGGATGTCCTTTAGCAGCCTATACAGCAGCTTCTAGCAGCAGGGAGAAAACTATGCAGCAGAGAGACTGACTTGTAGCCAATTGAAGATTGATTTCTGTGCTATATCTTTAGTATTATGGGCTTGCTATGTACTTATGGCAGGCAGCGAAGAGCAACGGCAGTAGCTTGTGTTGTTTTGGGTACCTCTGGAAACTCCTTAATCAATAAGTTATAAGGACACACATAGATTTTCATTTAATAACACATGCCTTCTGGGAGGAGCATTGTTCAACCATGTGGAGTACTTCTTTTCAAAGTCCTTTAAAATTAAATTTTAAATTTGCTAATGAGCTAGTGGGGTTTCGCACCTAATACTGTAACATGGTCAAAGCCTATGACTCTGGAAGTCATGTAGACAATCGGAGAATCAATGGAATTTTTTCTAATGGCTATTCTGACAAACTGTATTCTACATATCTGTGTTTATATCTTTGGATTTTTCTTCTCAGCCTCTGGTATAGAAGCTTCATATTGCACTGGGTTGTGGTTACTGACGAGTATCATCACTGTTCAGAGTGCTCAAGATATGGTATAAAGTGCTCAGCTGTAGATGGGACATATAAACCAACACTACCTTTGTAAAGCATAGGAAACAATGCAGAAGAAGGACACAGAAAGAATATAGGTGCTCAATGATGGGCACTGCTGTGAAATGTAATTCCCTTAACATGACATAGCTCCTACACATCTGAGTTCATAGAATTTGTGGTAACCTGGACAAAATCTCTTTGTATAAGATCAAGGTATTTGTAATTTTAAAATGAAAGAAGGAGGGGTTTAAAGGCCTTACCCCTAGCTGAGGAGCTCTTAAGAATTGATGGCTGGTGAGGGAGCACAAGTTATTTGGGGGTTTGAAAACCAATAGGTTGCACATGCCCCAATAGATGGCCCCATAACCATAAGAAACAAAACTTAATTGGATTCAGCATATCACAAAAAAGAAGAGAGCATGAAATGGGAAGGGAGATGTGTTGTTGGGTAAGGCCAGGGTATCTGGAGGAAAGAAATCAACAAACATTGTGTACATGTGTGAATTTTTCAAAGAACAAATTTTATAGAAAATATTTCTATTTGATTTCAAAAGTGAAAAACAAGAACAAAAATGAAAAAGAAATCCTTGTGACATTTTTATTCAGCAGTTTAATAAACCTTAATAACTGAAGACAAAAATGGGAAATATATTGAAAATACAAAAGGAATGAATGAGACTGCCTTTATTTGTGCATAATCAGGGGACTTTAGCAAAATGGACACTCTTGTATGTAGACATAATTTACCTAATGGAGGCTCCTAAAAGAAACATTTTATTCTTGTCAAGAGATTTCTCTTTGTCTGTCTTTGAAAAGGTGAATTTTGCATACATACGACTATCACAAAGTTTCTGTGCAAAGAACTGTACCTAGCCTAATGTCTGGGCTGGGGGAAGTCTTTGAAGCTTCAAGTGAACATAATCATAATAAAAAAAAGTTTTAAAATATTAATAAAAAAAGAAAAAGGAAAAAGTGAGTATCTAGGAAAAAAATGGTATATCTTAGAGCCATCTCAGCTTCTGACCCAGGGAAATGGTAATATAGTAAATACTTTATTTAACTCGAACCATTAAAATTATGATAATTATTTATGCAAAAAAGAGTAGACAGGAACTAGAGAAGACTATTCTTCCATGGGTTCAGAAAAGAAGACAGAATGTGAGGCAAGAGAGAACTTGTTATTTGGTCTTTGTTGATTTAGTATTTGTTCCAAGGAGTGAGCTCCCTCAGTTCTGGGCACACTAGTGCCTGTTTCAGTGAGATCTGGCATGGTGGGAGGTAGAACACAGAATAGCTATAGGCATTCAAAGAGGGGAAATAGTTACTAAATTGATGCAGCATTTGTTAATGTTCTTGTTTATGTCTAGATCTTCTGATTTTAATATTATTGCTTATTCTCCAAATCAGAAATCCTTAAATGAAAATGCACAATATTATTTGTACTGGTAATCCATTTATCATATTTATTTACATAAATAGATGTCTTGAGCAGACAACCAAAAATATACTTAATTTCTACAAGCGTAGATAATGTCTATATATTCCTAGATTGTGTATTTGCAGTGAAGAATTGAGGTTAACTTGGAACATGGATTGACAGAATTGAATAGTCCTTAGGATATCTGTTAGTACTGATGCTTTGTGTCTTTATGAGTTTCTGGTTAATGAGTTATATTTATCACTATGCAATAAGGGGCTCAGGATTCTTAGTTGACAGAAAATTACCTACGAGAACTTCACTTTGGCATCTGATTCAGAATGTACCTCAGAAACAAACAAACAAACAAACAAGCAAAATAAACAAGCAAACAAACCAACAACAAAAGAAAGTGATGGATAATGTTCTCCATTGCTTTCTTTTTTTTTTTTTCCAGGTCCTTCATTAAAATGTAAGCATATTACCAGCATCAACTAATAATTATTCATATGTCCTTTGCAGCTTGCCTCTTTGCTCTCAGTAGAAAGTCCTAAATATTTGACAAAAACATGATAAAAAAATTTATTCCATCCAGGTCTCCACTTATATTTTCTATAGGTACTCCTCTGTGCAATTTTAGTTGCAAATAACTACAAGGACACGATTTGTCTATTTTGTCATTTTATTTCACTGAGGAATAAGAAAAATTTACATAGGGAAAAGAATATATGCAATGTGTAGGGTAAAGGACTAGCAGGAGAGGCAACATCATAAATTGAGCATGTGTTAACTTGCTTGGTCAGAACTTTAGCTGCAAACCATCAAGGGTATACTCAGAACATATACTCAGCAACCTGCAAATACAGCCCTGGTTGGGGATTTCACATGTTTATGTACCTTTATCTCTCTATAAGCATTTCAGGGATCTCAGATTCTGGGAACATTTACTTACTGAGCTACAACAGGGGCCTTGGAATTATAGTGAGCAAAGTCAAAAAACAGAAATATGGTGAGTGAACTGTGTGCCAGTCAAGGAATTGCATATCACATCAATGTAAATTAATAGGCAACTCCAAATTATAGATAATATCTGCAATGATCTTCCTATATGTATAAAATAAAAATGCCTTCAAATTCACTCTTTCTGCAGTTACCATGTATGGCAATTAAGTATCATTATTCATATATAAATATATATATTCAGATGGCAATTAAATATTTTCATGCATATATAAAGGAGATATTCAAATGTGCTCTCTCTGTTGAGAGCCAAGCCACATTTTACATATCTTATTGTTTTATTGTCAAATATTTGTTTGAAAGGGAGCTGGAACTAGGAATGTCATTCCTCTACTCTACTTCTACATCTTATAAATGGGACATAATTGATTCCCAAATGAAAGACCAATTTGTTTCAATTACTGAAATTAATCTTGTATAGCACTTTGCATGCTATAATATCAGGGCCAATTCTTGCCCATCACTCTGCTCTTGTCTCTAGCTGCTGTAGGTCTATGATTTGGATGGGTGGTTGTATTTCTCACTTTGTTTGTTTGGTTGTTGGAATTCGCCTTTTGTCAGTGTTTGTATCAGGTTTTGATGACTAGTGAACATTCCACCTTTCTTTATAAACCTTTTTTTTTGTGATGTCAACAACAGAAATATGCATTCTGGGCATTTTATCTTCCCTTTCTTCCAAGTGGACATTGCTACAAACAGTCCAAATCTTTAAGAAGCTATCCTTGGTCTTAGACTTGTGTAACCTTTTACATTTGCTTTGATCCTTTAGACACATTTAAACTGAATGTGCTACATGATAAAAACTCCCAAGCCCCACAGGATGGACAATATTCAAATACCCATGAACAAATACAGGAGGAAAAATGCCAATTCATAAAGAAATATACTTTTGAATAGAGGTTCTATTGCAGTTGTTGTGACCTGCCAAGTACGGGAGCAAATCTTTTTCTGTTGATGCCATCCCTGTGATAGGTTACCATCTGCATATTTTTCTAGTTAAGAAAATAATTTTGGAACACTAATTTACTCAAATGACATCAAGATTATTTGGCTTTGAAAACACAGGGCTGAGGTCCATTTGTTATTTATGGTTTGTAATACACAGCATTAAGGGCAGTGTTCATTGGAATTTAAAGGAAGAATTCAAACAAATTTAAGATATGAGGACATGGGCAGAAAGGCTCTTAGCCCTAAATAGCATTTTGGATTTAATTATAAATATAATCCATATAAATGTTCTATCAACATTTAGAGACAGAAGCTTATCTCTTTTCTACGATACTTGCATAGCTTATCTGTTTTCTGTTACTGATTAAACCAAACCATCTTTAAATTACTTACTCACAAATCTTTTCCTCTCATAGGAAGTTGTTGAAGAGAGCACACATATCTCATTTTTTTCTATATCCCTATGATTTATTCAACCAACACTCAAGCATTATGGAAATAGTTATATATACATTATATGATTGTTATAAGTATATTATCATATATTATATACTATAAAATGTTATATATTTAGATTATATAATTACTATAAATATAATTATATTATCTAATACATATAGTGCTTCAGTAATGAGATTGCACTTCTGAATTAACTCAAAAGTAGTTCATTTTCCTCAAATATCAATTCTTTAAGTACATTTTTTTATTTTTTGAAAACTTCATACATGAATACAATGTATTTTGATCATATTCACCCTTGTTGCCCACTCTCCACTCCAGCTTCTCCTGGATCGATCGATTCTTCTCCAACTTCATTGTCCAGTTTAAAATAGCCCACTGAGTCCCAGTATTGCTTTTCATATATGCATGGTTATGGTGCCACCCACTGGAGCATGGTCAACCTAACAAGGGCCACATCCTTAAAGGAAACTGACTCTTTCTCCCCTAGCAGCTATTAATATAGCTCCTTAGCTATGTGTGGGGTGTCATGATCCCCAGATCCAAATTCCAATGTTGATTGGCTTATTCTAGTGCAGGCAAACACAACTGCAAGGAATTAAGTGCAACAGCTCTGGCATGAATAGAAGACATTATTTGTCCAACCCTCCCTGACTTCTAGCTCTTCCAATCCATTGCTCACCTTTTCTACAGTGTTCTCTGGATACATTTTGTGTTATGGTTTGAATATGATGTCCCTATTAGTCTCAGGCACTTCAAGATAGGGTCTTCAGTTAAGGGCTATGCTTAGTTAGGTTGAGGAGGAGTGGCCTTGCCACAGGAACTATGTCATTTTGAGACTTCCAAAGCTTCAAGTCAGTCCAGGTGCATGCCATGTAAATTGTCAGCAGATGCTTCTACAAGCTTTGTCTGCCTGCTGCTAGGCTTTTCTGCCTTGATGGTGATTGACTCATCCCTCTGGATCCTAAGCCCAACTAAACTAGTCTTTCTTTGATTTTTTTCCCACTGACCAGTTAAACTAGTCTTTCTTTGATTTGCCTTGATCAAGGCGCTTTATTACAGTAATCAATAAGTAATGAATGCATGTTGTTAAGTAGACATCCCAATTATAGCATACACTTATTCTCTGCATTTTGACCAGTTATGAATTTCTTAAATCCTATCTACTGCACAAAGACACTTCTCTAATGAGGAATAAGATCAATTTAACTAATCAATAAATTTCTCTCATTTTTATCTTGTTTCTCTTTTTCCTCCGTCCTCTGAATCATGTATTTATTTCCTAATTATATAGTTCTAAAGCTTTAATTATCTTTAAATTCTATAGAATACACTATCTCCAGTTCAACATTTCATCTACTATTGAGGCCTTGATCTTTCATTTTATCTAAAAGTTCATAAAAGTTATATCCATAGCTTTACTTCATTTCTTATCTTGGTAAGTGATATCTTGCACATGTCATATAATAGTTAATATATCTCCCAATAGATATTGATGTTAAAGGGACAGTTTCAATTCTGTTCTACATTTGTTTCTTTGTAGGCTCTAATATACTTCAAATCATTGATCATAAATACAGAATTCTATCAAATCTTTCGCATTGTCCCTTATTTCCATTTTTAATTATCCAGTTTTATTAAGCCAGACATTTACAAATCCATACATTTATTCAATTATATATTTCATATTTTGTATATTTTAAAACAATTGATGCATTGTGCATAACGTTTTTTCAGCTCTATGTAAGACTTTTTGCACTGTGTTGTGTACATGCTCTGTGTATCCTGCGTAAACTCCCCCATTTCACAATTACTAAATAAAAGTTATAATGATATATTGCATTTGTGATAATATTATTTTATACATATATGTACATACACACACTGCAGGCACAGGAAGGCTATATCTATCACTGTTTGTTGCTTTTGTATTAGGCAACATTTACTTTATCTTTTCTGAAAAATCTTAGTATATCACCGAAAAAATATTACAATGCAGCAAGTTTATAATTTTTCTCTATTTACAAAGTTCATCAAAGGTATTATTTCTTTATATTCAGAACATATTTCAAAATATAAAATAAAACTGAAATCAGTCTTGTGATATATATATTAAAACACAGTCTGGAGTTACAAGCAAATGAATCAATGATTCAGCCAGTGAGTTTATCGACCTACTTTAAATATAGCAATGCCTAAGTTCATTGCAATGCTTTATTCTGAAAAACTTAATCATTATCCTTTAGACAGTTGTAGTGAAGAAAAAAACAATCCTGGTTCACTTGAGCAAGGTTATTTTAATTCTGCTTAGCTCAACTTCAGAATACACTGTCAAGAGTTATTTTTAATATTTTATATTTCAGGATAAGCAAACTAGCTCACAGCATCTGGTCTCTTTATTTGAGCCACAAACATATTCTTAGGTACTCTTTCAGCCATTTGTGTATTTTGGTGGGGCTCATTTATTTCCTCTATTTAAAAAATCCAGCTATAATTGGACAAATTCAGGGCAGGGAGTAGTACTGTAAGCCTGGCTTGTTCTCATCCCTGCCTTCAACTCAGTCATGTTTTCATTATGAGAAAGTTACGTATCTTCTCAGACCCAGTTTCTCATCTGAAAGGGTTCTCTGCACACAGTAGGGATGGAATGTTAAGTGAATGAGACAGTTTGTTGAATAGTAGAGGTCATTCCTCTGTTTTATTTCATAGTTTTCTCCTGCTCAAGGCTATGATTTATCTACTCAATACAGGCATTGTGATTTTTATTGGATTATTTTAATGTGAGATTATTTAGACTAGACACACACATTCTTCTGAGACACTTTCTCTTTCCCATAACCATACATTTTCATTGTCTATCACTGCTAGGACCAAGACCTGCCTCCTTGGACTTTGCTTCATGAACTTCATGCTGACTCCTGTGTATCTCGGGACAGGTTTGAGCTTTCTCCATTCTTTGCTCACCTGTATGTATCATCTAGCTGCCTCGACCTACTTTCATATTGTCCCTTCTCAGAGGGAGGCTGTTGTTTACCTTGAAGTTGGAGCACAATAACAACTACCATTGGACACTTAAGAGTTCTCAGGTTTGAATTTATATAACAACACTTCCTCCACTAGATTTCACTGGAAATAATAAATAATTACAACTATTCAATAAATATTAACAAAGTAACAATTATATACCAGACATCAATTTATAAACTAGGAATCTAAGCAGTGACAAAGGTATGCATATGTCCCTCTATGGTAGACTTATTTCCATGTGATTGAGGTAGTCAGTACAAGGCCTCTAGAGTACCATGAAAAATAAATAAAGTCAGTACTGGGTCAGTAGGTAGTGATAAGAAGGAGAAAAATAGAAGCAGCATCTATATAAAACATTCAGGCAAAGGGCACTAAATATTAGATAAAGCACACAAGCAAGACTTATAAGAAAAGTAATATTTAAAGATCCCTGAAGGACTGAAAGAAGAAATGTGATGGTTTTAGAGAGGATAAGCGTTCCAGGAGAGGATTATGGACATCTTCTCTGCCCTTAAATGAGATTCATAAACAGTTACATCTACTTTCCCACAAAGAAATGATTTAAATTTAACATAGTGTTCTCTAAACCTTGTTGGATTGTTTTAAGAATAGCTTTTATTATTTTTTCACCATCATAGTCGAAGAAATTATGAATAAGGTTGTAATAAGTATAACAGCGGGCTTATTTATCATTTGCTTTTTTTAGTACTTACAACACAGGTTTGGATTTCTAAACTAGACAAGGTTATGGAACACTGACAGGCAATGCATTCTTATGACAAGATTTTTGATGGATATATAACTGTCAGAGGCACTCAGAATGATGTGAGATTTTTAAAAAATGGAATATTCTAGCATGATATGAAATAAACTAAGAGAAAGAATGAAGACCTTCCTATTTCCTTAGCCTTTCACTGTTATTAGCTGAAGGGGCAGCACTATACTTTGTTATGAAATGTTCCCAAACTAAATATGTATTGGGGGCTTGGTTACAGGGTCTCACCTTTTGGGAAGTGATGAGATCTTAAAGGCCCTGATTTAATCAATTCCAGAACCTTGAAGGATGCATAATCTAAGAGCATTATGGGGAGATACTGAAATATGGGGAGCCAGGATGCTCACTCAGGATGTAACCTTGAGGAACGTATCATGTCCTATGTACTTCCTTGTCTGTATGTCCCTCGTTGTCTGTTGTCTGAAAAAGCAAGCAGCTTGGTTCTATCTCCTCTGTGCTCTGTTGTCCTATCCAAGGGCTGAGAGTAACAGGGACACATGAAAGTAGTCAAAAAAAGTTCTGAAATCCTAAGTCTCTCAAGTTTTAACTTGTTTTGCTGAGGTATTTTCTCAAAGCACAGACAATACATTCATAGTAAAAAAAAAAATCACATTAAAATGTCCTCATATGATGGTATTACACCCAGTGTTGTGTTTTACAAAATGGTGGTGTGGTGCGGTAGGTAGCAACTCAGCAGGCCCTGCCAAGGTGTTCCCACTGAGGAATCAGCCATGCAACAGGCCTTGTACAAAAGGAAGCTTATTTGAGGAAAGGAGCCTGAGCTGGGTGTGGTGGTGCACGCCTTTAATCCAAGCACTCGGGAGGCAGATGCAGGTGGATTTCTGAGTTCGAGACCAGCCTGATCTACAAAGTGAGTTCCAGTACAGCCAGGGCTACACAGAGAAACCGTATCTCGAAAAACCAAAAAAAAAAAAAAAAAAAAAAAAAAAAAAAAAAAAAAAAAAAAAAAAAAAAAAAAAAAAAAAAAAAAAAAAAAGAAAGGAGCCTGGCTCTTGTCAATATTTTTCCCCAAAGCTTAAGATATCTCATGTTTTATGTGAATTCAAAAATATTTTCCATGACATTGGTGATTATAGACTAATATTACTGTTTTTGAACTTCAAAGATATAGTAAATGGATGATTAACTATTTTACTCTCTCTCTTTCTCTCTCTCTCTCTCTCTCTCTCTCTCTCTGTGTGTGTGTGTGTGTGTGTGTGTGTGTGTGATACTTTCTTCATCCACATACTTTTTAATGGACAGACATTTGAGTCTTTCAAATTGTGAAAAATACAACACATACAGGTCCTCACACTTCTTTAAAATGCTTATCTCATGTCATTTATGTATTTGTATGTAGAAAATGGAGTGGGGATCATGTGGTAACTCTGTGCTTAGCCTTTTGGCAAACTTTCATATGACTGGGATTAGCACCGCACCAGTGGCCAGTCACTAACAAAGTCTACAAGCTTACATATTTTTCATTAACTTGACAACAATCACTATTTTTCCTTGATCATTCAGACCTCCGTGTCTCCTAGTGTTTGGAAGTTGCTTTTCCCTGATTGATGGCATTAACCTCATTTTTTATAAACCTGTTGGTAGTGAAATACATAACTGCCAAATTTAGATGAGGCCCTCCAGTATATATTTCCATATTTTTAAACTGTTCATAAATTATTTTCAACCAAAACATTATACACAAAACTAAATAAAAACAACTTTATGCAATGGCAGTCTTTATTTCCCACGTTTTAAATTCTTTTTATGTGGGATGTTTTATGTATTTACATTTCAAATGTTATCCCCTTTCCTATTTACCCTCTGGAAATCTCCTATTCCATTCCCCATCCCCCTTCTTCTATGAGGATGCTCCCCCACCAATCCACCTACTCCTGTCTCCGACCTAGCTTTCCCCTACACTGGGGCATCAAGCCTTCCCAGAACCAAGGGTCTATCCTCCTATTGATGCCATACAAGACAATCCTCTGCTACATTTGCGTCTGGAGACATAGTTCACTCCATGTGTACTCCTTGTTTGGTGGGCTTGTCCCATGGAGATCTGGGGGTTCTGGTTGCCTGATATTGTTGTTCTTCCTATGAGGTTGCAAACCCCTTCAGCTCCTTTAGTCCTTTCTCTAACTCCTCTATTGGGATCCCTATGCTCAGTCCAATGGTTGGCTCTGAGCATCTGCCTCTGTATTTGTCAGGTTCTGGCAAGGCCTCTCAGGAGACAGTTATAACAGGCTCCTGCTAGCAGGCACTTCTTGGCATCAGCAATACTGTCTGGGTTTTGTGTTTGTATATGGGATGTATCCCAAATTGGGCAGTCTCTGGATGGCCTTTCCTTCAGTTTCTGCTCCATACTTTGTCCTCATATTTTCTTAGCTAGGAACATTATTTGTGACTATTGTAAAGGGTTACATTTCCCTAATTTCTTTCTCAACCTGTTTATCATTTGAGTAGAGGAAGGAAACTGATTTGTTTGAGTTAGCTTTATATCCAGGCACTTTGTTGAAGTTATTTATCAGCTATAGGAATTCTCTTGTGTAATTTTTTGTGCTCATGTTAGTATACTATCATATCATCTGTAAGTAGTGATATTTTCACTTCTTTATTCCCATTTGTATCCTGTTGACCTCCTTTTGTTGTCTAATTGCTGTGGCTAGGACTTCTAGTATTATATTGAATAGGTAAGGAGAGAGTGGGCAGGATTTTCTAGTACCTGATTTTAGTGAGATTGCTTCAAGTTTCTCTGCAATTAGTTTGATGTAGGCTACTGGATTGCTGTATATTGCTTTTACTATGTTTAAGTATGGACCTTGAATTCCTGATCTTTCCAAGAGTTTTACCATGAAGGGGCGTTGAATTTTGTCCAATGCTTCCTCAGCATCTATTGAGATGTTCATGTGCTTTTTGTTGTTGTTGTTGAGTTTGTTTATATAGTGGATTATCTTGATGGATTTCCATATATTGAACCATCCCAGAATCCCTTGGATGAAGCCTACTTGATCATGATGGATGATTATTTTGTTGTGTTCTTGGATTTCGTTTGTGTGAATTTTATTGAGTATTTTTACATCAATATTCATAAGAAAAATTGGTCTGAAGTTCTTTTTCTTTGTTGGGTCTTTGTGTGGTTTAGGTGTAAGCTTAATTCTGGCTTCATAGAATGAATTGGGTAGTGTTCCTTCTGTTTCTAGTCCCACAACCAAAAAAAAAAAAAAAAAAAAAAAAAGCCCAGGACCAGATGGTTTTAGTGCAGCATTCTATCAGACCTTCAAAGAAGATCTTGTACAAATATTCTTCAAACTATTCTTCAATGGCAGTGTCTGGCATCACTTGGAAATTGTTCTATGGTCTATCAGTTCACCATGCTGTAGACAGGAAAAGACCATCTGGATCGGTGCTATTCTGTCATTCCTAATCTCCCTTTGCCTTGGATTTACTTGGTTCTCTCTGCTTATGGTGATAAATGCTGTAAGTTAGTTTTTGCTCACCTGTTTTTTGTTTGTTTGTTTGTTTGCTTGCTTTTGTTTTGCTTGTTTGTTTTAATTTCACAATATCCTACTACCCAGACAAATGAAAAGAAGATTGTTAAAAAAAATCATGTCACAAGCCAGAAATTAGGAGAAAGAATATTAAAACGTGTTTTCTTGCTCATTTTCATCTGTTACTCTTTTTCTGAAATACTATTTTCTGTTATGTTAACAAATTACCCTGGCTTTTTAAAAGTGCATGTATTAAATAATTTAAAATTCATTTTAAAGCTTGTAAAAGTCCACTTGCAATTTTTAATTTGATTTGTTTCATTTCTAAATTTAAACATGAAGAAAAAAGTTTTTTTTTTAAGTTCCTTGTTTCTTTCTCACACATATGGGTCAGGTGAATTACCCTTACATCAGGAAGAAAACGGCAATTAGGATGTCATGATAACCTCTCAGTGTCTGCACAAGGTTTGTTCCTATCGTTAAGAGATTGTGTTTGTGCTGTTGAGGGCTGAACAACAAGAAGTTTCATTCACACATCTAGAGACAAAGTAGTACAAATTTCTGTCTGCCTCCCTAATTATAAGCAGCTTAAATGAAAGAAGGAAATATCCTAGTGGATTAAGTTCTAACTCAAGACTGCTACCACAAGGGGGAGAAACAGAAATGATGCCTTTCAAAGAAATGGTCTACCTGTACTAACAGGAGACCCTGTACAATGGGCTTAAGCAGTAAGTTGAACCTGAATTAGTCATTCTACAGAAAGAGCAGGAAGGGAAACTAGAATATTTCAATCAGTGAGAAGGGTCATAGATTTTATGAGGATTGTCCTTTGAGGCTTTTACTCCCTACATCAGCCTGTTTATCTCAGGCCACAGATCAACACAAGATGATTCCAAGGTCTTCAAGTGTTTATACTGTTCTTATTCTGTCAGCAGATTTTCACCTTTGAGGACTAATCACTTGATGACTAGTGGAACTGTCATAAATAAATAATGTCAATTTTATTGAATTTTAATATAAATATATCATATTTAATATCATAACACATGTATATACACACACACACACACACACACACACACACACACACACACACACATATATATATATATATATATATATATATATATATATATATATATACCAGTGTATAAATGTATCAGTATCTATATAATACAACAATTTGATAATATATGAAAACTAATAAAATTAAACTTTTAAAATAGAATTATCCTCTCCATTCCAATTGTGAAAAAAATCATTGTTTTGTAAACCATTTAACTGGTGTAGACTAAGACACATATCTCTTTATGCAAATTTCTCATTTGAAAAATTATGCAAGTCAGTACACATGATCTCTATTCTGTATCTTATACCATAAGTGCATCTTCTTTGATGATTTATGTAAATTGTACAGCACATATGTAGAACCTTTTCCTTACTAGAGTGCAATAGATATTGAGTTATTGAGTTGCAGTGATAGAAAGCCATTGCTTGAGAAACATACAAGAGATTGACAACTTCTATCACTCAACAGGATGTGGCATTTCATACCACTGGCTGAGATCATTGTAAATTTTTATGAAATCCTGACTGTGTCTCCATCCTCTTTTGTCTTTTCCCTGTTCTTCAGGCTAGCTTTTTGCTCATCTTGCAGTGATATTCCTTTGAAGACCTTGTCCTTATAGGTGAGTAGCCCTCCCATAAGAAGATAAGCTCTAACTGGCTTGAGAATCTCAAAATCTGTGGACAGTTTACATGAAATCCTAGGTCAGGATCAACTGTCCACATTGGGAATTACCAGGGTCCATCCATGATAGAATTAGCATTAACTTACCTAAGTTAACCAGGCTCAACACAGATCTCATCCCAATATATCAAGAGAGCTCTCTCATTTAACTTGCTGAAAAATGAAGCATGCTACTTACTAATAAGAGAACTGTTGCAGTAATTGTGTTTTACAGACGAGACCTCACGATAAAGCAACAACTGGCGAGGTGCAGTGAGTTTTCTTCCCTGGACTTACTAGTAGACCTTCTGGCACATAAAGCATATTGAAATACAAAGTTACAAGAAACAAACTTGAATTATTTTATGAAAATTGCACACACACACACACACACACACACACACACACACACACACACACACATATATATATATATATATATATATATATATATATATATATATATATATATATATATATATATATATGATGGATTTCTTGTATTTTAGGACTCCAAAGAGCTTTCTAGTCATCTTTGGTCTTCACCAATGTTCCTCTTCCAAACATGCTGAAATTTGACTAGTCCCGAAGTAACACAGCATGGAGCTATCATTAAACACAATGGGCTTCATTCTGTCACTGTTTTCATTTTTTAAAATTCTCGGCTTGAATGATAAGGTGTGCACTCCTTTCCAAGGTCATGGTCAGTGGGGTGGCATAGGAAAAACATTATAGACGCCATGCATTTGAAAGTTGCTGGCATTCCCATGACCTACATATGTAAATTCCACGGGCATGTTTATACTGCTACTACTTAAAGCTGACACACTAAAAAACTTCCTGTTGTAGACATACATATTATTGTGCCTGGCTCC
>LR753493.1:0-12500 GCA_902729485.2 Mus minutoides | reverse complement strand
AGAGAGCAAGCACAGGAAGGCACAAAGGGCTCAGTAGAAAGTGCTAAGAACAGAATTTTAAGTAGCCATTAGAATTTGTCATTTTGGATATATCAACTGTTTCATGCAACTAGTTAAATAATGGTTTAACTGGCTATGTTGAGAGTGGATTTGCTAGGAAAAAAAAAGTTTAGTGACTGAGAGAGGGTCCAGTAGTTAAGATAATTTTGCATATAACACAAGCTACCCACAAAGTAGCTCTCAAGCATCTGTAACTGATTCTAGGATATCCATACACATAAAGTAAAATAATGTCTTAAAACAAAACAAAAAAGCCATTTGGCCTAAATGCTCCCACTATCTTCACATCTGGACTCTGGTGTCAAGAAGACCCACCATCCCAAGATGCAATCCCCTCTCCGATCTTGTTCCTAAGTAAATTATCCAGTCTGTGGCACTGAGGTATTAGGAGCGGAATAAAAACTAAGGGTATAGTTGGATCAGGGTTCTACCAAGTTACCTAGAGTGGATACTCTTTTCTTAAGAGTCAGTGTTTTTAGTCTGGAGACACTCAAGTTTTTTTCTTCATTTTTCTTTGGCTTCTTTAGTATTATTTTATTTTCAAAGAACTCAAGGGTCCTCGATAGTTTTACCTCCTCAAATTACTAAAGGGATACCAATTCAGAATCACAGCAAATAGTACTGCTAATGACATTGTAGGCTTAACTAGGTAGAAGAAAGTGTGCTGGCTCCAGTTCTTCATGTTTCTTCCTTGGTTACATTTTCTTAATAAGTTGGGAGCATTTGGTCCAGCCTCCTCCATAGAGCGGTGTTAACAGACACAACTTCTTTGTGCTCCTTTGCCCCTTCATATTTCTGCCCCTTTTGACCATATGGCCTTTATGCATATGCGCTAAAATGTCTATCATAATATTACCTTCACTCTATCACAGTCTTCTTTCTGTTGGCTCTGTTTGATGCATTTCCTGAAGCCAGTGTCTACACCAGCAGATAATGAAGGTGGACTGAAGTATAAAGCTTTCATGTCTGAGTAATTAGAGTGATAAATTCTTAGAGTTTGAATCACTCCTTATCTTTCTGTATATTAGCCTACCTGATGCAGGTTGCTGTGGTTAGGGTATTGATACATCCACTGAATGGCCCTGTGTTGAAGGCCTCTCCTAGGCATGGCATTTTGAGAAGATAGTATAACTTTTGAGGGAATTGGAGATGTGCTACTTGAGAGAAAGTTTTATATGCCACTTGGTACTTATGCAGGTTCCCTTTGAGTACTCCAGGGGCTTTGGTATTTTCTGTTCTTTCTCCCTGGTTCTATCTAAGAAGCATTCAATATTCTTCTACATAAAATTCTTGATAAAACATCACCCACCATCTCCACTGGTTGTGAAAACAAAGGGGCCAACCAGCCTTGGATTTATAATCTCTAAAATTCTTAACTTAAGAAATGTCCCTCCTCTCTTTAAAAATATAAACCAGCTGCCTTGAGAATTTTACTCTAGTAACAATTAGACTAATTATTAACCCTTGGATGCTGCTGAAGCATTCAGGACTAGGTTATTTGGGAGCCACACTGGTTACGCAAAGCATCTGCTTCATTTTAGTGAAATGATGCTCAAGGGCCTATAGAGAGAGACTTATGAGATCTTTACTATAGAAGGGCCCTGAAGGTTTACAAAAAATTCATAACATATGCATTTACTCCCATCCTCTACCATAATTACTAAATATAATTTTTAAAAGAAAATAATGATGACCCTTTCAAAACTTCAAGAAGAAAATATGATCATGTGTTCTATGCTGATTTTTTTCTAGGATATCTAATATAGTTTATACTATAGGTTATAATAGCTTAAGGAAAATTAAAGTAAAAATAGTATGAAGTCAACATATATAGTAATAAAGTAGCACAATGACAACTGACATTATTATATACTGAATACAACCTGTAATAAGATCTGCACATGAGTTTCTTCTTAATCTTTAAGGTAACTCTGTCAGGAGAGGGGAAATGCTATCTGCATGGTAAAAGGATTTATCTAAGTCCAACAGAAGTCAACCACATTATCTGAGGTTACACAGTTCATACCTCATAACATCAAGAAGTCAAAACCAGTACTTCCCACTCCGGTTGTATCTTTCCTCTCATTTATAAGTCCTAGGCTTCCTTAAATTATCTGGGAGAGAGAAAGATACATGTTTTGAGAGCAGTACACTGTACAAGTAGAGAAGATGCTCTTACAGAATAAATAGTAACTTGAGCCTATTGGAAAATACTGGGGGTTAGAAGACCAAATGAATTTAGAGATGTTGAATACCAAAGGTCTGAGCAAGAAAAACTCTGTTAAGATACAAGAATCCAGGTATATGTCAACAACTAGATTTATTTTTGGAGGAAATTGGTAGACTTAGAAAGGAGCATGCCAATCAGCTTTCTGTTGAGAAAGATGAGAGCCAAGACTTAGGTCAGGGTTCAAGGAATAACCTACTCAAGACTCAGAAGGAGGTAGGCAGACTGAAGAGTTGAGATTTAGACAGACCAGTTGTAAAGATAATATGTTCATGCAAAAGTATTGATAGTAACAATAATAGAAAAACAATCCACATGGAGCTATCAATGTGTCAAGAAAGTACAGACTGAAGAAACATTGTCTGGGTTTGTTCTCAGCTTTGGTACCTGGTAGCACAGTGAGGTGGACTATTTGCTAATCTTTGCTTCAGTTTCATGGTAATAACGTTATTTTCAGAATTAAATGATGTAATATTTGTGAAATACATTGCATAGAATTGAGGTACTTTATTTTTTTTTTTTGTGGTTGTGATCATTATTCTGTAAATAATATCAGAAAGAATAAATTGAGGCAGAAAGATACCTTGGAACTTTTTATAGATTAACATAAATGTGATGAAATAAAGACAAGATTTGAACCAATGCAGTATGTTTCGTATTTTAGTGTGGTTTCTCTTAGTCTTCTTCCTCATGGAAAACAGAACATGAAAAGTCAACATTATGTATCAAATATTGCTCATCACTGCTGAGCTGTAGTCACCCATCCAGCCATCTATCCCAACATATTAAGGACATCCCTTCCTTTAACTAATGACTGCATTCTTATATATTAAAAAAATGCTTCACTCGTGTGGTTGCTGATTGCTTCTGGTGATAAGTTGTATTAATTTCGCTTTGAATTTGCAAGCATGGAAAAGAAGCATAGACAATTCCAGCTGTTCCCCTCTAGAAACAACTTGTCTCCATCTGTTGTGATCAATCCACTCTAACACCCTTTCAGACTCCCTGCCAATTAATTAATGCCCTGTTGCAAAGGTGGCTTTATTCCTGCATTTGGCATGTGGCTTTCTCCATTGCAGGTGAGAATAGCAATAAGTCACAAATCACAGAATAATTAAAATGCCCAGGAGGAAGTAGAGAAGGTGAAATCGTTCTGCCAACATGTAGTCCAAAGTGAAGAACTCTTTCTCTTGTTAACCAACCACTTACTGTTTAATAAGATGAAATCTATACCAATTAGCATATTGATTTTGTTCTGTTCTCCAGCAATATCCATCTGGAAATATCCACATGTCCATCTTCTAGGGTCACTGTCTTTTCATCTACTTTACTCACTTGATAATCGAATAGCAAAATTTCTAGACTACTCTCATAGACCCTGGCCCACTCTGTAGCTTGTAATAGGAATTGTCACACTGTACCAAGGACTGAGAAGCATAAATAATTTACATTTACTTTCTCTAAGATTTGAAGACTGTAGTCCTAACAAACTGTTTGTAGGGATAGTTAGTTTAAGGTCCCCTTGTTTTGTGTGTGGCCATTTACTTCCAAGATCTTTAGTCTGTATATATGGGAATAAAATACCTTTTATTTGTAAATATGTATATGTGAATAATGTATACATGTAATAATGATATGACTTGTAATGGAATCAGACTCACATAGAAGACTTAATTTTAAATTAATTACTTGTTAAAAGTTCTTTTTCCTAACAATATTCTGGAATGTGGAAAGTTAGATTTTATATATGTGAATTTTTGATATATACAGTTCAGCCCATGAGAACCATTATTTTTTGGAAGTTATCTGCTGACAAGATTCCATGCAAGCAGATATTGCCTCCACTACATCTGGATTACATTGGGTTAGGACTCTTTGTTCATTTACCGTCTGATGCTTCAGGCTATATCTTTCCTTACTTACCTGATACTTAGAGATTTTGTTTTGGTTAATTTATTGAACAGGTAACATGCTTTCTCATCTTATAGGTGAGAAATAATGTTAAACTTCCTTGTTGAATATTAATAAAAATGTATACAAATTTATTCTTCAATCACTTCTTAACTATTATTAATGAGTTGAGAGACTTTATATATATTAAATATTATTATAAACTTAGAAAATTATTAAATAGCTTTGAGTCTTGTTCAATCAGTCTCAATTCTTGCCTAAGACCTAAGAATTGGTATATGTATGTGTGTGTATATATATATATATATATATATATATATATATATATATATATATTATACCAATATAATATTTAATATATATTATAAATATTTAATATATATTTTTAAAAAGAGTGCCTATATTATATGATTAGAAACAACTACTACTCATCTATAACAGGATGGCTGAGTATGATTCTGCATGGCTGGAATGATTTCTGTTGAATTTTGAAAGACAAGAAACATATTCATGTAGAAAGGATGATCTAAATAAAGGAAATATATTTATACGTATAAATATATGTATATATGTAAATATATGTACATTTATACACACAGACATACAGGCACATATGGAAGAAAGGGGAGCAAGGGAGAGAGGGAAAGAGGGTTTGATTCCTGTGCTCAGATTGTCTTCTAGGCGAATATGGATTGCAGTAAATGGGCCTTGAAGTTGTGTGCATTCTTAAACCTCTCTGCTGGAAATCCTGCTAGCTTCCTGACAGCAGGGAGGACAGGAAGCCTTCTAGGGAAATAGAAAGGACCAAGCAATAAACACCAGGAATATAGGTCCAGTAGCTGGAGTGAAGCAGGGTGTGGGTGGACATGGAGAGATAAATAGGTCCCCTGATGAGTAAGCTTTCTACGTGAGCTGCAAATTTCCTGTGTTTCCAGCTCCTGTGGTGGAGTATGCTTTAGATATCTAATGACCTGCTGGGAAATCAATATACCCAATAACTTTGAAAAAATTTCTCATGACTCAGCCAAACATTGAAATTTCTCATTATTTCTGATGATGTAATAAGCCCTTACTCATTAGCCAGGCTGTGAAATCAGACATGTTGAACATACACAAAGCCTCGTGCTCTTTGATTAACTGAAACTCTTTAGAGTTGGCACTTCCCTGGACCTGATGACCTCTGAGAAACTTGTATCTGCTAAGTGCACACACTGAATGCTTCCTAAGGTCAAGTGGTGTTTTTAATTCCTCTTTTTAGTATTTTTAATCTAGATCATGGACACATCAGAAGAAACTATTCATTTATAAAAATGTGTTACTTAGTAACTGTGTATATGACAATAGAATTGTTTATCAAGTTAAACAAATTAAATAAAAAATCTGGAGTAGACCCCATGAGTAGAAATGGCATTTGTAGCCAAATATTTTCTACACCAACCAATATGAGAAACTTGTTTAACTTTCAAAGTTGAACTAGGAAAGTTGAGTCACATCATCAGCCTTGGAGAGTTGGTTCAGTTTACAGTACCAGGCTTGAATCCCCTCCTACTGAAGGAGCCTTAAGTCCAATTAAGTTATTGATTACTCCTAAGATGCAAGTGCTACTATTGCACTATGGGAATATCTTGGCAGGCTGGTCATGTGGTACAATGGCTTTACATCTCTGTAAGATTATTAAGGAGTACATATTATAACCACTTTTCTAAACCAACATAATTTTTAATGGATTCTAAAAACATATGTCAACTGATAGACATATAGCCCTTACTTTTCATCAACAAACTTTTTATTTTCTGGGCAATGGAGATTATTATAACAGTGAATAATTCATAACTGGTCAAAAATCAAAGAACAACAGACTGTGAAGTGCCAATACAACCTGATACATTTATAATACAATCTTTAAACCTAAGGCTCATGGATTATGAAGCAGAATAACAGAATGTACCAAAGGATCATAACATCTCCTTTGAGATATTGTCTTCTCCATATGACAGGGAGCTGCACTCATTACATCTCAACAGCATTATTGTCTGAGTGGGACTTAGTACAATGACATCACCAAATGACTTACCACTGTAGATAGGGAGAATCTCAGAAGTGTTCCCAACCCACGTGAGTAACTCAAATCCATCAGTGGCTGCTGGGAGGAGAATCCATGTTCTGTGGAGATAATCCCTGTAATGAGTTACTTATTTCCTAAGGAATTGTCCTTAAACTCATACCCTCATGGACAACACTAAAATGGGTTTAGCAGGCCATGTTTATATACACACAAGTAACACATGTATGTGTAATAGTAATTGAAGAAAAGAAAGTGGAGCACTGGAAATGCTGATGAAGGCGGGAAGGGCTGGAAATGATATGAATACAGTACGTATGTATAAAATTCTTTAAAAATTCTTTAAAAATGAAGAAATAAAAGCTGGTGTTTTTTGTTGTTTTTTTGGGGGGGGGTTGGGGTTTTTTGTTGTTTTGTTTTGTTTTGTTGTTGTTTTGTTGTTTTGCTATTGATTCTAGCCAACTTACTGTCTGGAATAGTGCTTATTTAAATTCATGTTTGAAGATTTAGGAGATTTCACAAGCACTAAGTACTATTAGTAATAGCTAATCTTCTCAGCCCTTTATTTTCTCTTGAAATCCACTCTGATTTAGCAAACCTATAATTCCATGGGACTAATAACATTCCAGATTCTCAGTCCAGTTAGAGGACAGCATCTTACTTAGGTTTTCTTTGTTTGTTTGTTTGTTTTTTAACTACTCTGGTAGTTTGACTGAGAAGGACCCCAAGAGTCATATGTTAGAGTGCTTGTTTTCCAGTTGGTGTGCAATGTTCAATGATTATACAGAGGTAGAGCCTTTTTGGAGCAGATGTATCTTTGTTGGAGAAGCTGTGTGTCTGGAAGTTGTTTTGAAATTTCAGAGCCCAAACTCTCTCTCTCTCTCTCTCTCTCTCTCTCTCTCTGCCTGCTGCCTGCGAATCAGAATGTAAAGTTCCCAGCTACTTCTCCAGCACTATGCCAGTCTGTGTGCCACCATGCCAGTCTGTGTCTCAACCATGATGATAATAGACTAAACTTCTGAAACTGTAAATAAGCTTCAATAAAAATGTCTTCCATCTGCCGGGCGGTGGTGGCACACGCCTTTAATCCCAGCACTCGGGAAGCAGAAGCCGATGGATTTTTGAGTTCGAGGCCAACCTGGTCTACAGAGTAAGTTCCAGGAAAGCCAGAGATATACAGAGAAACCCTGTCTCGAAAAACCAAAAAAAAAAAACCAAAACAAAACAAAACAAAACCCAAAAATAATTGTCTTCCATCATAAGTTGCCTTTATCCTTTTTATAGCAATAAAACATTAACAAAAGTACTCAGCATTGTGCCTCTTGGTTTCTGCAGAAGAAGCCACTGAACATAAGTGGGTGGCAATGTTGTTGCTTAGCATAAAAGAAACCTAAGAAGCATAAAAGAAGCAAAATCCTGGGTAGCTCCTCTTTTGATCACAATTACAGTTCTCTTGGATTCAGTGGTATTTGTCTCTGGAGCATTCTCTATGACAGCAAACCCATGAAGAAAGTGTGTCTTGTGCTTTGCTGGCCCAACAGGAGAGGCAGCATCTGATCCTCCTTTCACCTTTGGAAATTACTGACACAAAGCTGATAGACATTGCTGTGTTCTAATGTCACAAACCATGCATGACTGCCCCTGAAAGGATCCTGGGCAGCTATCATTTCCCCTCAGCACTACCACCTCAGATATAGCCCTGAGAGAGAATATTTCTGTTTTGACTAGGTTTTTTTTTTTTTTTTTTTTTTTTTTTTTTTTTTTTTTTTTTTTTTTTTTTTTTTTTTTTTTTTTTTTTTTTTTTTTTTTTTTTTTTTTTTTTTTTTTTTTTTTTTTTAGAATTGATCTTTTTCTAAGTATAGCTTAAAACCCAAAGACTAAGCTGGTGTTATAGACATTAGATGCTGGTATCTTGTATTACAAACTTTGCTTTCTTTCCTTGGTTCAGGGCTTGATATTAGATGATTATGTTAGATGATTAGACACTGAGCCTACTATTTTTGTTTCTGTTGTTGTTTTGATTTAGTTTTCTCCAGATTTGATCTCTTCTTGTAGTCCTACCTATCTGAGCCTCCACTTTGTAAACTAGGATGGCATTGAACTCAGATCTGCCTACCTTTCACTCTTGAGGGCTGGGATTAAAGGCATGTTAATAAATTCTACTTTTTTGTTTGTTTGTTTGTTTTTTTCGAGACAGGGTTTCTGTATAGCCCTGACTGTCCTGGAAATCACTTTGTAGACCAGGCTGGCCTCGAACTCAGAAATTCGCCTGCCTCTGCCTCCTGAGTGCTGGGATTAAAGGAATGTGTCACCATGCCCGGCTTAAATTCTACAACTTTAATACTTACAAAATTTGCTACTTGGATGGCTAGCAAAAACTAATCTCAGAAAGGTTCCAAATTTCATAAATATTACCAGCTACAATCAAACTTAATGTGTCTACTTTATCTTCCACATAGCTAAGTGTAAGAGCACAAGTCAATGCCATTAAACATTAGGAAAATGAGAGTTGCAGGAGAAAAATAATGGTTCAGATATATTACATAGAGCTTTTGGAATATTTGCTCTTCTTTGAAAAGACCCAAAACTCATGGTGTACCTATACATATACATTTAAAACTTATAAAGCATTTATTAATTTTACTTCTTTATTTTTCCTTTGTGAATGTGTATTTGAATGGTGAAGGACAATTTGTAACTGTTGATTCTGTCTTTCCAAGACGTGGCTCTGAAGACTGATCTCAGGTTGTCAGACTCAGTAGATAATGTTTGAGCCTTCTCTCTCTATTCTTTAAGAAACTGGGTAAAATATAGGAGTATATTAATTTATTGTAATGACCTTCCTCATGCTTTAGTAGAGATCATATCAGGTAGAGATCCTGATGCTTAAAAACAATTAATCCTGACTGCCAACAACAGCTACAACTAGATAGTCAGAACATCTCAATCTAAGTGAAAATTGAGAGATGCTGTTCAGGTTCCCCATTCAGAATCCCAATATTTATCTTCTTGTACCTGTGAGTGCCAGCCACTGCAGAAGTCACTTAAGTAAAGAGAATCATGTTTACCCTCCCAGGACATGTCACAGAAGACAGAAACAGAGAGCTCACATCAAGCTAGCTATGGCTTCAAGATATCAAGCAATTGTTATTGGAGATGTACATGTCACAGAATTCTTTAGTATGCTCTGTGCTTGCACCTACAAGTGTGAAGCGTGTCACCCATTTGCTCTTCAGTTAGAGAAAGAAAACATACAGGTACTCCTTGTCCCTATATTTGCAGACTATAACAGGATTCTCAGTACACATTGGCAGTTTAATGAATTGTTTGAGCAAACGCACCACCACATTAGTTCAGTGTTTGAGATCTAAATTCCTATCTCCTTAGTTTGCTCTCAAATGGAAGCTATCATTTGCCTTCCATCCTTTACCAAGTTGGGGAAACTGTCTTTCATGATTTTCATAACAAATAATTCATAGAAATGAAAGGCAACCAACCAACAAACAACAAGGGTTTAACGAACACTAACATCACCTAGGCCTGTGCTATGATTTACTATGCCTGTATCTACTGAAACACAAATGTGCATATTGCTCACTGTACTTAAAGAAAACCATTAAATTAAATTCAAATTTGCATATGTATATATATATGTAAATATATATATATATATATATATATATATATATATATATATATATATATATTAGCAGAGCTTATTTCAACATATAATCTATACAGATATTGTAAATCGTGACTTTTTTCTCAAACAAATGTGTAATATAACATATCTCTATTTATACTAGTAACATTTCAAATGTTAGATAACCCCACATACCCAGTATTGTCTTTATCAGGGATTACCAAACTATGATACACCTAAACAATGAACTTTAAGTTATACCTTTGTCTTTCACATGTATATTTTACACTTCTGCCTTCTAGCAGTAACCAGGCTTTAGCTTTGTTTTTGATTGTTTTGAGGCATCCAGAGTGTGCTCCTGTATACATTTATTGAATAAAAATAAATCAGACCATGTAGTTATACTCAAGGACTGAAGTTTTATTACAGTCTTGCATGAGAGATTTTAATAAAGCCCCTTAATGGGAAAACTCAAAGATTGACTCTTGGTAGGTATTTTTTAAGGGAGAGAAGGAATGAGTAACCTTGTTAGATTATCTATTAAATGTGGATAATTATGTCAGATACAGAAAGAAAAGAAAATCTCTTAAAGGTCACTAGATTCTTGACTGACAGCCAACTGGCAGTCAATTGAGTGCAGTCCCAGAATACAGCTTAATCCTATTAAAGTTCAGCAGAAAAATCACTTAGCATTTTGTTAAGAATACCAATTTCTCATCAGAAAGTGTGTCCTGGGGAGGACATCACTACCCACATTTTTCCTTGTTATAGAACTGTCTTTTTGGATCTGTCTTCTTTGTTGTAGCTGACTAAAAAATTGGTTTTATTTCCCAGGTAAATTTTATAGAGTTTTAAATTCATATTCTCTCCCCTCTACCCCCCTGCTTGCCTCTGTCTGTCTCTGTCTCTGTCTCTGTCTCTGTCTCTCTCTCTCTCTGAAATTAAATAGTGTCGTGAAGATAACAAAATTTTAGGATAATAGAGTAAGTATAGGAGGGTCAGATCAAAATCTTTTACATTGTCATAAGGAGTGTGAGTTTCATGTTTAGCCACCTGAGGTTCACCCCTACCTGTTGGGGAAAAATAAACTGATTAACTCAGGGAATCCCTAAGAAAAAGTGAAGTGTGATTTCTCTGTTAATCATCCTAGCAGTAGTTTCTTGAACAGCTTCAAGTCTCTGAGACTTTTTTGACTCAAGGGCTAACAGTTAACTATCAATAAAGTGGTTCATGTAGTAATGTGTCAGTCAGTGCTCCCCATCATTCCCCAATATTTTCTCGTTTTTTTTCTAAGATGTTTGTTTCCTTTCCTCATTGTCCCCTTTGACAGTCAAACGCTCCATTCTTCATATCCTACCACTTAGTCCTCTTTTCAAACCATCAAACAAAATTCATTCGGACTTGATTTACATAAAACATTCCCCCACAGATCACTTGTCCACACAGAATGTGACTAAATTGGAGCATCTATGCTAAGCAGGTATTCATGAAAGCTGATACCAAAGGTTAATAATGAAATATCAAGTAGCTCTTCTTTCTAAAGAAACATCCCCAAGTCAAGTGACTTGGCTGCAGTATATTCTGTCTCTTGTCTCACCAGGGGATGCAGCTTTTCAAGCTCTTATAATTACATTTTTTCCTTATTCTTTAGTCTTTTTTAAACAATCTAGTTGTTATCCCCCTCCCCTTCCTCCCTCTGACCGTTCCTCATCCCATACCCAGCACCCATGTGGTGGCTCACAATCATCTGTTACTCGAGCCCTGGAGTCCCAATATCCTCATTTGGCCTTCATAGGTATCAGGCACAATGTAGCTTGCATACATACATACGTGTAGTCAATCACTCATTGTCATAACGTAGTTCACCAACACAGAATTAATTCCATGGCTTTTGTTTGTTTTGGTT
The DNA here is from genome assembly GCA_902729485.2 of Mus minutoides. NCBI lineage: Eukaryota > Metazoa > Chordata > Mammalia > Rodentia > Muridae > Mus > Mus minutoides. The sequence continues at coordinate 691 of LR753493.1, read as the reverse complement.
GGTTAGTTTGTTGGTTTTGGTTTTTATTAGTCTCTTTGCTTTGACCTTCTTTCCTTTTTTTCGTTTTTAATTTTAAGGTCTGTTTCTGAGACCTTATTCCTGTTTCCTGAGTCACGTGTAGACTGCCCCAGTTTTATCTGTTTTCATGCTAAGCAACCAAATTATCTTAATACTAACAACTGGACATAAAGAATAAGCTTGATGACCTTCTGTACTAAATGTTCTATCATACACTAAGTGGCATCTATGTTCTAGCTGAGGAACTGTGTCATTGAAACCAAATCCATCCCTTCTCATTGACTCCATGTAACTATTTCAACAATCTTAGCCATAATTAATTTCAGGACATGCAAAATTAATGTTAGTCTCTGTGCGACTGGGATGACATCTGGAATAAGACAGGAACTTTTCTCACACTTAGGCACAAGAAATGGTAAGTGTCTTCTCTGCAAGAAGTTGATGTGGCCATTGGGGGTAAATGTAGGCTATAGCGTAAAATTACTGCTTTTGCCAGGGTTACTTCTACCTAATGACAGGTTCTCGTTCTGGGCTGTTTTCCCCAAGGCTCTCACAGCAGCACAACTCCCATCTAAAAACAGAAACAAACACCAGTAGAGAGGGAACCAGTATACTCTTCAGAAAACAGGTTTCCTCTGTGGCCTGTTCAAGAGTCTGGTTAAATACTATTTTC
>LR753491.1:209701-352532 GCA_902729485.2 Mus minutoides | reverse complement strand
TTGATGGGGTGGGTGAGTTTGGATCTGGTGATGCCAAGTACCCTTGGATTCTGTTGCTTCTGTTCTTATGCTTACCTCCTGCCATCCCTGCCCAAGGAGACCTGTTGTTGGTGCAGACCAGAAGGGAGCGTCTGTCTTGTCCTGGGCCTTTCTCAATCTCCTGCTGTTGTCTCAGGTCGCTTGTGATTGGGCTGGAACACATGCTGAGTTCAGCTGCTCACCAGTGGTCCTTAGATTGTTAGGAGAGTCCCGCTGGAAACCTGGGTGGGTGCGCGGTACCCAGGCCTTGCGCCCTGCTCTGGAGCTGAGTGGTGTGGGCCAGAAGGGAAGGGGTCCGCTCTCCGCCCTCCGCCTGTCTATCTCCCGCTGCTGACTCAAGTCCCACGAGTTTGGACTGGAACAGATGTGTGTTCCTCTTACCAGTGGTCCAGAGATCGTGGTGGTCCGGATCGCTGGGAGAGCTGGAAACCTGGGTGGGTGAGCGGCACCCAGGCCTTGCGCCCTGTGGTGGAGCAGAGCGTTGGCCGGAAGGGACTTTTTTTTTTTTTTATTCAGGATTATTTTAGCTATCCTGGGTTTTCTGTTTTCCATATGAAGTTCAGAATTGTTCTTTCAAGGTCTGTGAAGAATTGTGTTGGAATTTTGATGGGGATTGCATTGAGTCTGTAGATTGCTGTTGTTAAAATGACCATTTTTTACTATGTTAATCCTAGTAATCCTAAGCATAGGAGATCTTTCCATATTCTGAGGTCTTCAATTTCTTTCTTTAGAGGTTGATGTTCTCATCATACAGGTCTTTCACATGCTTGGTTAGAGTCATACCAAGGTGTTTATGTTATTTTTGGCTATTGTGAAGGGTCCACTAACAACTGTAGCAGGGATTGTTCCTAAGCCTACTGCCTGCCTGTGGGTCCTAGGGATCCTTGTCTGACCTCAGTTGGGAGGGATGTGCCCAGTCCAGAAGTGACTTTGTGTGGGTTTGGAGGGAGATTGACACTCAGAGGGGGGCCTCCTCTTCTCAAAAGAGAAGGAAAAAGGGGGTGGGGGAGGACTTGCATGAGGAGGTACTGAGAAGAGAGAAAGAACTGATATTGGTTTGTAACATAAATAAATAAATTTCACATAAAAACCTGAAAATCAATATCAGTCACTATAGATTTAATTTTTATTAAATTAAATAAATAAATAATAAATAAATAAATAAATAAATAAATAAATAAATAAATAAATAAATTTAATTTTCAGATTAAAACAGATATGTTCAGACTTTTGCCTGGGCTTCAATGGGGCTACATTTCAATAAAGCCACCAAATACACAAAATAGCCAGAAGCAAATGCATTTACTGAATCTACTTAGCGACTATCAAAGCTTTGGCTGCACAAAGCACAACATAGAGTGTGGATTGTTTACCCACAGGATTGTGCTGCAGTCTAGAAGCTACTCTTGATGGCGATTCACAGGTGAGAGGATTATACTGCTGTTTGCTAGAGTAGAAATACATAGAATTATAGAAAACAAAAGATTGTTCTACTGTACATGTATTACTTTGCATCACTGTAAAACCAAACTGATGTCAGTTGGAAGATATCTGCAGGAATCAATGGCAGAGACCGTTGTACACTTATTGTTGGCATTCCTTCTATGCTTCGCCCAAAAATTACCTAGCAACAGCCAGGTAGGACTGGCTTGCTATAAAAGGGACTCTTGGCCTCTCTCACCCTCTCTGATTTTCTGATTCTCTGACTCTCTGACCCCTTTCCCTCTCCCTGACCAATTTCTCCCTCTCTCCACTATCCCCTCTCCCCAGTCTCTACATAGGTTCCTGGCCAGCTTCTCTCCTCTCCTCTCCTCTCCTCTCCTCTCCTCTCCTCTCCTCCCTCTCACTCCCCCTCCTTCTCTGTCACCTCTCCTTCTCTGTCCCCTCTCTTTCTCTGCATCTACTCCCTTCTCAACCCGCTTGCCATGTTCCCAAATAAACTCTGTTCTATACCAGACTCATCCTATGGTACCTGGGGAAGGGGATGGCTCAGCATGGGCCTGCCTAGGCATCTCTCCCACTGCACCATACTGTGCTGTACAAAACATATTCTTGGTTTTATAAAACACAACACATATAGACCCAACTTATTTTTAGTAAAAGAGCTAACTGATTCCAAGGTTATTCAGAGGAGGAAAGACAACCTTTGCAGAAACAAATGCACAAACACAAATGCAGAAACAATTGGAGAGATAGATAGATAGATAGATAGATAGATAGATAGATAGATAGATAGATAGCTCACTCAAGGGAAATGGAGAGCTATCCTTTATATCACAGCAGTTGACCATGTACCTTTAGGAAAGATCTAATCCTTTTCAACAGGAAAACATCCTGAACCTGTACAAGAACATCACCCGCTGTGATCTAGCTACCTTAGCAGGCTGAACTAGGTAAGTGGTCTCTGTCCAAAAGTTGAAGGCCCTGCTCCTAAAACAAACGAAACAAGCCCACAACATTAAAGACAAAGATATTTTTTCAACAGGGTAAAACAAAACAATACAAAACAAAACCTAATTAAATATAAAATAAAACTTTAATAAAGTGAATTCATCTAAATGGAAGTTTGGCTCTTTAAAAAACAGTTGAAAATGAAAATAGATGATAATATATTTATTAATTAATTAATATATTACACTTAAAGAATTTCCATTCATAATATACACAAAATTCACAGTAGCCCATAAAGAAATGAAATCCTATTAAAAAAATAAAACCAAAAAACCACAAGAGTTGAAAGATTTGAAAACTGTCACTAAAGACATGCAAATGGGAGATTTTCCACTTCACTGGTTTTCAGTCAATTTTAAGGCATAATGAGAAAGAACTAACATTGTTGGCACTCAAAAGACTGACAATAAATGGATGTGTAAAGTCGACAAAAGTCATTGAACTGAAACCAGGAGAGGTGTATATTTTATTATGTATAAATTACACCTCAAGTCAAAAGTGCTTTCACCAAAATGTTGTATAATCCCTGAGATGCTCAGTTTAAAAGTGCTGCTTCTGCCTTTCGTGTTTGGAAGGGCAACTTTCATCTCCACTGTGTAAGTGCACCCCAGTGCATCTGTGTACTATTAATATTAATGTAACATTAATATTTAATCACATTAGGAATCATTACACAAAGTAAAGAGAACGTACTTTGGTTACATATGAATGTCTTCCTAGCTTCTCTGCTAATTTGTTATGTGCAGTTGCAAGATCTGGCCAAAGTGAAATATTCTTAATGTTAATTATGGTTGTGAACATTCTTAGAATGTTCATGATCAATACAGAAGGCTTATGTTAGGAAGATAAAAATATCTGTCTTTATCGCAGAATCACTTCACAAGGAAAGAGCAGCATTCATTTTCAATCTTTTAAACAGGATGAATAAGCTTATCATTCAGGGGAAGAAAGGTTCAATGAACATCACACAAAACCCAATGTTCTGTAACTTATCCAATTACAAATTGAGCATTTATTTTGTGTGCATCTCATAGAATAAGAAGTGCGGTAGTCAGGAAGTCTAGAAGTGAAATAACTCTATGAAACCTAGAGTCCCTGATATTTTTTTCCACTCAGCCTGTGGAATCCCCCTCCCCCATTTCCTCAGGGTAGAAAATACCTGCTCAGCCTTTGGCTTCACCTTGGTGTTCTGTGCATGAAGAACAAGAAGGGCAAAGGGCCATCTGTGTGTGTCACACAGCTCCAGAGAGCTTTCTGACTTTCATTTCCACCGTCACTGGCCATGCTTATCTGTCAGGGAGTCTGAAGCAGAATATGCTGGCTCTAATAGAGATCCTGATATCAAGGAGTAACAGCAAACATACTCCCCTTAGACTTCCAACTGTCTGTTAACCCTCTAGAGGTCTTGATCAGGTTTGTGTTTTCTGCCTCCTAGAGAGTTACAAGGCAGGAAACATCTAAGTCACAGCAGGCAGCAACAGGCAACAAATAACTACAAAATACACACACAGGGGTCGGGGGAGAGAGAGAAAGAGAGACAGAGAGACAGAGACAGAGACAGAGACAGAGACAGAAACAGAAACAGAAACAGAAAGAGCAAAGCACACAGAGAAAGACTACCTACAGAGTAGAAAGGGACCCCAAATGCCTATTTTCCCCTGAAAGTCTGAGGGTTTTAAGGGTGACATAGGAAAGGTGCCCACTTCTATTTTGGGATTGATCATCTTAAACAAGTGAAGGAGAGCTGATAGGCACACAGCTTCTGGTATATGAATTTGAGAATAGCCTTAAACCGTGTGTGTGTGTGTGTGTGTGTGTGTGTGTGTGTGTGTGTGTGTGTGTGTGTATGTGTATGTATGTATGTATGTATGTATGTATTTAGTCAGCCTAGACATGTCAGTGAGAAGGGCAACTCTGTTGGTAGCAGGCAAAGCTTGGTAGGCCTCTGTCTCAGTTCAAGAGGTCAAGAAAGAAAGTTTGCCTTCTGTATGTCCTCTTTTCTATCTGTCTACCCACCAGCTCCATGTCTGCTACTTCATCTGTTTCCTATAACCAGTGAAGGGTAAACTGACTGAAGACTATCTGCAGATAGAACTTTAACCTAGTAAGAGTTTGGGCTTCTATAAGCCTAGAGGATGACTCAACCGTGCCTAGGCCTTTGCTTTCTGTTGATGCTACCTTCCAATAGTTTGGGAGTTTTGCTCTGGAGGGCCTCAGATATGCTAGGCAAACTTCAACTGACTGAGCTGACTCTCCAGCCCTGCTCTTTTCAACTGCCAGGCCTAAGGGAGCAAAGCTCCTACACTGAGCATACAGACTCTGTCTCTTCACACTCGTGCAACATTGAGCCATACAGCGTTAAAGAAGAAGATTCTGTTTTTTTCCAAGAGGTAGAGGAATAAGTTTATCTTTTTGCCTCAGGCATTTAAATATCTCAAACTGTGACTTTCAAATTGATAATTTATTACATAATGGCACAAACACAAATGATATAACATTGCATTATTTCCCTCAGTTGGGAACCTGGTTAATGGCACCCTGAAATATTCATCCAATGAGGCAACTTTACTCTTCATATGACTGCCCATTTTACCTCAGAAAATTAATTAACTTTGCCAGTCAGTAGGTTGCAGCATAATTCATGTATTTTAAAGAGCATGGACATGAAGCAACTGTGCTTTTCTGAGGCAAAAATATGTGTATTTGGAAGCCAGAGGGGACTTCTCGACCATTTGGTAGTCCTCAGATGAGAATTCTCTGTTTAGCTTTGTCCACCATTTTGGGGGGGGGGGTCGGGAAAGAGTTTATATTTTGGTTTATCATTCCAAAGGGCTAAGAACCCTGTGTGACAGTAAGGCATGGCAGCAAGTGGCAGGCACGGTTGCTAGTACAGGAAGCTGGGAGATTAAATCTTCAACTGTGAACTCTAAGCATAAAGAGTAAATTGGTAGCAGGGCATAGTTATAAATTCCCAAAGCCCACTCCCAGCAACATAATTCTACCAGCAAGATGGCACCTCCCACAATCTTCTCATACAGTGTCAGCAACTGGGAAACAAGTATTGAGAAACTTTGAGCTAATGGGAGATGTTTCTCATTCAAATTTCTGCAAGTATCTTCTTGGGAGATGGTAGAAGCTCCTGCCTAGTTAGAAAAAGTAGGTCACTGCAAGCATGTCTTTGGAAACTAGTCTTGGCTAGGTTCTTTCCTACTGCTGCTCTCTGCTTCCTGGACACCTTAATGTGGTCCCTTTTGCTCTATCATACATTCCATGCCATAAAATATTGACATCTCTGAAGCCAGGAGCCAAAATACACCTCTCCTATTTTAAATCCTTTTTTTCTAGGGTAGTTTTGGTCACATCCATGAGAAATGTATTGATGGTAGCTACCAAACTGACCCACCTCTCAGATCTTGAATAGAAGTGTTATAATGGGGTTCAAGCAGAGTTGTTTGTTTGTTTGTTTGTTTGTTTTAAGTTCTGTAGATGAATCTAATGAGCAACCCGTTTGAAAACCTCTGGGGTAATTCAAATACCTGAGCAAAAAACCAATCTCAACAGTGCATTGGAAAATATTGACAACTCTGTGTAACTCATTAACTAGTTTTAAAGTAACCTGTATCACCACTGTCTAACATCCAAAGCCATCAATGTCACTTTGACTCCATGAGGATCTTTCCATCATTGCCTAGAGAAAATAGAGTCTCCCAGAATCTCCAGTTTTGTGGTTCTTCCTCAAGCCTAGAAGTATGTGATTTTCTTCTCCCTCCTGGCTCTTCCAAAAACTTTTTATGTCTATTCAACATCTTATTCACTATTTGCTTCCTTCAAAACAACTACAGCTTGTCTTTAAATGCCTTCTTTTCGGTTCTATAGTTTTCATTTCTATCTAATGTCCTAGGTCTCCTCTCCACAGCTGAGCTACCTCCAAAGACATCTGCTCCTTCTATCTCTACACTTTCAGTTTCCAATCGCTCTTCCCTCCAGTAGAGTCTGCCTCTGAGCTGTTAAGGAACCCCCATTGCCATGAGCACCAGTGATTTGCTAACTGACAAAGCTCCTGAGCATGTCTCAGTCTTTTACCTTACTCAGTGCTTCTGAGTCAATTCTCATAACGGTCTTCCTGAAAATTTGTCTTTCCTCGGACTACATAGTGCCGTTATTTCTGGATTCACTTTTAATTGTTTCTTGAGGATTTATTTTTCTTTTCTTTATTAGATATTTTCTTTTTTAATTAGATATTTTCTTTATTTACATTACAAATGCTATTCCAAAAGTTCCCTGTACCCCCCCTGCCCTGCTTCCCTACCCACTCCCTCCCATTTCTTGGCCCTGGAACTCCCCTGTACTGGGGCATATAAAGTTTGCAAGACCAAGGAGCCTCTCTTCCCAATGATGGCTGACTAGGCCATCTTCTGCTACATATGCAGCTAGAGACACAAGCTCTGGGGGTACTGGTAAATTCATATTGTTGTTCCACCTATAGAGTTAAAGACCCCTTCAGCTCCTTGGGTAATTTCTCTATCTCCTCCATTGGGGGCCCTGTGTTCCATCCAATAGATGACTGTGACCATCCACTTCTGTATTTGCCAGGCACTGGCATAGCCTCACTCAAGATAGCTATATCAGGGTCCTTTCAGCAAAATTTGCTGGCATATTCAGTAGTGTCTGGGTTTGGTGGCTGATTATGGGATGGATCCGTGGGTGGGGTAGTCTTGATGGTCGATCCTTTTGTCTTAGCTCCAAACTTTGTCTCTGTAACTCCTTCCATGGGTGTTTTGTTCTCTTTTTTAGGAGGAATGAAGTATCTGTACTTTGGTCTTTATTCTTCTTGATTTTCATGTGTATTGTAAATTGTGTCTTGGGTATTCTAAGTTTCTGGGTAATATCCACTTATCAGTGAGTGCATAGCAAGTGAATTCTTTTGTGATTGGGTTACCTTACTCAGGATGATATCCTCCAGATACATCCATTTGCCTAAGAATTTCATAAATTCATTGGTTTAATAGTGGAGTAGTACTCCATTGTATAAATGTACCACATTTTCTGAATCCATTCCTCTGTTGAGGGACATCTGGGTTCTTTCCAGCTTCTGACTATTATAAATGAGGCTGATATGAACATAGTGGAGCATGTGTCTTTATTACCAGTTGGAACATTTTTGGGTATATCCTCAGGAGAGGCATTGCTGGATCTTCCGATAGTACTATGTCTAATTTTCTGAGGAAACACCAGACTGATTTCCACAGTGGTTGTACAAGCTTGCAATCCCACGAGCAATGGAGGAGTGTTCCTCCTTCTCCACATCCTTGTCAGCATCTGCTGTCACCTGAATTTTTTATCTTAGCCATTCTGACTGCAGTGAGGTGGAAATCTCAAGGTTGTTTTGATTTGCATTTCCCTGATGATTAAGGATGTTGAAAAAAATTTTTTTCAGGTGCCTCTAAGACTTTCAGTATTCCTCACTTGAGAATTCTGTGTTTAGCTCTGTACCCACTTTTTAATGGGCTTATTTGAATTTCTGGAGTCCAGCTTCTTGAGCTCTTTGTATATATTGGATATTAGTCCCCTATCAGATTTAGGATTGGTAAAAATCCTTTCCCAATCTGTTAGTGGCCTTTTTGTCTTATTGACAGTATCTTTTACCTTACAGAAGATTTGCAATTTCATGAGGTCCTATTTGTGAATTCTTGATCTTACAGCACAAGCCATTGCTGTTCTGTTTAGGAATTTTTCCCCAGTGTCCATATTTCTAGGGTTTTCCCCACTTTCTCCTCTATAAATCTCAGCATCTCTGGCTTTATGTGGAGGTCTTTGATCTACTTAGACTTGAGATTTGTACAAGGAGATAAGATTGGGTCAATTTGAATTCTTCTACATGATAACCGCCAGTTGTGCCAGCACCATTTGTTGAAAATGCTGTCTTTTTTCCACTGGATGGTTTTAGCTCCCTTGTCAAAGATCAAGTGACCACAGGTGTGTGTGGATTCATTTCTGGGTCTTCAATTCTATTCCATTGATTTATCTGTCTGTCGCTGTACCAGTACCATGCAGTTTTTATCACAATTGCTCTGTAGTACAGCTTGAGGTCAGGCATGGTGATTCCCCCAGAGGTTCTTTTATTGTTAACAATAGTTTTTGCTATCCTAGGTTTTTTATAATTCCAGATGAATTTGCAAATTTGCCTTTCTAACTCAGTGAAGAATTGAGTTGGAATTTTGATGGAAAATGCATCGAATCTGTAGATTGCTTTCGCAGGATAACCATTTTGACTATATTGATCCTGCCAATCCATGAGCATAGGAGATCTTTCCATCTTTTGAGATCTTCTTCAATTTCTTTCTTCAGAGACTTGAAGTTCTTATCATGCAGATCTTTCACTTCCTTAGTTAGAGTCACACCAAGATATTTTATATTATTTGTGACTATTGTGAAGGGTGTTGTTTCCCTAATTTCTTTCTCAGCCCATTTATCCTTTGTGTAGAGAAAGGACACTGATTTGTTTGAGTTAATTTTATATCCAGCTACTGCACTAAAGCTGTTTATCAGGTTTAGGAGGTCTCTGGTGGAATTTTTTGGGTCACCTTTATATACTATCCTATCATTTGCAAATAGTGATATTTTGACTTCTTTCTTTCTAATTTGTATCCCCTTGATCTCCTTTTGTTGTCAAATTGCTCTGGATAGCACTTCAAGTCTATATTGAATAGGAAGGGAGAAAGTGGCCATCCTTTTCTAGTCCCTGATTTTAGTGAAATTACTTTGAGTTTCTCTCCATTTAGTTTGATGTTGGCTACTGGTTTGCTGTAGCTTGCTTTTATATTTAGGTATGGACCTTGAATTCCTGATCTCTCCAAGACTTTTATCATGAAAGGGTGTTGGATTTTGTCAAATGCTTTCTCAGCATCTAAAGAAATGATCATGGGGATTTTGTCTTTGAGTTTGTTTATATAGTGAATTACTTTGATGGATTTCCATATATCAAACCATCCCTGCATCCCTGGGATAAAGCCTACTTGGTTATGATGGATGATCATTTGATGTGTTCTTGGATTCAGTTTGCGAGGATTTTATTAAGTATTTTTACATCGATATTCATGAGAGAAATTGTTCTGAAGTTCTCTTTCTTCGTTAGATCTTTGTGTGGTTTATGTATCAGAGTAATTGTGGCTTCAAAGTATGAATTGGGTAGCGTACCTTCTGTTTCTATTTTGTGGAATAGTTTGAGGAGAGTTGGAATTAGGTCTTCTTTGAAGGTCTGATAGAACTCTGCACTAAACCCATCCGGTCCTAGGATTTCTTTTTATTATTATTATTATTATTAATATTATTATTTTGGTTGGAAGACTATTGATGACTGCTTCTATTTCTTTAGGGTCAATGGGAATATTTAGATCATTATTCTGATCCTACTTTAACTTTGGTACCTGGTATCTGTCTAGGATGTTGTCCATTTCATCCAGGTTTTCCAGTTTTGTTGAGTATAGCTTTTTGTAGTAGGTTCTGATGATGTTTTGGAATTCCTCAGGTTCTGCTGTTATGTCTCCTTTTTCATTTCTGATTTTGTTAATTAGATTACTGTCCCTGTGCCCTCTAATGATTTTGGCTAAGGGTTTATCTATCTTGTTGATTTTCTCAAAGAAGCAGCTCCTGGTTTGGTTGATTCTTTGAATAGTTCTTTTTGTTTCCACTTTGTTGATTTCAGCCCTGAGTTTGATTATTTCCTGCCATCTACTCCTCTTGGATGAATTTGCTTCCTTTAGTTCTAGAGCTTCTAGGTGTGCTGTTAGGCGGCTAGGGTATGCTCTCTCTAGTTTCTTTTTGGAGGCACTGGGGGCTACAAGTTTTTCTCTTAGGAATGCCTTCATTGTGTCCCATAAGTTTGGGTATGTTGTGGCTTCACTTTCATTAAACTGTAAAAAATATTTAATTTCTTTCTTTATTTCTTCTTTGACCAAGGTATCATTGAGTAGAGTGTTGTTCAGTTTCCACATGGATTCTGGTTTCTATTATTAATGCTGTTATTGAATATCAGACTTAGTCTGTGGTGATCTGATAATTTTGTATCTGTTGAGGCCTGTTTTGTGACTGATTATATGGTCAGTTTTGGAGGAGGTACCACGTGGTGCTGAGAAGAACGTATATACTTTTGTTTTAGGATAAAATGTTCTGTAGATATCTATTTAATCCATTTGTTCATAACTTCTCTTAGTATCTATATGTCTCTGTTTAGTTTCTGGTTCCAGGATCTGTCGGTTGGTGAGAGTGTGATGTTGAAGTCTCCCACTATTATTGTGTGAGGTGCAATGTGTGCTTTAGCTTTACTAAATTTTCTTTAATGAATGTGGCTGCTCTTGCATTTGGAGCATAGATATTCAGAATTGAGAGTTCCTCTTGGTAGGTTTTATCTTTGATGAGTATGAAGTGCCCCTCCTTGTCTTTTTTGATAACTTTGGGTTGAAAGTCAATTTTATCTGATATTAGAATGGCTACTCCAGCTTGTTTCTTCGGACCATATGCTTGGGAATTTGTTTTCTAGCCTTTCACTCTGAGGTAGTGTCTGTCTTTTTCCCTGAGGTGGGTTTTCTGCAAGCAGCAAAACTTTGGGTCCTGTTTGTGTAGCCAGTCTATTAGTCTATGTCTTTTTATTGGGGGGATTGAGTCCATTGATGTTAAGAGAAATTAAAGAAAAGTAATTGTTCCTTCCTGTTATTTTTTGTTGTTAATGTTGGGACTCTGTTCTTGGAGCTGTCTTCTTTTAGGTTTGTTGAAGGATTACTTTCTTGCTTTTTCTAGGGTGTAGTTTTTGTCCTAGTGTTGGTGTTTTCCCTTTATTATCCTTTGAGGGCTGGATTTGTGGAAAGATATTGTGTGAATTTTATTTTGTCATGGAATACTTTGGTTTCTCCATCTATGGTAATTGACAGTTTTGCTGAGTATAGTAGCCTGGGCTGGCATTTGTGTTCTCTTAGGTTCTGTGTAACATCTGTCCAGGATATTCTTCCTTTCATAGACTCTGGTGAGAAGTCTGGAGTAATTCTAATAGGCCTGCCTTTATATGCTACTTGACCTTTTTCCCTTACTGCTTTTAATATTCTGTCTTTATTTAGTCCACTTGTTGTTCTGATTATTATGTATCTGGAGGAATTTCTTTTCTGGTCCAGTCTATTTGGAGTTCTATAGGCTTCTTGTATGTTCATGGGCATCTCTTTCTTTAGGTTTGGGAAGTTTTCTTCTATAATTTTGTTGAAGATATTTGCATGCCCTTTAAGTTGAAAATCTTCATTCTCATCTACCCCTATTATCTGTAGGTTTGGTCTTATCATTGTGTCCTGGATTTCCTGGATATTTTTCTTTAGGATCTTTTTGTATTTTGCATTTTCTTTGATTGTTGTGCCCATGTTCTCTATGGAATCTTCTGCACCCGAGATTCTCTCTTCCATCTCTTGCATTCTGTTGCTGATGCTCACATCTACATTTCCTGATTTCTTTCCTAGTGTTTCTATCTGCAGAGCTGTCTCACTTTGGGTTTTCTTTATTGTTTCTACTTCCCTTTTTAGGCCTTGGATGGTTTTGTTCAATTCCATAACCTGTTTGGTTATGTTTCCCTGTAATTCTTTAGGGGATTTTTGTGTTTCTTCTTTAAGGACGTCTACTTGTTTAGCAGTGTTTTCCTGTGATTCTTTAAGTGAGTTATTAATGTCCTTCTTCATGTCCTCTACCAGCATCATGAGATATGATTTTGAATCTGAATCTTGCTTTTCTGATGTGTCAGGGTATTCAGGACTGGCTGAGGTGGGGGTGCTGGGTTCTGATGATAGTGAACAGTCTTGGTTTCTGTTGGTAAGTTTCTTATGTTTGCCTTTCACCATCTGGTAATCTCTGGTGTTAGTTGTTATAGTTGTCTCTGGCTGGAGCTTGTTCCTCCTGTGATTCTGTTAGCCTCTGTCAGGTGTCCTGGGGGTCCATCTCTCTTCTGAGTTTCAGTGGTCAGTGTACTTTCTTCAGGCAAGCTCTCCTCTTGCAGGGAAGGTGCACAGAGGTCCGGCGTTCAGACCTGCCTCTTCGCTGAAGATGAAGGCCGGAAACAGTGCCTGTCCCAGAAGATGGGTTGCCTCTGCAATCTGTGTGCTCACCTACACAGACTGGTCTCAGAGGGACCCGGGAGACATGATGGCTCCTTCACCTGTTCTTGGGTGGCCACCTCTCCTCTATTGGGGAAGATGCTCAGATGTCTGCAGCCCAAAATAGGGCCTGTCCTAGAAGCTGTGTCACTTCTGCCTGTCCCAGAAGCTGTGTCTCTTCTGCAGTCTTCTTCTTCACCCTCTGCAGTCTGAGAGCTGATCTGAGCAGACTGGTCTCAGAGGGACCCAGGAGACAAGATCTCTGTCCACCATTTTTAATGGGGTTATTTGATTCTCTGAAGTCTAACTTCTTGAGTTTTTTGTATATATTGGATATTAGCCTCTATCAGATGTAGGATTTGTAAAAATCTTTTCCCAATCTGTTGGTTGCTGTTTTGTCCTTATTGTCCACATCCAAATCTAAACCACCCTGAGATTCCACCTCACACCTGTCAGAATGGCTAAGATCAAAAACTCAGGTGATAGGAGATGCCAGCGAGGATGTGGAGAAAGAGAAATACTCATCTATTTTTTTTTTTGTGGAATTGCAAGCTGGTACAATCACTCTAGAAACCAGTTTGGTGGTTCCTCAGTAAGTTGGACATAGCTATGCCAGTCCTGGTCATATACCCAAAAATTCTCCAACATATAACAAGTACACATGATCTACTATGTTCATATCAGCCTTATTTATAATAGCCAGAAGCTGGAAAGAACCCATGTCCTTCAACAGAGGAATGGATATAGAAAATGTATATTTACACAATAGAGTACTACTCAGCTATTAAAAACAATGAATTCATGAAATTCTTAGGCAAATGGATGGACCTAGAAAATATCATCTTGAGTAAGGTAACCCTGTCACAAAACAAAAAAATACGCATGATATGTACTCACTGATAAGTGGATATTAGCCCAGAAGCTCAGAATACCCAAGATACAATTCATAAACCACATGAAACTCAAGAAGAAGGAAGTCCAAAGTGTGGCTACTTCAATCCTTCTTAGCATAGGGAACAAAATACCCATGAAAGGAGTTACAGAGACAAAGTGTAGAGTGAAGACTGAAGGAATGACCATCCAGAGACTGCCCCACCTGGGGATCCATCTCATTTACAACCACCAAACCCAGACACTATGGCAGATGCCAACAAAAGCTTGCTGACAGGAGTCTGGTATAGTTGTCCCCTGAGAGGCTCTGCCAGTGCCTGACAAATACAGAAGTGGATGCTCACAGTCATCCTTTAGACAGAGCACAGAGTCCCCAATGTAGGAGCTAGAGAAAGGACCCGATGAGCTGAAGGGGTTTGCAGTCCCATAGGAGGAACAACAATATGAACTAATCAGTACCCCCAGAGCTCCCTGGGATTAAACCACCAATCAAAGAAAACACACGGAGGGACTCATGACTTTAGCTGCATATGTAGCAGAGGATGGCCTAGTCAGCCATCAGTGGGAGGAGAGGACCTTTGTCTTGTGAAGGTTCTATGTCCCAGAATAGGGGAAGGCCAGGGCCAGGAAGCAGGAGTGGGTAGATTGGGGAGCAGGGGAAGGAGGGAGGGAATAGGGGATTTTTGGAGAGGAAACTGGGAAAGGGGATAACATTTGAAATGTAAATAAAGAAAATATCTAAAAAACAATCCAATAAAAAAGTAAGAACAAAATAGAAGGCTGGAGGGTCGCTGAGACATTATTGCCACCTAAAGGAGTGAAGATAAAAGAGAAAGTTGTTACTTTTGCATGTTGTTCTGTGTTCTTCTGCTTTGATTTCCTAAGGCTTGTGGAACTTTACTTTGATTGAGCCTGTATGATGTCAAAAAGTATCCAAATGCAAATTGAAAATTTGTTTCTTATCTTTTAGACATAGCTTTCATCTAAATGTACTCCAATTTTCTCTCTGCAAGAAAAGCAGTGCCTGTTTCTTATCTGCCATGAGAGACTTTTTTTTTAAGGCTTGAGAACGTTAAGCAAATTGATTCTACTATAGAACAATACACAACCTTACCATCTCCACAAAGAGAACACATTTTACTGCCTTGGTTGTAAATTTCCCATCCTCTGGTTCAAAAGCAAAAGCAACTCCCCAAAGGAATGAGTTTGAAGTCATTGTAGTGAACAGGCCATTAACTGAGACTAGGTAGAAAGGCACATAAGATACAAAAGTAATAATGCATACCAGGCCCTTCTGTGTCCAGCCAAGTCATGTCGTTAACTAGGTTTGAGATATTTAGTCAAGGGGCCTAGTCTTGTGTTCACTGGTTACAAAGCGAGGATGTTAAACTCTTCTTCCTCAGACTAAAAGGTAATGGCACAGCTCATTGTTAATCTCACTTTCTGTGTGAGAAATGTGCCTGTCTATGACAACTGAGCCAAAAGAACTTCCCATTCGGGTTGTTGGCTTTCTGAATATAGTGCATTCTCTTTAGGAAGAATCTGACTGAGCTTCTCAAGGCAACATGACTCCTGAAGGTTGACAGTCAGCTTGACTGACATAGGTATCTAGATATCAGTCAGCCTGTGGAAACTTCCAGCACAGACATAATGCTTTCCCCAATCCATTAACAAAAGAAAGCTTGCCATTTGCTTGGAACACCTACTTCGCTAGAAGACGGATTATTCCTATTTAGGATCTATAGAAGAAAGTCTTTTTTAAAAATGGGTACTTGCAATCGTCTATAAGTGATATTCTCACTGATGTTATTCAGTGGCAAAATCTCAGATATAAGACTCAAATCTGTGTCTGCTGGACTTTGGAGCCCATGATTTTCCTTCACTCATCCACGCCCTAGTCAGTTCCTAAGCTTGGAAATGTGGTGGCCTCTAAGAGATCATTGTTCCTATAGCAGTGCACTTAGCAGTATTTCAAAAGCAGCATGAAGTATTTGCAGAGTCCCAGGAGAGTACAATAAAATAACCAAAAAGTGAAGAAAAAAAGTATCCAGAAAAAAACAAAACAAAACAAAACAAAAACCTAAGAATTACCTCCAGTGTCAATTATAAAGAGCTATGGGTATGTTAAGATTTGAGTTGGATTTGGGTGAAATGCCAGGTTTTGACAGAAGATCTGTTAGTGAATGGTATGGTGGTTTGAATATGCTTGTCCCACGGAGTGGCACTATTAGGAGGTATGGCCTTGTTGGAAGAAGTGTGTGACTGATATCTGCCTAGGCCCTGGGCTGCTGGCGCATTAACTTACCATTCAAGGAAGGCAAAATGTGATTCAAGTAAGGGATCTCAGCCTGTGTTCTCTTGGGTAAGAAACAGTAGGGTCTGAGACAGATGCTGTAGGGTTTTTTTGTTTTTGTTTTTTATATTATGATGGTTTGTATATTCTTGGGCCAGGGAATGGCACCATTTGGAGGTGTGGCCTTATTCAAATAGGTGTGACCTGGTTGGAGTAGGTGTGTTGTGTCACTGTGGGTATGGGCTTAAGATCCTCACCTAGTTGCCTGGAAGTCAGTCTTCCACTAGCAGCCTTTGTAGAACTCTCAGCTCTGCCTGCTGGATGCTGCCCTGCTCCCACCTTGATGATAATGGACTGAAACTCTGAACCTGTAAGCCATCCCCAATTAATGTTATTTTTTTATAAGACTTGCCTTGGTTATGGTCTCTGTTCACAGCAGTAAAACCCTAAGACAGATATTCACTTTATTTACATTTCAAGTGTTGTCCACTTTCCTGGTCCCCCCCAAACCCCCTATCCTCTCTCCTCTCCCCCTGCTTACCAATCTACCTACACCCACTTCCTGATCCTGGCATACCTCTAAACTGGAGCATAGAGCCTTCACAGGACCAAGGGCCTCTCCTCCCATTGACTAGGCCACACTCTGCTACATATGCAGCTGGAGCCCTGAGTCCCATCATGTGTACTATTTGGTTGGTGGTTTAGTCCCAGGGAGTTCTGAAGGTACTGGTTAGTTCATACTGTTGTTTCTCCTTATGGGGCTGCTAACCCCTTCAGCTTGTTGGGTCCTTTCTCTACCTCCTTCACTGGGGACCCTGTTCTCAGTCCAATGTAGGCTGAGATGATCCACCTCTGTATTTGTCAGGCACTGGTGGAGCCTCTCTGGAGACAGCTATAACAGGCTTCTGTCAGCAAGCACTTGAAATGAACCCACACACCTATGTTCATTTGATCTTTGACAAAGGAGCTAAAACCATCCAGTGGAAAAAAGGCAGCATTTTCAACAAATGGTGCTGGCTCAACTGACAGTTAGCATGTAGAAAAATGCAAATCTATCCATTCTTATCTCCTTGTACAAAGCTCAAGTCCAAGTGGATCAAGGATCTCCACGTAAAACCAGATACACTGAAACTAATAGAAAAGAAAGTAGGGAAGAGCCTCAAGCACATGGGCACAGCAGAAAATTTGCCAAACAGAACACTAATAGCTTATGCTCTAAGATCAAGAATTGACAAATGGGACCTCATAAAACTGCAAAGCTTCTGTAAGAGAAAGGACACTGTCAATAGGACAAAACAGCAACCAACATATTCAGTAAAGATCTTTACCAATCCTACATCTGATAGAGAGCGAATATCCAATATATACAAGGAAGTCAGGAAGTTAGACTCCAGAGAACCAAATAACCCTATTAAAAATGAGGTATAGAGTTAAACAAAGAATTCTCACCTGAGGAATACTGAATGGCTGAGAAGCACCTAAACAAATCTTCAACATCCTTAGTCATAAGGGAAATGCAAATCACAACAACCCTGAGATTCCACCTCATAGTTAGAATGGCTAAGATTGAAAATTCAGGTGACAGCAGATGCTGGCAAGGTTGTGGAGAAAGAGGAACACTCTCCCATTGCTGTTGAGATTGCAAGCTGGTATAACCAGTCTAGAAATCAGTTTTGTGGTTCTTCAGAAAATTGGACATAGTACTACAGGAAGATACATCAATACCATTCCTGGGCATATACCCACAAGATGTTCCAACTTGTAATAAGGACACATGCTCCAGTATGTTCATATCAGCCTCATTTATAATGGTCAGAAGCTGGAAAGAACCCAGATGTCCCTCAACAGAGGAATGGATACAGAAAACATGGTACATTTACACACTGAAGTACCAATCAGCTACTAAAAACAATGAATTTGTGAAATTCTTAGGCAAATGGATGGAACTAGAAAATATCATCCTGAGTGAGGTCACCCATTCACAAAAGAACACACATGATATGTACTGACTGATAAGTGGATATTAGCCTAGAAGCTCAGAACCAAGATGCAATTCACAGACCACATGAAGCTCAAGAAGAAGGAAGATCAAAATGTAGACACTTCGATACTTTTAAAATATCCATGGAAGGAGTTACAGAGACAAAGTGTAGAGTAGAGACTGAAGGAAGGACCATCCATTGACTGCTCCACCTGGGGATCCATCCCACATACAACCACCGAACCCAGACACTTTTATGGATGCTGTCGTTCTTAATCTCCTGTGTACCCAGATGCTGCTGTGGACCTCTGCACTTCCCCTTCAAGCCAGGCAGGGAAGGGGATTGACTGAGTCAAAGATGGGGCTGGATGGAATCTGGTTTGGTTTCCAGTAAGTGCTGAAAGTACTGATGGGCTGTAAGAGAGAGAGGCACAGAGACAAAGGCCTCTCCCCCCACCCCTTGATGAAGGGGATGGTCCTTGTTTATCCAAACTGCTTTATTCATGGCAGAGGTGAATGCATATGTCTTACTGAGAGTGAACCAGGAATTAATTTTTTTTTTCTTCAGGAAGGGATGCTTAGGAAGGGACGTTCATTGGCTAAACACCCTGTGCCTATTTATATACCCTATTATCATGGGGGACTCTAGGTTTTTATGCCATGTGGCTGGTTGTGATAGTACTCTTAGAAAAGTGTCATCATTATTTGCTCCACGACATGTAGAGCCTGACTGGGAACTGGTTATAATGCCTGCCAGTTCCAACTATGAAATTTACTGGGGTTTTGAACCTTCTTCAAATTTGCCAGTTCTTCTGTCTGGTGGTCTATCCACAGGTAACCTTCCTCCTAGCTGCTCATAAAGCCAGCTAGTCCTCTCCTGTTTGTCTTTGGAACACAATAGAGAACTCTCAGCTCCTCCAGTGTCTTGCCTGTTTGGAAGCTGTCAAGCCTCCTGCCATGATGATAATGGAATGAACCATAGAACCTGTAAGCAAGTCCCAATTAAATGTCCTTTATTGGAGTTGCCTTGGTCATGGAGTCTCTATACAGCAATGAAAACCCTAAGACAGGTGGAGGTGAGAAATACTAGAAAGATCTAGGAAACAACGATGTGTAGGGAATTATAACTGAACTTGGGTAATACTTAAAGTAAAAGGGGCAAAGCAAAACGTGTGTGTCAAATCATGTTCTAAGCCCTCTGATAGACTCCTTATAGTCAGTATTTCTAGTGTGTATGGTGTGTGTGTGTGTGTGTGTGTGTGTGTGTGTGTGTGTGTGTGTTGCATATATGGATGCATGTGTGCATACATGTATATGCAGGAACACATAAAGGTCAGAGGACAACCTCAGTATTTTTCCTCAGGAGACTTCCGCATTACTTTTTGAGACGGTCTTTTCCTGGCCTGGAGCTTGCCAACTACGTTCGTCTGGCTGTAAAGTGGGCCTTGGGATCTGCTTGTCTCTGCCTAGTCAGTACTGGGAGTATAAATTCATGTTGCCATGCTCTGTCTTTTTAATGTGGCTTCTGAGAATCAAACTCAGATCATCAAGCTTGTATGGCAAGTACTTTATGGACTGAGCCATCTCCCCAGGCCTTTTGCTATCTTTTGAATAGAATTAGGCTGCTTGAAGTTGAATAATGTGTTTTTGAATTATATGACAGTGAGGATACGTTGAGGAATTTTGAGCAAGATGTAACCAGTTTAATGCAGGACTTTAGAGACATTACCTTGTCAGCCTGCTGTGAAGTATATTAATTGTAAATGGAATAATTAGGATGTCGGAAACCCATAGAAACTAACAGGAATCTGAATCCATGAACTTGGGATGCACAACTCTTCTCCTACACTTTACATAGTTTCATTTTTATAATGGGAGCAATTTTAGTGGGTAGCAATAGATACTATTTTTAAGTACTTACTTCTGCACCAAAACTGATACCATGTGCCTAATATATATTTCCCTAGACATCACAAGAGTAGATTCAACCTCTCTTCTTAGAAAATAATAGAAACTGAGGCTTAGATAGATTGGGGAAATGTTTAAAATCACAGTTGTGGAGCTGGAAAGGTATCTCAGTGATTAAGAACACTGTCTGCTCTGCCGGAGGTTTTGAGCTCAATTCCCAGCAACCACATGGTGTCTCACAACCATCTATACTGATATCTAATGCCCTCCCCTGACAAGCAGTTGTACATGCAGATAGAGCACTCATATACATTGAGAGAGAAAGAGAAAGAGACTACTAGTTAAGAAGTTGAAGAGAACAAAATACATTTAATAATTAGTATATTTATGTTAAAAAATACAAAAAATCCCCAGTTGCTAAGTGTTGTTGCTTAGCTCTGAATTCATTAAATATATCCTCAAATACTGCCGTATTCACAAATATTGAGCCAAGTGAAAAGGGACTTGTCCATATGAGGAAAATTTCCTATTTTTTTAGTGAAATAAAAATACTGCTTTTGGAGGTATAGATGGAAAATCAACCTATGTATGCATATTGCTGAGAGCAATGCCAGCATCAGTCAGGATGCTGGGGATAATGATCTAGATAGAATGCCTGCAAAACAGACCCACTAAAAAAGAAAATTTCAAAGTTTTTCCTGAAAAGAACCCAGATGGGACTTCTTTGAGTCCAGGAGGCTGGGTTGATTGTATCAGTGAAGCAAATGAAATCAAGATCTACTGGATGAACTGGAGCAACCTAAGAGTACTTCTCCACACTAGCAATGGGGCAAAACTGCACGAGAGCAAGATAAGGTAATGATGAGTTCAAAGAGTGGCTCACACAGCTCTCTGGCACAAGTCTGTCTTTTCAGATAAGGTCTAATCACTAAATTCAATTTGCTGCTAAGGTGACTTGTAAAGAGTGGAGGATAATTACAGCCGGACCTCAGTCTGTAAATGGCACCACCCAAAGCGCATGGTTACACAGACACCTGTGGAAGCCATCCTCTCCCATTATGGTTCCCAGAAAGGTCTCTGATTGCTTCAGGTGGTGTTATGGTACTTGGCATTTTGGCAAATTCCCCATGAGACAGATGTCTGGATCCTTATTAGTGATGGCATGCTCATCATTAGGATTAACCTCAGTGGAATTTGCCCCTAATACACAAAGGCACAGGAGGCTAATTTATACACCAGAATTCACTTATTAACTTCACAACCTCAGATTCTTTTTAGAATGGTTCAGAATATAAAATAATAGGAGGCTAGGGGGTGATGTGGAAGGAACATATGGTTTCCATTTAGGTGAACTGTCTGAGAACCTCATTTGGCTCAATGACCTTGAGTAACTTCTTTACAGCTTTGAGTGATAGTTTCCTCTGAAAGGATGAGATGATGTGCCATAAGGTCAGATTTTAGTTTGAGCCTAGAATACTCAGCTCTATGTCACAAGTCACAGACTGGTAAGGCTGGCCCCAGAAATTACAGCTGAGTGGTCCAAGATATGAGAGCCTGGAGAAGTGGCCAAATGTGTGTGAATGATGCTGAGGGACTAGGAGTGTCTCTCTCTGGTGGTCAGACAATGACAGTGTTAGAACAGCTTTCACTGCAGAAAACCCTAGATTATGGTTTCTATACTGGGTGGTTCAATCCATGGATCTGAACTTCTAAGACTTTTTTCTTTCTTTCTTTCTTTCTTTCTTTCTTTCTTTCTTTCTTTCTCTCTTTCTTTCTTTCCTTTCTTTCTTATTTATTTATTTATTTATTTATTTATTTATTTATTTATTTATTTATTTGTTAGAGAATTTCTTCATTTACATTTCAAGTGTTATCCAATAAGTCCCCTATACCCTCCCCCCACCCTGCTCCCCTACCCACCCACTCCCACTACTTGGCCCTAGCATTCCCCTGTACTGGGGCCTATAAACATTGCTAGACCAAGGGCCTTTCTTCTCCAATAATGGCCAACTAAGCCATCTTCTAATACATATGCAGCTAGAGACATGAGCTCTGGGGGTTCTGATTAGTTCATATTGTTGTTCCATCTATAGGGTTGCAGACCCCTACAGCTCTTGGGTACTCTCTCTAGCTCCTACATTGGGGACCCTGTGTTCTGCCCTATAGATGATTGTGAGGATCCACTTCTGTATTTGTCAGGGACTGTCAAAGCCTCACAGGAGACAGCTATACCAGGGTCCTTTCAGCAATATCCTGCTGGCATATGCAGTAGTGTCCACATTTGGTGGCTGATTATGTGATGGACCACCCGGGTGGGGCACTCTCTGGATAGTCCACCCTTTCATTTTAGCTCCAAGCTTTTTCTCTGTACCTCCTTCCATGTATATTTTAATCCCTATTCTAGGGAGGAATGCAGTAACCACGCGCTGGTCTTCCTTCTTGATTTTCTTGTGTTTTGCAAATTGTATCTTGGGTATTCTAGGTGTCTGGGCTAATATCCACTTATCAGTGAGTGCATATTAAGTGACTTCTTTTGAGATTGGGTTACCTCACTCAGGATGATATCCTCCAGATACATCCATTTGCTCAAGAATTTCATAAATTCATTGTTTTTAATAGCTGAGTAGTACTCCATTGTATAAATATACCACATTTTCTGTATCCATTCCTCTGTTGAGGGACATCTGGGTTCTTTCCAGCTTCTGGCAATTATAAATAAGGCTGCTATGAACATAGTGGAGCATGTGCCCTTGTTACCAGTTGGAATATCTTCTGGGTATATGCCCAGTAGAGGTATTGCTGGATCTTCCAGTTTTCTGAGAAACCGCCAGACTGATTTCCAGAGTGGTTGTACCAGCTTGCAATCCCACCAGCAATGAAGGAGTGTTCCTCTATCTCCACATCCTCACCAGCATCTGCTGTCACCTGAATTTTTGATCTTAGCCATTCTGACTGGTGTGAGGTGGAATCTCAAGGTTGTTTTGATTTGCATTTCTCTGATGATTAAGGATTTCAAACATTTTTTAAGGTGTTTCTCAGCCCTTTGGCATTCTTCAGTTGAGAATTCTTTGTTTAGCTCTGTACCCCAATTTTTAGTGGGGTTATTTGAATTTCTGGAGTTGAGCTTCTTGAGCTCTTTGTAAATATTGGATATTAACCCCCTATCAGATTTAGGATTGGTAAAAATTCTTTCCCAATCCATTGGTGGCCTTTTTGTCAAAGACTTTTCAAATCATGTACTGATCAAATAGCATTTGGGCTCAAGGTCTTCATACCGTAAAATATGCTGTGTGGAATATGGAACGGAGAAAATGCAAATGGAGTTCTGCACACTGGAACTTCCTGTATCATGGAGGAGAGGTCCCCATTGTTCCTGACACTTGCCTAACATTCTGTTTCAATTGTGGCTGTGTGACATAATACGTTTGTTATCCTCCTTTTTTATAGGTGTGTCTCATTTTTGGCAACTGTTAAAGATCAAGGCAAGGAAGTGAGGCAGGGCCTTTTAGCATCAAAGCTTGAGACACTGAATAACAGCTAGGCTCTCAGAGGGCTTAGAAGAGTACACTAATCTCACGAGGAGCACATGTTTCCCAATTTTGGCAACATCATGTACTAGACTTCCTGTATCTTGATGTCTAAAAAGCATTGACCTAGAATCTGCTTGCAATTTCTTGCACACTAAGAACTCTATGAGTTTTGTTCTTGTTGTTACAGAGATGTCTCTATTGACTTCTCTTTCCCTTTTTGTTCCTCTTCTTCCTGTCTCCTTAACCCTCGCCACATCTTCTTTCAGCTTTCATCCATATTTGGGACATCTGTGTTCTAAATTACATATCATAGTGGCCAAGTTCTGAATCAAATCTCTTCTTCAGGTTTAGCATATATTGCTCATAAACACACACTTTCACAGTGATGGTGAGTTTTGTAACTGAGCACATAACAGCAATGGGGAAAATAAGTATGATGTCCAGTGTCCCTTTCCTGGAGGCTTAATTTTCTTCTTTTCCTTCTCATGATTGCACACCATTTCAATTTCATTTTGGGCAAAAATCCCAACAATTGCTCATTTTAAAAACAAATCAATTATAATGTCCTTCACTGCTTTTCATGTTCTCAGATAACATTTTTCTTAAAAGTAAATGTTATTGCTTTGAGAACCATTTCATAAGAGAAATGAATATGTGGTTGGTGGTGAATACTGGGGCTTAAAGGACTCCAAATCTTTCCTATATTGTTCTAAACAAAAATAATAAACCAAATCCCTTGAACCACTTCCTCCCAACATGCTAGCAAATGACTCCATTAGCTCAAGCTTACCTGTCGACAGTCAAATTTCAGACAAATATTTCAATTTGAGTTTCTATATTTGCATGACATTTAGGATAGTAGGCTGAAAACTTGAATTTTATATGGCACCATGTCTCATAAGTAATATTTTTAAATAAATATTAGAGTGAGATTCCTTCTGCAATAAATGCCACAGGAGCCCAGCATCCATCTTTATCTTATCCTTTATCTGGTCCTTGCTGATGATGGTTAACATTCTCTTCTGACGGCCTAGTGGCCCATCATTGGGAAGAGAGGCCCCTTCGTCATGCAAACTTTATATGCCCCAGTACAGGGGAACGCCAGGGCCAAGATGTGGGAGTGGGTGGGTAGGGGAGCAGGGCAGGGGATGGCGGAGGGTATAGGGAACTTTCGGGATAGCATTTGAAATGTAAATGAAGAAAATAGCTAATAAAATTTGGGGGAAAAAAGCATTCTCTTCTGATTCTAGGGGTGATCTATTCCTAATATTGGTGTGGGCCCGTGGTATGGAAATTGCCTCCCAGGAGTATTTGACCACATTAGCTGTTCTAAGTTTAAATGGGAGCTTCGATAGAGATTCAGAAATATCACATGTAGAAAATAATGCTCATCTTAATCAAACTTACTGGAGGAAGTCTGTGCTGAATAGACACTTATTGCACAACATGAGAGTTCACCTCATCACTATCCTGGCCAAATGCACTATTTTAGAACAATTGCTACTTTGGTCATATTCCCAAATTTACTTTATAACTGAATTAATTCAAAATATCAAATACCTGAAAAACAAGATAAAATGAATAAAATAGTCAATATCCTATGACAAAAATATAATATATGATTATATAGTATGTCCTATAAATGTAATATAAGGTATAATCCAAGTATAGAAGCATATTAGAAAAAGAATTTAACTTTTGCCTTTTTGGAGAATTAAAATATCTCAAGCAATCTGCATATGGTTTTATATTTGTAGTCTTTGGAGCTGAAAGATTTGTTTCGCTCAAGTTCTAACATCATAAATGGAAAGATGAATATAAAATGGAAGTGCTCAGCCTTGTGGGTGACATGTGGAGCACCACACGTGGAGCACCTTCAGCCAAATGCTGCAGTAGTTCTGTAAGGACAAAAGCAACTCTTTACTGCTGGCACTTAAGTTCTGTCCATTGGTAGATTCACTGCTGGAAAACGTTATGAGACTGTTTCCCCTAAGATCCACTCATATTAAATAGAAGAAAATATGAATTACGTGGTGGTGGGTGATTGTAACACAAACCATTATTGGTAGTTGAACATGATTAGCCATGCATACTTTTCCTTATTAACTTTCAACAAAACAGAGAAACTAATAATAGTAACAATGATGATTATGATGATGATAATGATAAGAAGAAAAAAAGAAAAAGGAGGAGGAGAAGAAAATTTCACCCCCCTACAGTGTATTATGGAGACTCCTTTAGAAAATAAACAATGAATGACAAGTGTAGGGTTGAAACAGGATACTAAGATAGTAAGGCTGCTTTATTTCTTCCCTTGTTGACACCTACTGTATAACTGTGTGACAACTGGAAATCCCTATACAGGTGTCATTCCTTTGGGAGCCAGAAGTATTGGTCAGCCTCATCAATGTCAGTGAAGAGTTATTCTCAATGTCAGGTGGGGCTTACCACCTACCACTGCTCTCCCCTTCTCTGCTTCTTCTTCTCTACCCCTTCTTTCTTCTCTAGTCCTTCCTCCTCTTCCCTGCCTCCTTTCCCCCTCTCCAACTACTTTCTTCTCTTCTTGTTCTTCTTCATTCTTTTCCTGCTCTTACTGTTTTGGAACAGGGCTTCAAGATTGACCTAGTAACCCAGGAGAGTGGTGTAGCATCACTCCTTTGAAGCACATTCTCTGCTAAAGCATTTGCTCAAATAGAAATCTGGTATAACACAGACTCTGGAGTGTTAGTTTCCAGGGGGCTTCCATCAGCACTACACACTAATAGGCTTAAAACAACAGAAACTCCTGGTTTTCAAGGCTAGAAATCTAAAACAAGGGATTGGATTTAGGGAATCTTCCTTCTTTGATGCTGATAATCCTTGGTATCTCTTAGCAAAGTGCATTTATCCATGTTAACACCATCTAAA
The DNA here is from genome assembly GCA_902729485.2 of Mus minutoides. NCBI lineage: Eukaryota > Metazoa > Chordata > Mammalia > Rodentia > Muridae > Mus > Mus minutoides. The sequence goes on along the minus strand of LR753491.1, from coordinate 326,408 downwards.
GCCTTAACACTTCAAGCATTGGGTGGTTTCATTCTCTCCCTCTATGGAGTTTTCTATCTTTCCATGGCCTGAGATTAAACTTGTTTTGCTATTTCTTATGGCTTTGGATCTAAACGCAGACACACAGTCATATACAGATACACAAACACACAAGATAGACAGGAAGACAGACAGACAGACAGACAGACAGACAGACAGGCAGGCAGACAGGCACACCAAGGCAGACAGGCACACACACACACACACACACACACACACACACACACACACACAGAGAGAGAGAGAGAGAAAGAGATTATTTTCCCACTAGTGTATTTTAGTGTAAGCTGAGATTGAAATTCACATACCAAATCCTTGCTCTTTGACCTTCTGGTTTTCACACCACAGAACCTAAGCAGATTGCTCTTGTCACTACCACATGCTTGGTCTCTCCTCCTCATAAGTATCTGTTTGGGGTAACTACCCCCTCCCCCTGTGTAACATCACCTACTTGACATATTTGTGTATTTATGGCTGTGCTCCTGTTTTATTGATTTATTGGCTATTTACTGATAGGTTGCAAAAAGTTGTCCCACGGTCTCAACAGAAACAAAGACAAGAGGCAGGCAATCACTTCAATATAAGTTAAATATCCATAAGTGCCATAAGAAGAATAAACAAAAGCATGAGTAAAGTCTTATGAAAGCTTTAGAGTACTTCCAAGCGGTAGTCAGTGAATTTAAAATTAAACTATCTGATAACCTCAAAATTTCACTAACCTTTTTCCTTCTTGGCATTCCCATGGCAACACATAAGCCCCCAGCTTCTCTGCATCATGTCTCCTCTGATACATGATCCAATGAAAGCGGCTACTCAGTTTATACCCATTCCCATCTCTGCACTTGCTTCTTTAGTCATGTGTCCAAAGTATGGCAGTGGAGATACAAGGAGTGAGGCAGTGAGGGACGGGAGTCATGAACTTTCCTTCACATTGGTCAATGACATCAGAGACATGAGTTGGGTGCATAGGCAGAATATTACATGTAGGGTTGGGGTAAAAGCTTCATACTCATAACATCAGTAATATGGAGTTGTAAGGCATAGTATGGGAGACCATATCAATTCCTAGGAGGAGAACACTATGTATGCACCATTTGCCAATCTCAATAGAGGACTCTAAGTACCTGCCCACTTCTGTTAAGCAAATAGTGTGTACTAACACTAGTCCCCTGGAGAACTGTATGCACCAATGAAAGGTCCAAAGGGAAGGCTCTAAGCATCTCTTCAATTTCTTTTAGGATTCTTAATAACAAGTTTGTACTTTTGGCAGGAAGTTTTGCACAGACTCAGCTACTACGTTAAGTGTCTGGTGAGATGACAGGTCAGGTAGATCACTTTTATTACCCACAGATAGTCTGCAAAAATCAACAGAAGCATGGGCTTTGTGACAAACCAGGTTCTGGAGGCTCAAGAGAGCTCTCTAGGACATATGGAGTGTCATGTGTTCACAATTCAATTTACTCTGCAGCTGAGGGACCCTGAAAGCAATCCAATCTGACTTCTGTTCCCAGGCATCACCAGGTTGCTGAACTGAAGCAGAGCAGCCTGTCCTAGGAGAGATGAGGACAGAGGCCGAGGTTAGGCTGTTCCCAGCATTTCTTCCTTACATCTGCCTTTATATTTTTGCTCCTGTATGCCAGAGAATTATAAGTAAAGGAGAGAAGACTCAAGTTTGCTGAGGTTAGCATCTGTTGGTTTTTTGGTTTTTTCAGTTTTTGTTGTTGTTGTTATTTTGTTTTGTATTGAGAAAAAAGATGAAATATGAGGTCATAAGGAGAGGGAATACTCAGTCAGATATGCAGATGAAATCATGAAGTTCTCCTAGGAAATAGAAATACAATAGACTTAGCTTAGTGACTAATCAACATCCTGACATTGGTCCCTATGTGAGAAGGATGGTGCAGAAAGACTACACGGAAGATACAAAGAAAAGTAGAAATAGTTCAGAAAATGGGAATAAAGCAAGATCTTGGAAATTCACCAGGCTACAATTAGTCTGGGAATTTTAGGGTTCTGAGTTAGGCTGCTTACTAATTTCTTCATTATTTGGTTTCTTCTTTTTTATTTCATCTATTGTGCAAAACTATGTATGTTTTTGGTTATGAAAAACTTTCTCAAAACCAGTACAAATTGTTAAAAAGATTTAAATTTGTAATTACATGATACTTGGAAACTGTGTACTATTTATCTACATTTCTAAAATAGCTGATGGGACACAAAATGATTAATATCTTAAGTATTGATTCACATATTTAATATGGTATTACGGTCAGTAAACTAGTAGGAATCCTTAACAGTACTTGGGATCTCATCAGGCTTGTGTATTAATTACTGTTCTCATCGTCACGACAAAATAGTTGATAAAAGAGAAGGAAGGGTTTGTTTTGGCTCAGTATTTTAGGGTGGAGTCTACCATAGTGGGAAGGCCATGTTGGCAGAGGTTTGAGGCAACTGGTCCATTGCATCTGCAGTCAAGAACAAAGAGCAATACATTCTGGTAGTCAGCTCACTTACACATATTTATTTAGTATGGGACTCCAACCCATGAAATAGTGGCACCTGTATTCATAATTGGTCTTCCTACCTCAGTTCAGTATTATAGAAATAATGTTTTTATACACTGTGTAAAGGTTATCCTTGTGTTATTCAAATCCCAGTTTTTCTGCCCTTGTATTTTGTTTCAATCCAGACATGGCATTGTAACTCTTATGTCTTGAATCTCCTGTCTCAAGTTTGTGTAACTAATTCTTACCATCTATTATCTGCCTTGTCAGTGAAAGCTGGTCACCCAATGGTTGGGCAAAAGAGAGAATAGGACAGAAATTTCCATCAGTCAGTGGAAGGAGAAAGAAAGGGAGGGAGATTTAGATGAACCATGAGGAGAGGGTCCGAGAAGATACCATGGGAAAATACACCTGAAGCAGACAGACCTGGAGCAATATTAACCTGCAAGTGTTAAATGGGGTCATGATTGGGAGGTAGCCGGTTTAGCATAGGGATTAATATAAATCAATGTTGCCCAGATATGGAGATACAGCTTGAAATAAATCTTGGTTTCTCTGTGTGGTTATCAGGAACTAGCAAAGGTAAAAGAATATAGCTATTTTATTCATTTACAAATTATACTTACATAAAAATATTCATTTTACAAAGTACTTCTGGAAGGTTCCTCACAGACATACCTTGACTTGTGACTTCTAGGTGATTCTAAATCTTGGCAAGTTAACAAGATTAGCAAACATAACTGGGCTGGTTTTAGTGTCTTGAGTTACTAGACTCCAATTAAGTGACCAGGGTCAAAAGAAACAACATTAATCAATCATAAACCACCAAACTAAACTCTTAACCAGAAACTACACATTCTTCCACCATCTAGGTTTGCTTTGTCTAGCTCATGTGAGTGCATTACAAGCCTGTTCGCAGTAGACCTTCTTGATGCCAACCAATAGCTAGAGCTTGGTCATTGTCTGATTCATGTATCACTGACTGTGTGAATAAACTCTTTAAAATGTTGATATGTGTGTATTTTTCTTTTAACAAGAAGCAAGTGTCACTGAGTACCATCTACTCTCATCCCATTCAGTGCCCAAGGACAAAATGCTTAATGGCTGAGAAAGGAGCAGCAAAGAGCAGCTTTTGAGTCAATGCCAAGCTAAGTACTGAGTCAACAGATTTTCCTGTGACCTCAACAAAAGCCCAGCATTTGGAGTTTTATGTATGTGCACAATTTCCCCTTGACATGAACAGTTAGAGAGCTGTTGAAATGTTGAACATCTCGGAGTGATTAGAAAAAGAGATTGTGAGGAGAGAGACAAAGTAGGAAGAACTACAAGTGTTGTTTTCCCCAATTGGGAAACACACACACACACACACACACACACACACACACACACACACACATCCTTTAACACAGTTCCTCATGTTGTGGTGACCACAACAATAAAATTATTTTCGTTACTACTTCATAACTATAATTTTGCTACTGTTATGAATTGTAATGTAAACATAGTACGTAGATGGTCTTAGGTGATCTCTGTAAAAGTGTCATTTGACCTACAAGGGGTCACAACTCACAGGTTGAGAAGGTTTTTGCTAAATAATCATGTTGTCATATTCTAAGTATCTGTGCTTATACCTATAAACTTGGGCTGCTTTCAACCCTGATCAAAGAAGCTTTTGTTTGCAGTTGATAGTAGTCAAGGTTGAGGCATGCAGCTAGTCAAAGTGCTGAAAATCACAGACTAAGTTGTTCAGCCTTAAATGGGATAGCTGTATTCTCTTCACTCCCACCAAGGCTCAGAGAACATTGCACAAGAAGAAGAAGACAGAAGGTAAGAGACAGAAGATTTGGAAGAGTACTGTGGAATTCTGTCTTCTGTATGCGGATGACATGGTTATTAGACTCACAGGCTCACAGCTGCTGAGGTTTCCCACACAAGACCTGTACAACACCAAGCCACCCACACTTCCAGCTTAGATGGGGTAGACAGGCTGTAGGCCTCACCCTGTGCTAAAGAACTGTCATCAGTGAATACTGCTATGAAGAAGGAGAACCACTCATAGCTGAGACAGAATTCCCATGCTCCAGTAGAATGTCTATACCCATGCACACACAGACAGTAGTAACTAAATTTAGTGGCTTACCAAAAGTAAACCAAACCAAAATGAAAACAACATCATCAACAAAAAATGCCCCCAAAACCCAAAACCAGGATATGAAGTCAGTATGAAACAAATTAAAGCAACACTCTGTAATTAAGGGTAGAAATGATATCAGACATGACCAGATCTCCTTATACATATTTACAAAATTCACAAATATGTAACATTTTAAATTTGATTAGTTTTGTGTGTGTGTGTGTGTGTGTGTGTGTGTGTGTGTGTGTGTTATACATGCTAAGGCACATGTGTGGAGGTCAGAGGACAACCTAAGAGAATGGGCTCCCTCTTCCCACCATGTATTTCCTAGAAATGTAAGTCAGATTCTCAGGCTTGGCAGCAAACACCTTTACCTGCTGAGTTATCTTTCTAGCCACTTTAAAATTTAAATTGTATTTAATTAAAGTTTAATTTTACTTAGCAACTTGTCCCTTGGGTCTATTGGATCAGATTTATATCATTTATATCATGTGACAGAATAACTTTTAGGCCATTAGAAGCAAAGGATCAAATTGAATTCATTTGTCATAGTAAAACGTTAAGTGGATAAGAATATAAAGGTAGAAGAAAATAAAATTCAGATGAACTCAGAGGAGGGAATTTATCCACGTAGTTACTGGGAAATCTGATGGGAGCACTCATCATCAACTATTAGTCTTGGTCCATCTTTCTACTTCTGGGCATCTACAGAAGTACAGACAATCTGAGAACATTTGAAGCGTTTAAGCTAGCATTTGCAGAAGGTAAGTGGGATATTGAAGAAGCCAGGAGGCTTTCCGTGAGGACCTCAGTTAATGCTCTCATTTGAAGACTTTATGGAGCAAGTGAATATTAAGGGCTATCTTAACATTTTTTGAATTGTCTCTTTCAATTTCTCTGACTCCTGTTTAGTGTTTACTTCAACTTAATTGCTTCATTAGAGAATCTGTGCAACATGAATTCAAACTTTAAAAATAGAAGATGTCAAAGTGGAGATGATGTGTCTAATTTAGAGACCATCTTGCAGCTGAAGTATAATGCCCCCAAAACCCCCAAATACAATAAAATAAAATGAAATGAACAGAGAAGGTACTTCAGCACGGGGACTTAGTGACTACAGGGACTGGAGGCCCAGAGGGCGGGGTGAGGGGAAGAGGTTCCTTGGCCTTATGAGGGCAAAATGATTCCATGGGGTATAATCAGCCCAGTTCAGCCTGGAGATGTTGCGGACCTAGGTTCTATAAGCCTCTGTGGTCTTTAAGCAATGTTTTAACAGGAACGTTTTCCACCAGCTGATCTGAGATTAGGACAATTTGTGTTTCTGTCTGATGAAGTGACTCTACAAAAGATAAAAAATGCAGAGAGGACAGGGAAAAGCAAATGGTGAACCGAGAAACACTGTAACAGCACGAACATCCTAATATGCAAATGTGATGGAAAATAAGCTAGTATAGGAACAGACCTTTCCCATCCCTTCTAAGCATCTCCCCAAGAAACAAAGCCATCTATGGCTCCTGTGGGTTTGATTTCATATCCACACAATGGCTTCCAGTCTGTGATTTCTTATTTTCATTGAATAAAATTCAGCTCCACTGAAACATAAATTTTAGTCAACTTACTTTATTAAACAGAATACTGGGTGTGTATCTTTAGAGCAAAGGAGCATTGGCTTTCTCCTGACTTCCTTTCTCAGCCTGACTTCCTTTGTCTGCCTGACTCCTCTCTCTGCCCAACTTCCTCTTCTTCCCTCTCTTTACCCTTTCTCCTCCCATTCCCTTCTTTCCCTTGGCTATTTAGATATAGATGGCAATTATAAGACCACCTGAAAAAATACATTACTGTAAACCTTTGGCTTTCTTCAAATTTATGAGCCCTGTCCTCCACAGCCAGGCTTTATTTGAAACATTTTGAGGTTTCCAAGGCAAGCTGCTATCACGTGATGAAACCCCCCGTCCTATCACCCATCCCTCTCTGTATCTCCCTGAAACACAGAACAGTTTTCTTTCTTTCATTCTCAAGTATTTCCTTTATTTATCTTGTTAAGTCCTTTATTGTTGCATAGAAATGAAGAGACATTTTACTGTTCCCATCTCTGTCACCAGCTAGGAAGCTGATTTATCATATGTGACAAAAGAAAAAAAATCATCCTAATTTATTTTCATGGAGTTCTTTTTGTGCTCTCCAAGCAGATATAATACAGTCTGTCTAACATCTCCTAGAATTTCCAGAGCCCTGTCATTTGGTAATGTTTTTTCTCCTCTGTAAGGAAAAAAAATCATATATGAGAGGCAAAAAAGATAGATAGATAGATAGATAGATAGATAGATAGATAGTACAAATAATTCAAGAGTGAATGAAAAGAAGAAAGAATTGCTAATTAGTGTTGTAGCAATGTGGGGATCCTGAACCTAATTTTATAATACTAAAGATACAAATGGAAATTTGGATCTGAAGTCAGACATGTCCGAGTCCCTATCCATTCCCGTCAATAAATCAAGACAAAACAAAAGACCACACAGATAGGTTAAGCGTTTCAGGACTCAATTTAAGGCTTGCTCTCAGGGGCAAGCCTCCTAATTTCCCAGCTATGGCTAAGTTCTTTTCTTAAATACTTATGCTGCTCTCCTAGAGCACTGAATAGTAGCACTGTTGGCTGTTGTCTTGAAACTTTGTTTCCCAGCCACCAGTAGACTGAACTCCAGGAAATAGCCACTGTACCAGTTATGTTTCTTGTGTGTGACTTGGGTCTAAACCCAAAGTCTTTCTGGGATGTCTTCACCACATTGAATTCCCAAGGTGGGTTTTCCATCCCTTGAAGTTTTCTTATAGTTGCTGTGGGGTCTGGTCTGGAGGGAACTGGCTTTGGGGTCTGGTCTGGAGGGAACTGGCTGTGGGGTATGGTCTGGAGGGAACTGGCTGTGGGGTATGGTCTGGAGGGAACTGGCTTTGGGGTCTGGTCTGGAGGGAACTGGCTGTGGGGTCTGGTCTGGAGGGAACTGGCTTTGGACTCAGCTTAGGAGGCTGTCTTGTATGTCTCAGTATGGTATTTTTTAGGGATCTCTGTTTGCAGCTTATGTCTTGGAAATGCAAACACAGCAGCATGTGGTCACTGTATACGTGCAGCAATGCCACAGTTAGAGTTAGGCTGTGAGTAAGGAACTCTTCTTGCAGAAGTTATAGCTGAGGGAAGTGAGCAAAGTCTGAAATGGAGATGCAGCCATGGCTAACCACAGGTTAGAAGGGATGGGGAGCTTCTGTGCTTCTGTGTTAATGAGTTTAAAAAGAAAGAAAAGAAAAGAAGAGGAGAGGAGAGGAGAGGAGAGGAGAGAAGAGAAGAGAAGAGAAGAGAAGAGAAGAGAAGAGAAGAGAAGAGAAGAGAAGAGAAGAGAAGAGAAGAGAAGAGGAAAGGTGTTAGGAGCTTTGGGGGATTAGTTTAAGAGTAAAAATCAGACCTTTGCTTTTTTTCCAGTATTGAAAATTGAACCCAAGAACTTATGTTTGCTAGGCAAGCACCCAACTGCTGAGGTAAATAGCCACTGTTCCAAAACACCTTGGAAGAACCATATAACATTAACGGGTAGAGCAAGAAAAGAATTTGTGGTAAGGTTTCCAAGAGTCTCAAAGTGCTGAGTCATTTGAATCTTTCTACTACTGAAAGGCTGCAAGGTAGGATGTGAGCATAATCCAGGTCTCTAGAAGATTCTACGGTGATTAAGAAAATGATCTGCATCTGTTGCCTTCATAGGCCAGAGCTCTCCAGAGCAGCTGTTGATAAAGACAGTGAAATATAAGCTCCTGCTGAGGGTGGACTGGGAGCAAGGGTATGAGCAGTCATATTCTTCTGCTGGAGTTAAAGGGGCAACACAGGAGGAAATAAACATCAACCTTAGCATGGAATATAAAAAGTCAGCATTGAGGGCTGGGGAGATCTGTCAGTGCACAGAGCTGCTTGCTGTGTAAGCCTGGCAACCCAGGTTTAATCTCTAGGACTCATGCAAAGGTGGGAGGAGAGAACTGACTCCTTAACCTCCATCTAAATGCTGTGGCCCAAACACATATTACATATCACACACACACACACACACACACACACACACACACACACACACACACACACACCACTCAGCAGACACACATATACACACTAAATAAATAAATATGTAAGTAAGAATACATAAATAAATAAATAAATAAAAACTGGGTCAGCATTGGTCTAGAGGTAGGAGGTCTTTCAGCTTTCCTATTCTATAACGAACAAGACCAATCCATAGACTTTTATTTTAGAGTGACTATTGTGATTGACAGATTTAAATCCCTTAGGATTCCTAATGAAATAAACATAGAGCTATGCAAAGGTGCCTAAGGAAATCAGTGGGAAAAGACAGATGCTAGAATGATTTGTTCCATTTTTTTTGCTTAGAGACTTGCAGAAATATTTGATGACGTAAGTTATTTTTAATGGGAATGCGTAACATGAATTTTTAATGTTAGCTATCAAAGTATTATGTATACTACAATAATAATATAAGCAGTAAAATATATCTGATATGTACATGGGGAAAATACTATTAAATGGACCAGCTATAATTCGTTTTGTCTTATTATATGCTTGGTTAAAAATGGACACTCACATAATCAAATGAATACGAAATGAAGTGAATGTTGCGATTCAATTTTAAACATGAAAAATGTTTCCAATAAAATACTTATTTAAGTTTTTGGAAAAAGATATTGCAACTTGACAAAATGCATTAGCATATTAAACAGAATCTTCTGGAAAGGAAGTCACTATGTCAAGGACTTTCCATGGGAGGAAATCAATTCTTCGGACCTGGCTGAACGAACAAGAAAAACTCATGAAAACGTCCACAGATTACAAATATCCATATGAACTGGCACCCACAGTGATGTCATCTTCATTGATTTTGCTTTTGTTATTTGTTTTATTTATTTATTTATTTATAAACGAAATTGCTGTGTGAAATCAGCGTTGGCCATAATAAAGACAAGGTTTTTATAGCTCAGGGGTAGAGGGTCTCCAAATGTGGAATTTGGCAGGCAAAATAGGTGGTGTTAAAGGAGCAGAACATAAGCATAGCGAATCAGTCATGAGGACCTCCTGAAACAAAGACATGACTGCAAGACAGGCATAACAGGGCTGTTATGACAACAGGTAGCCATGACAACATAGTCATAGGCTGCAATATAACATTTTGAAATACAGGTAGGGTTGCAAGATGGTTATAAACAAACTTTTTGAAACAGAAGGCATGGAATATATGCCCATAGATCAGGAGGCTTCAGTGTTTGAAGAAGCACTCACAACTCAAAATTCTATATGGCATGTGTCTACTTACAATGCTCCAATGGTCAAAAATAACTCCACTTATCTGACAGGTGAGTTTTGACCAAGAACTTCATCTTTGTTTAAGATCCAAATTCTAAACACAAAATAGTCAATGAGCAACCTGCTTCTAGTCTGACCCCTCCCTTTTTATCAGATAGGAGGCCACTGAAACTGTTTGGTCTGAAAAGAAACACACTCCTAGAAATAACTTATCTATCAACCCTCCATCCACCTATCTATCTATCTATCTATCTATCTATCTATCTATCTATCATCTTTCTTTCCCTCATCTACCTATTTTTGCAGCTGGACCTGAGTGTTGATAATTATCGCTGCTTTTCTTTAATCCCTTGTGAAACAATTTTTAAAAATCCTTGGGATAATAAAAAACTAACCACCTAAAATCCTCTGCTGAAACTCATCAACTGATAGATGCTAAGAAGAAAGCAATGCTCCTGGAAGAGAAGTCTACAGTATAAAAGAATGAAGATCCCCTATATACACTGAAGGCTGTCCAGAGTGAGCCATGACCTCTGCTAAGCCATGTAAGGAAGGGGCAGATCAGGAGAGCCCATAGTATCTTCACTGCTGTGTAATGCTGCCTTGGCTCTAGCGAGTGATCCTGACCCTGAAGTGCATTTCACACTTTCTGCCAGTTTGTATACTCATAAAGAATTTATTGACACTAGCCATTTGCCAGCTATTGGGTTAGTTATAGGCCCATAAATTAATTAGCCTTTAAATCACCACAGAGCCATTTAAACAAATATTTATTGAGCACCTAATAGTGGCCACACAAGGCACTAATGAGAAGAGGCTAAGGCTGGAAAGAGACAGATCTCCAAGGCAGTGAATCAAGTGAGCTGGCTCTAGGTTTCTACGGTGTCATGGTGTCATTAATATTCAGAAGAGTCCTTGAAGGAAACCTTGGTTGTCTTTGTGTAGGTTAAAGAACACACAAGAGAGCAGGTGGTTGGGCAATCCTGGGGGAGGGGTGTGATGCTGTGCCTAGCCCTGAAGCTCAGCTGTAGAGATGTCTGTCTCAACTTTGCTGGACAGCCTGGTCCTTTGGGCCCAGTCGGGAACAATGAGCACTTCCCTGTTAGTAGAGAGCAGGTTGCTCGTTCACCACAGTTGCCTCTATGTTTGGCAGCAGGGCTCCAGACAAGCTTTTGCTAGAAACAGTGCCTTTCCAATAAAGCCAAAAAGAATGTATGTAAGGCAGCCTGTCAAAGCTACCCTGAGGCAGCTCTCCTGCAGTGATTTCATCAAAAATACCGTGTGCTCTGCAGAGATCTGCCCTTTCCCTGGGTCTGCAGACAGTGGTTAATAGAGGCTGAAGTGTCCCAAACATATCTAGTTGCTCCCTTCCTGTAGTGCTCCATATTACACCTGATGAAAAAAATTCTGTTTTTCTTTCACATTTTCTTTTTACCTTTTCTTTTTTCTCTCTTTTTTTTCTGTAAAAACCAGGACTGCAGGAGACTTAGAGTCTGCTGGTGGTCCTCCGTTGTTTCCTTGGGTTCTGATCTCCTTTTACTAATGTAGTAAGATCATACTGAATACCAAATGGGACTCCCAGTGTTGTATGGGTTTCATTGCTTTGCTTTTCTGAGTCTTTCAACTTTTTTTAACCCTATAGTTTACATCAATCTGGACCACAGTGACAGAGAGAAAGCACCAGCAACAGTTTCCTCTTTATCTCAGTGCACATAACAAGAACAGCCACAAAGATTCTAGGTCTATCAGGAGATGTAGGAATCTATTTTTCTTTTTTTAAGAAAATTTGAATAATTACTATCTCCAGCCAGGAGCAGAGGTCCCCATTTATAATCCCAATGACAGGAAGCTTGTGACAGGAAGATCACAGCAAATTTGAGGCCAGTATCAGTTACACAGTGAATTTCGGGCAGATCCAGAAACAGCACATTGATACTACCTTTCTCTCTCTCTCTCTCTCTCTCTCTCTCTCTCTCTCTCCCTCTCTCTCTCTTTATCGCCCCCTCTCGTGTTGTGCACAAGAGAAATGAAAGAAATATTGGCAATTCCCAATGTATTTAAATGGTTTTAAAGTGAATGTCATTTTGAGACATTATTGGATTTTTGAGTCATCATATTGAGTTTTAAAATAAGAATTGTCATGTTTATAATACTTAAACCTAAAATTCCTTGAGACATGGACGTGGCTGACTCATCTCAGTAGCTTTCTGAGGATTCAGATTGTAAACTCTCTGTGTGTACTATTAGATACATGATGGGAGAACGTTAGGAAGTGCTTGATATACCCTCTTCATTTCTGGATAAATAAACAGTTTCTGAGAGTTGATGACATCTCCCAGTTCTTAGTAAGGAAGCAATGAGAAGTCTTCTCTTGCCTTCTAGGACTGTGTTCATCACTATACCTGCAAGATCCTCCCTGATGCTTCCTGTTGCATACAGCAGAGATCAGAAGAATATAGGAAAAAAAAATAAGCTGATGGCAGTGAGTAAATATTCCAATAATAGCAAAGATGCAATTAAAAATAACTATAAAAATATAGGTTACAGGGGACAAATAACAGGAAATTTTGGTAGAAATTTTACTAGACTCAGGTAAAGTTCTCCATAAAACCTATAAAACCCATGAAGCAGTTTCAGGGAAATATATGTGCATCTTTTACTGCAGTAATTTTAATGAGATTGATAAATTGAGTCCACCCATAGATGCTGAAGGGAGAATATTTAATTTTCATATGTGCTCAGGAAACTGTTTAAATTTATATTTCTTATCTTTGTTGCTGACAATAAAGATTATTTGACATTGGCGAATATAAAAATGAAATTGGTGGCAATAATTCTCAGTGTTCATCTTACTGCGTCTCACTGAGAAGAGGACTCAGATCTTTGCCTCTCGTCGTGGCCTGACGTACTTCTGCTTGAGTTTCCTCCCATCTACGCACTGCCTTTTTCACTCTTTCCAGCAAATGCAGGCAGCCAACTCCATCCCCTCTTCACTGTGCTCTTGGTTCTTATTTTGAAACTCAAGACAGATTGTGTCATTTAATCCAGTGCCTTTAAAGAAAAGTTTTGTGCTGAAAGCAAAGTGCTCAAAGCCCTTACAGCTGCACTCTTCAGACACTTTGAAACTTGTATGGTACTAACTCCTTCCTCACAAACTCTGTTATAGACTCCTAACATGTCCTGTTCACACAGAATGAAGAAACTGAGAGACTCCAGGTTCTCAGAGGAGAAGCTGAGGACTCACACTGTCTGGTTTCACAATTCAGCTCTGCCCTGAGCTCAGTGACTTTTCTGAATCTGTGTGTGTGTGTGTGTGTGTGTGTGCATGCCTGTGTGAAACAATGTTGTGAGTTTTGGAGAACCCCTTATAAATCAAGAGCTGGGTGATCTGACCCAGGCCCAGACTTCCAGCATACAGCTTTATTTGGTCCTGGAACAAGCTCACCACTGTTCTCATTTGGCCCACTGGTCCTGACCTACTCTTGAAGCCCAAAGGGTCATGCTCAGCCTACAGACTTGCTCTTGAACTTTCCATTAGAAGCTAACGAGATTGTATTCTGCATTCAGAAAGTGCTTTGTCCCATTTCGTTTCCACTTGAACTTCTTGTAAGTTTTATACTGTCTTCGTTTCTCCTTCAAGAAGAAATCCCTCAGGGCAGAGACTGTTTCTGATAGCTTTTCCATCTGCTTCACAGGTGCAGTGCCCAGCACTTCACAAGAACCCCATAGCCACAAAAACACAAGAAAGTGTTGCCCTGCTAATTAAAGTCAACAGCTACCATTGTCCAGATAGCCTTCTGGGCTCAGGGCAATCTGGTGGACTTCCTTTACCATCAGGGCTTCGCCTTATCTGACCTTTTCTGGGGAACTCAGAATGCCCACATACCTCTTCCTGCAGAATTTCACATATCCATGGTTAAGGTTACAGGTTCTACTTCCTTTCTCTTGATTAGAATCCATTCATCTAGCACATAGGAGATTCCTAAAATGCCTCTCTCTGCTAATGAGGCATTTCTGTACCTTAAGCCTTTAGCCAATGACTGTTGGCCATACTATATATTCTGACTGTGTCCCCCAAACTATATAATCCTTGAATCATCCCAAGTAAAGAAATCTATCTCCCCTCAACTGGTCCCAGTATCATCATTACCTTTTGTACTCACAGGGCTTCCAATCCCACCCCACCCCCAGATACTGGTCAATGATCCCTGGGGCCAGAGTGGGGTAAAGAAAAACATATATGCATCATTAAGAGTGCTTTATGCTCTAATTCACTCATCATAGGAAAGAAGTCTGAATTGAAACTTTTACTTTTTATCCCTATGTAAAGTTAATCTTATCCCATGACTATTAATTGTCTAGCATTTGTAGTCATTCTTCCAGGCACTGAGAACACAGAAATTTAAAAGAGGAATTTAAAAAAAATAACTTGCAAGATGACCTCCTCTCTGAGGACTGGTTTTCATGGTACAAGAAGGCATCATGAAAGCTTCTAAAGAAGAGAAGAAAACAACAGTCCTCCCCAGCTATGTTGCTTGTGACCCATAATGATGAACATGGAAGGATAACCCTAAGGATGTAAGAGTAGCACACATACCTTCGTGGCAACCAACAGGTCCCTAATTGGACTTAATGCCTACTCATCAAGAGGAAAATATTTCCTGATGTTAGTGAATTATGGATCTTGGAAGAGAACCAACAATCATTGCTTTACTAAGCTAGCATAATTCTCAACTCAATTCTAAATATTTGTCTTATACTCAGGATAAAGGGCTTCCTCACCCCTCATCAAAGAAACTTTTCTTTGCCCCAGATGGAGACCAGTCAGGAAAACCACAACCAAACAAAAGGCAGAGTTGTGGAGCTCAGTCCACATCTACAAAACAATTCCCACAGCTAAGGCTTGGTGATCATTTTGGAAAAGGAGGTGGTAAGAAACAGAAGACCAGGAAGTTAGTTGTAAAACTGTGTCTCCTGGTAGTCTCAGAAGTTATACCCATGAAGTCTCACCAATGACTGCCTGAACATGAACTGAACAAAGACAGAAATAGACACACCAAAGTAGATGGCAGAAAGCCCCAAAAGACTCAACATTACACAAAGAGCTATAGGCAATTAAGAAATGTTCAGAGCGGGAGAAGTAGTCTTTTCCAGGAAAGAGTACACCAATTGGCTATCCAATACCAAATAAAATTATCAGGCCTGATAAACATACATACAAATAATATTATACAGACTTATAAGGATGAATTTGAAGAGAGCAAGGAGGAGTATATGGGATGATTTGAGAGAGGAAATGAAAGGAGGAAATAATGTAATTATATTATAATAGCAAAAATAAGAAAGAAAGGGAAAAAAAGATGCACATCTTACCATCAATGAACTGTTCTTATGGATGGGAAGAAATAAGAAAGATTATTAATATGATAAGTTCCAGGAGAGGGAAAAATAGAGAAAGATGGGTAGATGAAAGTTGCCATGTTAACTCTCATTTGGATGGTAGACTTCACTGAGGGTGACACTCTAGCAAAGACTTGAAGGAAACTTGCACCTATCTAGAAACAGTTTCCTGGAATTAGAAACAGCTATGTGGAAGTATATTGCGGGGTTGGGAGGCATAGCAGTGTAGCCTATAGCTGAAACATGGACACAATTACAAGCAGCAGAGTAAGGTTAGGGGTGGCTGGAGTCAGATCTTATAAAGACAATAGAGATCATGCCATTTAATTGTACAGCTTTCCTGTACCACAGGCCATCAATAAGATCAGTCTTTTCCGCACCATCAAAGACAATCTGAGGTCTTAGTTTATGTCACCTTCTGTTCTTTACCTGCTAATAGTTCTGGATGTTTCCATGTGTTTTAACAAAGTATCCTCTGACCTATAGACACATCTCTATCTCCTTGCATCAGTTCTTCAATTGGTCATTCTATGATCAGGGTTATACGTCTTTAAAATGTCATCTTTGTCTAACCCAGACCCCAAATGTCTGAGCTTCTGGACATTCAAGCCTTCTTGGCTATCACCATAATTCTATTCTCAACTTATTATCCCTAAATCACTTTGCTGTTTCTACCCTTCAAAATTTGCATCTTGTTTTTAATGCAGAAAAAGTCTACTTTCTTCATTCATTGTTAATTTGCAAGATTCCTTAAAGTTTCTGAAAGACAAAAAGACCATATAATCATCCTGGATGACATCTCTCTAATTTGTAGTCTCCAAATTTGAGGGGAATCACTAAATCTGTTTACAAATTATTTTTTTCCACTTTATTTTCCACAAATGATAAAGATAGCCTTTAATCAAACTAAGAAAGCCATGGAGCTATGTGTATTTTAATTTAAAAAATTAAAATTTATTACCAAACCAATAGATACATTGACATCAAAACTCAAAGTGCAACAAGGACCTGTAGTGCTAAAGTCTTTTGCATCATTCTTTTCAATAAGTAGATTTTCTTTCAGAATATAATCTGTCTTAAATTTCTTACACGTTCATGCAGAGATGTGTTATGAAATATAGACACATATCTTTGTGTATATGCCTGTAAACACAACACATAATTGTATGTGTTTTGATACTATAATAAGTAGCTACTTTTTGTTGCTGTGATAAATACCAGACTAAAAGAAAATTAGGGAAGAGAGAGTTTATGTGTAGCTTGTGGTTCCAGAGGGGGAGTCCACAGTGGTGGGCAGGGCATGGGAGCAGGAGCAGAGAGCCAATGGATGATATCTTCAACTCTTACTATGAAGTAGAGAGAGCAAACTGCAAATGGACCAAGGTGCTCAAAAATGATGAAAATCCATCACCCAGTGGAGTATTTCCTCCATCAACACGCTATCTCCTAAAGATTCTACCATAGTTCCAAATAGGATGGCCAACTGGGGACCAAGAGTTCAAATATGTGGCCCTATTGAAGACATTTCTCAAATCATCACATGAACATATATATGATAGAATATTATAGATACAACCTTTACCTTCCATGTTATATTATAATTCAGACATGTTTCTCTCTCTTTCTCCCTCTCTTTTTCCTCCTTTTTCTCTTTCTTCCCTTTCCAATGGCTGTAAATACCTTTTAAAAAGATGGTAGCTTTTTAATATTTTATTTTAAATTTATTTTTATACTCCATATTCCATTCCCTGCCCCCATCCTCCTCCAACTGCTCCACATCCCAACCTCATCCCCATCCCACCCCATCCATGTGGATGCCCCCACCCCTACCCCACCTGAACTCTGAACTCTCTGGGACCTCCAATCTCTTGAGGGTTAGGTGCATCATCTCTGAATGAACACAGATCCAGAAGTCCTCTACTGTATGTGTGTTGAGGGCCTCATATCAGCTGGTGTATGCTGTCTGTTTGGTGGTCCAGTGTTTGAGAGATCTCCAGGGTCCAGATTAATTGAGACTGCTGGTCCTCCTATAGTATTGCCCTTCTCTTCATCTTCTTTCAGCCTTCCCTAATTCAACAACAGGGGTCGGTTGTTTTGGTCCATTGGTTGGGTACAAATATCTGCATCTGACTCTTTCAGCTGCTTGTTGGGTCTTTCAGAGTGCGGTTATGCTAGATCCCTTTTTGTGAGCACTCTATAGCCTCAGTAATAGTGTCAGGGTTTAGGACCTCCCCTTGAGCTGGATCCCATTTGGGGCCTGTAGCTGGACCTTCTTTTCCTCAGGCTCCTTTCTATTTCCATCCCTGTAATTCATTCAGACAGGAACAATTATGGATCAAAGATGTGACTATGGGATGGCAACCCCCTCCCTCACTTGATGTCCTGTCTTCCTGCTGAAGGTGGGCTCTATAAGTTCCTGCTCCCCGCTCTTGGGTGTTTCACCTAAGGACCCTCCCATTTAGTCTTGTGAGTCTCTCACTCCCAACCACCCAGCTCTCTTGTGTGTTCCATCAACCTCCAATTTCCTAGGTTGTCTGTTTACATTCTTTCTGTTGGCCCTCAGGGATTCAGACCTTTTCTATCACCCAATATCAGATCAGGTTTCCCCACCACCACCACCACCTCCATCACCCTTATGGGGTTCACTTTTCCTCCCAGGTCCCTCCCTCCCTCCCTCCCTCCCCACTTGTGATTGTTTTCCTCTCTCCCAAGTGGGACAGAGGCAGCCTCACTTGGGCACTTTAGATTGTTGAGCTTTTTGAGTTCTGTGGACTGTATCTTTGGTATGCTGTATTGTTTTTTTTTTCTAATATCCACTTATTATACATACACCATGCATGTCTTTTTTGGGTCTGAGTTGGCTGTATATACTTTTAATCATCTCTTGTTTAATCATTTGCAAGCTACTGCAACCTTGGCTATCACATTCAATCTCTTCATGCACAATTTTATGTGTTATTCTTCACAAGTACTAGTTGTCTACAAGGTACTTCTACAAGTAGTTTCACTGATTTGGAATCATAAACACTGAAATATTGAAAACTACCTTAAATTTAGATAAATATTACCAAATAATTGTCCACATATGTCATACCTACTTAGGCTATTATGAATCATTACATACGAGGGTCTCTGTTGATCTACTACATGGAATTGGAATCTCAGTAAAAATTTCATTTGTATTCCTCTTATTTTTAGCAAGTTTGAATGTCTTTTCCTGTTTCTGAGCTATTTGTATTTTTTTATATGAGCAATCTGTTCATATTGGAATCTATTTTGGAGTCTGCGTAATTGTCAAATGTTTAGAGTCCAAACTATTCTAGTTAATATTTCTTCCCCATTATGTTCCCAAATTAAACAATGTCACAGCATCTGCCATTCTGGAGGTTATCTTCTGAGCAACAGCTCCACACAAGCATTGTGCTTAATCTTGTGTCTAATCATTCATTCCTTGTATACCGCATATGGATAGAGAGATCCAGGAGTGTTTTACTAGGATAGCTGGTTAGGTGGACCTCAGATCTTTTGTTCAGTAGCCTCTTATATCTCAAAGTCATTCCTCTTGAATATGTGACTCTGGGAAATCCTGTACTCTTATGGCTGTCTCTCTACTTATTTGTTTTTACACATTCTTTTATGACAGGCAACAGACTCACACCTCTTAAATCTCTTTCGGGTAATTTACAGCAATATTTCTTGACATTGGCTGGGATTATTAAAGTTCTTGAAGAGAACTGATTGTATTTCTATGTATCTTTTCTTCTTCTTTTTTTTTTCTGGCTCCCTCTCCTTATGGTATTTTTTTCTCTCAACTCTCTTCTTTCTCCAGCATTTAAACAAGACTTCCATCCAGGTCAAAGTATCAAATAAAAATTTGACTCTGTGACACAGTGAATGACAGGTGTCAGAGTGACTAAAGTTATCTTATACTCCAAAGGGAATCATTGGAAAAAGCCTTGTAACTCCTGAATGTGGTGATCATGCAGCTGAAATTTGGAGAGAATCAGGGGACAGGTGGAAGTGGGTATGTAATGAAAAGGATCGGGCAGGGTTCTACTCCAAGCTAGCTCACTTCTAGTAGCAGGGAGCACAAACAAAGCATCTTTAATAAGGTAGGCCAAGAGACTCTGGTGAAAGGGCACTTGCAGTCTTATCTATAAAATAAACATTTAGTTTTCACATCCTTGTATCCCATTAGCCATGTTTGTAGTATATTAATGTCTCTTCTGAGAATGGTTAGTGCCAGAGAGGAGGTTTATTTTGTTCCTTGCCATGTCTCATCGAAGTATGTCAAGGTGTCATTGTTGGAAGAGGGCTAGTGTTTAAGAGAGATCACACGGTAGACTGAAATCCAGGAGTAATCATAAGTCCACAAGTCTAGGGAACAGTCTACACAGCCTCTGGATGGGAGACAGCCACAGAACAGTTATGTGGGTATGGGGAGACACTGTCATACTAAGAAATTAGGGAAACAGGATACTCGACTTGGACAGTAAAGCTACAATCTTGGTTTATATCACTCTAGGATAATTTGTATCAGAGTTTGATAGCCTCAAGTTTGGGGCCAGAAGGCAGCCAAACATCTAGAGTCATTTATCTTCTCTGAGTTTCCTTGCTAATGGAACTGAAAACTCCAAAGCCTCAGTTAATTGCTGGTGTCTACAGCCCCATCTCCCCAGCAATATTTAATCCATAGAGAGATTGGACAGCAGGGACTCTGACCTCTCAGTTTACATCCCAAAGCTGGTTGCTTTCTCCACCTCTCAACACAACCAGTAAGCATCCCTTCCCTAGAACATTAGCCACACCAGAACAGATATATATTGGTATGTTTCTGGAGCATGAAAGAATCTCCTTCATTCATTGCTTGCAAAGCACATGGTGTCTAGTATGGCTTCTTCTACACAAAGAAAATCATGCCATATAATAGACACTCACCTGCTATGAGCTAACCACAGCCTTCAGTGTACATTCTACATGTCATGTAAGTCTCTACTTTATGGTCCTTGGCTTTAACCAACATTGATAATATTTCCATCCTGTTTGCTTTGATATTATTACTGCCATAGCAAACATACTGTAACTAAAAGTACTTTCCCCTTTACCAAGAAGAATCAAAAGAGATATCCATATCAACAAGTGGGCAAACCACAGAGCAAAAATATGAGAAACATGGAAACGCGAGACAATGGGATGTAAATATGATCAGAGACTTTAAACAACAATGGAAACAGGGAAGGGAATCCATGAAAAAAACCAATCCCAGAACTAGATGCGAAAGGTTGAAACAGATTATAAAAAAAGAAAAAAGAAAAAAAAACGTGGATAGAAATTCAGCAAGGAAACTGGAATTTGCAAAGAAGACCCCTACATTTGAGAAATGGAAAAGTCAAGAAAAACTCACACCAAAATGCATCATACAATTATAAGCAAGATCAAATGGAATAAAGTATATCAGGGAAGAAATTCAATGTTGATGAAATATTACATCAATAAATAAATATACACATAACCACACCTTTCAGAAATTTGGAAGATATAATCAGGAGGCCAAGCCTAAAAATCTGTGGGACAGAAATAGAAACTAAAGGTAAGGCAAACTAAACACCATTCAATGAAACAGATGTAGAACTTTCTGCAATCAACGTTTTAAACAAGGAATTCTAAGGACAAGTGGTAATTGAAAACAGATAGGTGAGTCCCAGAGAAGAACTCCTCCAATGCACATTTGTTCTGGCTACAGAACAAAGAAACAATATTCAAATCTGCTGGAGAACAATACTAACTGTAAAGGCAAATTCATCAGAATATCATGAGATTTCTTATAAGAAATCCCAAAGGCCAGAAAGCAAAAAGTGATATACTACAAGCCCTGAAAGCAAATATCTGTGAGTTAAGATGTCTATAGACAGCGAAGTGTCCTTCTCAAGTAGAGGGAGAGATACTGGTCTTTCAAGTATTGAGTAAACATATCAGAAAAACAGCATCCTTAGCCAAAGGTTAAGTTCAAACCTGGACTACATTGAGATCTCATTTATTCAAGCCAGAGCCGCTATCATCATGAAAACAGATGGTGGTGAATTTAGTGAGAATGTAGCGAAGAGGGCCTCTTACATATTGCTGATAGAAAATTACACTAGTTAGCCTTTGTAGAAGACCACATGTAGTTTCCTCAAACTACTAGAATTTGACCTGCCATATGCCATATGGTTCCGGTATATCCAGGGTATATATGCAGAGGATCCCAAGTCACCATTGCAGAGAGATTCTTGCAAATCCCTGTTTATTCTTACATTATTCACTATAGCCGGGAAGTTAATACACACAATGGAGTTTCACTCAGCCTCAAAGAAGACATAAAGTTTCCAGTAGCTCTCTTTTTCCTGGAATCATCCCTTTCCAAGTGCTATAATGTTCCTTATTGTGTGACTGTGTTAGGACTCTTCTAAGTAATTCTCGTTTCCATGCATCACCGCCTACTTGGTAAGGTGCTTAGTGACAGCCAAGTGCTCCTTAATTTCTGAATCTCAACCCAGGCATCACATATTCCGGAAGATTCCCTGGTGTATTTGTGGCTAGTTCAAACCTAGCACTTTGTTCGTAATTAGCCACTTTGTTACAGTTATCTGTTTTTACAACTTGTTAAAATCAATTTGGAGATCTCAAAGGTCTTTATACACTTGTATATTTCTAGTGACTCCCATTTGTCATTATATAGTGTACTCTTAATGCCATTTAAAACAAGGGTGAGGTAATGGCTTGGATTAAGGAGTAGATGTCATTGGTCAATAAACTTTACTTTGCTTTCTGCTGCTATAATAAGTACCATGACCAAAAGCAACTTGTGAGGAGCAAGATTATTTTAGCTGACAGGTCCTAGTCTGTCACAGAGGGAAAACAAGCTAGGAGCTCAAGGAATAAAGAAGCCTAGAGATAGGAAGTTCAGTGGAGACCGGGGAGGAACTATGCTAACCTGCTGACTCAGCTACTTTCCTTATACAGCATACACCCATCTTTCCAGCGATGGCACTGCTCACAGTAGCTTTCTCCATATTTCATCAATTTTCAGTCACAAAAATGTTTTTCCTGAACATGTCCAAAGGGCCAATCTGATGAAAATGATTCTTTGTCTGAGGGTCCCTTTCCCTGGGAACCTATGTCAAGTTGACAACCAATATTATATACCACTCATTTCACTTTTCTTAGTTTTAATTCTCTCTTTTGTAAATGGAGAGTAGTTTAGTAATTATTAGATGAGCTAACATGCTTAGCACCCACAATTGTATCTGATAAAGTAATTGTCCACAGAGTATAACCATGATGCATTATGGTGAGTGCCCTATTAACAGCCAGCTATAAGGAGTAGTAATCCAGTTGGTTACCATCACCAGCCATCCACAAAGTCTATTGGTTTTCCCCCCTTGCCTCTATTCCTAGTTATAACTGAGGAAATAGGCCTTGAGGTTGCTCATTTTCTCAATAAATGAGCATAAAGGATCATGCTGGCTTTATTACCGTTTTTCAATTACGAAGCTATTTCACTCACTTCCCTTTCAGAAAACAGAATGGAACATCTCATAGCAAGTACACTGTCCAAATAGACCACTCAAATCACAATGAGATGCTCCACTGTGCCTCATCTCCAGGGACACAGAGACTATAAGTCTTGAGGCAAGTGTCTCTACCAAACCATGGGAATTTACCAGCAACTCAGCCACACCTCACGCAGCCATACCTTGATTTTTCACACAGTGTTGTAATTTCTTGTTATGTGGTAGCAATAGCCATATGTTCTCACGCTCTGGGAGGGAACACCTGCCATTTCTAAAAGTGTTTGTCACAAATGCACTATTTACATGCAGATACTAAACAATAGCGTGGATTTCAGTCAGCTAAACTCAATATTGAGAGAGAAAAAAAGAAGTCTTGCATTTATTAATTCTTTAATTATTTCAATAATTTTCAACCCTCTAGCTTTTCTGTGGGGGCCATGTCCTGGACTCCAGCTAACCTATGGTAAACTGAACCAACATGGGTATTGACATCAGTGCAGGCCAGCTAGTCAGGACGACCATAAGTAACAGGAAGGTAAGCAAATGATTAAACTCGAGGACTGTGATGAATGGTTTGGGAGGGATGACATACACCATTGAAGGAGAGTTAGTTTTGAGGGAATGAATTGAGAGAGCTCTATTTCAGTCATTAAAGGAGGGACCTTTGAGGAGGTGAGAATTGAGAATTCAGTTGAGAACTGGTGGAATGTAAGGGTCAGGCATGCAGTAAAATTGTCAGTGTTCTCCCTTGGTGACGATGAAAAGCTGGCTTTCCCAGAGTGTCTGGAAGACAAAAAGCCAGATTTCTCAGAATGCCTGAAAGATGAGCAGTGTGCAGACATACAGAGGTAAACACACACACACACACACACACACACACACACACACAAATATTGCCATAGGTAAGTTTGGCCAAGCCAAGCCTGATTTCTGATTTCATATGGCCATGTTAGCCATAGCACAGAGTTTGGGTGTCTTTAAAAGGACTGTGTACAAGTGCTTACTTCTCCCTAAGACGGTCTGTTCTAGATTATTGCTATAATCATTGTCTGTCAAGTACACCTGTGCATAATGTTACCTCAGAGCCTTCGCCTGCACTCCATTCCTCTCGCCTGGTATGGAAATAGTATCAACTTGAATTAAAATGTCTGCTCAGAGACATGCAAGCAATACGATCCTGTGCAATTCAGAAATCCTGCTGGGCCTCATACCCTGTAAAATTATGAAAAGATTTTGATGTAAGAAATAAATGAAATATTATGTATGAACTCCCCTAACATTGGGCCTGATCAAAGGCAGCTGCTCAGTGAATGTGAGTTTCCCTGTATCTCTCTCCTTTCACGGTTTCTATTTATCCCTTTTGAGTCTCTGATTCTGGTGTGTGTGTGTGTGTGTGTGTGTGTGTGTGTGTGTGTGTGTGTGCCTGGCATACTCAAGGGAAGTCCTACCACTGTGCCACATCCCCAGCCATTCAATGCTGTTTTCTATGTCAAAAAGTATTTTTGAAGCTGGACAGTGGTGGTGCACGCCTTTAATCCCAGCACTTGGCAGGTGGAGGCAGGTGAATTTCTGAGTTTGAGGCCAGTCTGGACTACAGAATGAGTTCCAGGACAGCCAGGGCTATACAGAGAAACCCTGTTTCGAAAAACCAAAAAAAGGTATTTTTGGTTTTGTAGCTCTCCTATGACTTTAACCATGTTCTGTACATTCATTCTTTGCATGTCTGTAGTCTGTATCTTATTTCTCATTTCAGCGATTAGTCATCCTTGTTCTCATTAGCATAGTGCTGAATTTTCCCCACCCATCATCTTAATCATTAGATTAAGGGATAGACAACCTGAAAGTCTTCTAGTAATGGGTAAGGGTTAGCACAAAGATAAAGTAATCAACTGTTTAGTGTTTTCTCCACTATAACCTAAAAGGGGTTGATTGGCAAATCCATGTAATGTTGCCAAGTGCAAAAATGGAAAACAAGAATGAATCCCGTGCTTGCGGGATTTAAGGAAAAAAACATGCTTAGTTAGTCTAGGCTGGAGCGAATGCCATTAGAGACATAAAGATGCCTAGGTTTTCACCTGAAAGACTAGATTGTGTGGCAATCTCAAAAGTGGGCTAAGCCAATTAATTGTATTGCTCGTTTGCTAACTAAATCAGTATCTATTTGATATCTTCTTTTTATGATGTTATGTCTTGAGCTAATTTGAAGTAGTAAATTTTAAATGAATGAACTAATTTCCACAGACAAATATTATTATATTAGTTTCTGTGGCTATATTTGGGTGTGATTTTAAAGTAATTAGCCAAGCTACAGAGCTCTTATATTATTCTTATATTAAGCCATTCAATTTAAATTATTACATTATCAAATACATTGATTTCTTATACCATGTGCTAAATTAAGCAATAAGAATTTCAACTGACAAACATGAGATTTGAGATTTATTAATAAGATAAACAGCAGTTGAAAGATTTTCTTTGAATATAACTATGTAGGTACAGTTCTGAAAATGTTGATGAATTTTGATAAGCTATATAAACATAAATCATGAAATAAAAGGACTTAATTCTCAAGTTAGTCTGTGGACCTTCACCAGATTCTACAGTTTTACTGTCAATTATATTTTTATTCTTTTGTACTTAAGAAGATCATGTTCCAAGTTCATCTAGCTTTTATCTTTCCAGAGAACTTTTCCTTTGATGTTTAATATTTATCAATTTTTTCAATGTAAACACTTAAATAGCAGAATACTTTATACAATGCAATATTTTCTGCATATTTCCATTGTCCATTTTGGAAGGCTATCCCTCTCATCTTTCCTATGATTATTTTGTTCCACATTCCAATGAGAAAAAAATATATATATATATAATCACTTGATTTAGTTATTCTCTAGAGATAATTTTATTAGAGAGAGAAGTAGACTAAACACCTTCATTAGACTGTCATGGCATTTCTCCCAAGTATCAAATTTATCCTCAAGCCTGTGGTCCAAGTTCCAAAACATTGCCTGTAATTAGATGTAATTGCATGACAAATCAATAAAAATGTGGTATTTTGGGTGACAGTTTCTGCTCCTCCTATCCTCCCTCAAACTTCTATACATTCTTTTTCCACTTATCCTTTTAAGTCCTCTCTTATGATTCCTACCAAGAAAATTCTCTAAATCACATCTCACTTCTCCAACTGCGAGAAGACCAACTCCCATGAGAACCTGTAATCAACTGTGCTAACAATGTTATTAAAATGTTCACTTTCCTGGAGGAAAGAATCTTCTTTCTCTTCCAACATCAAAGCTCAGCTTGACAGGTCCCTGCAGCTGAACTGGAACCCCTCTCCGAACGAAGCCTTTTCCAGATTCTGTATTTACTGTGGGTGCCTAATACATTTTTTTTTTTCCTATTGCAGTTTCTTGGAGCAACCAGAATGGCAGAATAGTTTCTTACAGACCTTATCGATGTCAATGGGACACTTGCTGGTCTCCATTTTATTTTCTCTAGAGTTAATTTCAAATAAAAATGTGTGGTTTCAGGACAGTGGAAAGAGTCTAAGGTTTAAGTAGGTGTCCACTGTGAGAGGCGTCTTGCACGTTGGTTTGCATCATATACTCAAAGTCCTGGATTTCTTCAAGTCTCCTCCTAAGAGATCATGAAGAAGCAATGGTACTACCAAACCTAATTATCATTTTTATACCCTTTTCCCTACAGTTTTTGCTTCGCACTTCTTGCTTGTGATATTGTATTTCTTGCCATCTGACTTATGTTGATATTTCCTGAATAAATTAATTAATAAATGTCAGTGGTTTGTTTGTTCACTGGGCCTCTAATTTAGACCTCCACAACTATACCACCTCTCCCAGTTCACTAAGTTGCTTTTTCTGAGCAGAGCCAATCTGGTAGCTTCCCAGTATCATAGGAAAGGATGAGCAGATATTCTGTTGTCATGGAAACAAGTTAATTGCTCAGCATATTCATCCTGCATGGGTAACACTGAACTAACTGCTATAGAGCTTCTCATTTATTACAAAACATTTAAAGGGAAAATATGATATATTTCATGATGTTAAAGTGGTTGCCACTTTCCAAGTAGTTAAGCAAGGTTGTCTGATTAGAACAAATGCTAAATGGGATGGAAATTTTCCAACAGAAACTGAATGTTAACAATCTATCTGTAAGAGACAGTAGAGCATGGCCATTGACCCTGGAGAGTGAGCTAGTGTTCCGTACCTTTTAGGCTTGGGTATCTGTGGCTATACAGTTCTGTAGCCGCTGCCATTCATCTTGCCTTACAGAATAGCAATAATGATGCACATCCTCTCTTACAGATAGGATTGTTGTTTCCTTCTTTTTGATAAAATGACCTAATGTTTTTCTGTTTAAGTTCTTTTCTTTTGGTCAAATTTCCCCATCCACTCATCATATTAACTTCATTATGAAAGATAAATAAGCTATTCCTCTTACTGTCCTAGGGCAGAATAGATTCTCCAACACATTTCCATTACAGTCTATAAAACACTACCTCACGTGCAATAAATTTTTGCTAAAAGTACTTTTCGATAAAGTGCCCCTTCTCCTCTGGGTCCATTCCTTTTTTTTTTTTTTTTTCTGGAGGAGAATATAGATCAACATTGCTTGGCTTCTGGCCCTCAGCTTGCCAGTGGCTTCCTCTACAGCATGTCTTTTGGTTTAAAGAGATTTTGTTTTCTAATTCTAGGACAATTCTGTCCTTACTTTCAGTTTTTGAGAGGTTATTTTTACTTTCTAACACCATACATTTTCACTCATACATGGTGAGCTGCTAAGTTTTCAGTCTCTATGACAAAACCCATAAAGGAAATAACATAAAAGGACAAATGATCCATGTATGTGTGAGGTTCTGGTACATGCCTGTTTAAACCCACCTCTGTGGACCAGTCATGAGTTAGAGCATCATAGTGGGGCTGACATAATTACCTAATGGCAGCTTAGAAGTAAAAGTGAAAAAACAAACCATATTCCCAGTAACTGTTACAAGGCCATATTTGAAAGGGATCTAATTTCAGCCCACTAGCTTTTAAGTTTGAAAGATTTCATACCTTCCAAAATCACTGTGGGCCAGAAGAATAAATCTTTGGCTTTCTTGCCCAAAGGCATTTGGAAAAAACTTAAGATCCAAACCATAGTGCTATTTAGATGTTAAGTCATCTAGTAGCTGAACTTGAGGACCTCTAGTTCCACTTTCCCACCTGATCTCCCTCCATTCAGTGACACCAATTTACCCCTTAAATCATTGAGGAAGTACTCTCTCTTAGTTAGCTTTTCAGTGAGATGGCAGACATAGTGGGGGAAGTGCCTTGAAAGAAGAAAGATTTGCTTGGGACTTGTCTTAGTCAGGGTTTCTACTCCTGCACAAACATCATGACCAAAAAGCAAGTTGGGGAGGAAAGGGTTTATTCAGCTTACACATCCATACTGCTGTTCATCACTGAAGGAAGTCAGGACTGGAACTCAAGCAGGTCAGAAAACAGGAGCTGATGCAGAAGCCATGGAAGGATGCTCTTTACTGGCTTGCTTCCCCTGGCTTGCTCAGCCTGCTCTCTTATGGAACCCAAGACTGCCAGCCCAGAGATGGTCCTACCCACAAGGGGCCTTTCCCACTTGATCACTAATTGAGAAAATACCCCACAGCTAGATCTCCTGGAGGCACTTCCCCAACTGAAGTTCCTTTCTCTGTGATAACCCAGCTGTGTCAAGTTGACACAAAAACTAGCCAGAACAGGACTCATATTTTCAGAGGCTACAGGATGTTTGACAGCATAGTTTTATTAGATCAGTGCCAAACCTGAAACAGAGAAGAAAGGGGAGAAGGAGAAAGAAGGAAAAAGAGGAGGAGGAGGAAGAGGAGGAGGAGAAGGACAGGGTGGGTGAGGAGAGCACCACCAACAAAGGTATGTTAGATAAATGCTGCTAGCTTCAGCTTCATAAAGGCCAGGAGGCGGAGAGAGGAAGGGAAAGACACAAGGAACAAGACATGCCCTTCAAAGTAACCTCCCATCGCTCCACGCTGGATTCTAGTTCTATTAACCAGGCTTTTGTTCCAAGAGTTCTTTCACTACGCACTCATCAATGCATTGATAAAGAAGTACCATTGTTAAAGATGTACCTTCATGATGTCAATTCTCCGCAGCACAACCAGCTGAGGACCAGACCTTCAAAACATGAGGCTTCATACTCAAGCCATAATACCTGCTCTGAGAAGGTTATCTCAGGACTTTTACATAGCCTGCTCATACTCTTGTCATGGCCCTTGCCATATTTTATTAATGTTAGTTCTCTCTCTCTACTAGTCTACCTTTCTCTGTCAAATGAAATGCCATGAGATGAAACTATTTCTTTTTTCTCATTTATTTATTCACTTTACATTCCAAATGCACCCCTCCCTCCTCTCCTCTCGTCCCACACTTAACAAATCCCTTTCTCCATTACCCCCTCCCCTTCTCCTCAGAGAAGGGGAAGCCTCCCATGGGTATCACTCCACTCTGGAGTATCTCATCTCATCAGGACTTGGCACATCGTCTCCCGTTTAGGCCCAACCAGGAAGTCCAGTTAGGGGAAGGGGATCCAATGGCAGGCAACAGAGTCAGAGACAGGCCCTGCTCCATTGTTAGGGGACTCACATGAAGACCAAACTGTACATCTGCTACAAATGTGTAGAGGGCCTAGGTTCAATTCCTTCATTACCTTTGGTTGGAGGTTCAGCCTCTGTGAGCCATCACAGGCCCAGGTTAGTTGACTCTAGGTATGCTTGTGATATCTCTGACTCCTCCGACTCCCTCAATTATATGCCCCAGGCTTGTACAAGACTGCCTGAGCTGCATTTATTCTTTGGCTGTGGATCTCTGAAGCTGTGTCCATCTGCTGTTGAAAGGTGCCTCTTGGGATACAGTTATGCTAGGTTCCTGTCTGCAAGCATAGAAGAGTATCATTAATAGTGTCAGTGGTTGGCTCTCCTCTCACAAGGGATGGGTCTCAAGTGAGGTAGACATTGATTGGCCAATCCCTCAATCTCTGCTCCATCTTTATTCATGTGCATGTTGTAGGCAGGGTGAATTTGGGGTCAATATGTGTTGTTCAATGTGGGATTTAAGCTTTCAAATACTTCTTTTATGAATGGGGTTGCTCTTGTAGTTGGGGCATAGATTTTCAGAACTGAGATGTCATCGTGACAGATATTTTTTTTTCTCTCATGACTATAATGTTTTCTTCCCCAACTCTTTTGAATAATTTGGGTTGCAAATCCATTTTGTTAGATATTAGAATGGCTAGCCCAGCTTGCTTCTTGGGTCCGTTGGCTTGGAAATTTTTCAAGCTCTTTACTCTGAGGTATTGTGTTACTTCTATGTAGCAAAATGTTTGGTACTGGTTTCCCATTCATTCTGTGTCTTTTTATTGGGGCATTGAGTCCACTGACATTACGAGATACTAATAATCAATGACTGTTAATTCCTGCATTTTGTTGGTGATGGTGATGGGGTTAGTGTGTGTGTGTGTGTGTGTGTGTGTGTGTGTGTGTGTGTACACATGAGATCCCCTTATTTTATTTTCTCTGTTATGGAATTATTTATGTCCTATGTTTTCCTGAGTGCAGTTAACCTTCTTGTGTTAGAGTTTTTCTTCTAGTATTTTCTGTTGGGCTGGATTTGTGGTTAGTTATTTCTTAAATTTGATTTTGTCTTGGAACACCGTATTTTCTCCATTTATGGTAATTGAGAGTTTTGCTGGATATAGTAGTCTAGGTTGGCATCTTTAGTTTCTCAGAGGTTACAAGATATCTTTCCAAGTCCTTCTAGGTTATAGAGTCTCTGTTGAGAAGTCAGGAGTAATTCTAATAGGTCTGCATTGAATGTTACCTAACCTATTTCCCTTCCAGCTTTTAATGTTCTTTCTTTGTTCTGCAGATTTATTGTTTTGATTATTATATGGCCAGAGTATTTTCCTTTCTGGTCCAATTTAATTGTTGCTTGTAAGCTTCTTTTATGTTTATAGGCATCTCTTTCTTTAGGTTGGAGAAACTTTTCTTCTATGATTTTGTTGAAAATATTTTCTGGTCCTAGGAACTAGGACTTTCCAACTTCTTCTATTCCTATTATTCTTAGATTAGGTCTTTTCATAGTTTCCTGGATTTCCAGGATATTTTGTGTCAGGGATATTTTAGCTTTAACATTTTTTTTTGACTGATGGCTTAATTTCTTCTATGTATCTTCTATTCCCTGAGATTCCCTCTTGCATCTCTTATATTCTGTTGGTGATGCTTGCATGTGTTGTTTCTGTTCCAGGTTTTCCATCTCCAGGATTCCCTCAGTTTGTGTTTTCTTTATTAATTCCATTTCTGTTTTCAGGTCCTGAACAGTTTTATTTATTTCCTTCACTTGTCTAATTGTATTTTCCTGTATTTCTATAAGGAATTTATTTGTTTCCTTCTCAAAGGCCTCTATCATCTTTATGAGATTGGATTTAAGGTCACTTTCTTGTGCTTCCGTTGTGTTAGGATATTCAGGGCTTGCTGTAATAGGATAGCTGTGCTCTGAAAGTGTCATACAGCCATGGATTTTGTTGATTGTGTTCTTATGCTGGCTTTTAGCCATCTAGTTGTGCCTAGATGATCCTGATATATTAGGTGTTGGGAAGCCTGTCCTAACCTGAATATTCCTGGTGCAGCAGCCTTCACCTGGACGATAGAACTCAGCGGTCAGTGCAAACATTCTAACAGCCAGATGTGCCCCTGGGGACACGATGAGCAGTTTGTTGGATTGGAACTTACCACGTGAAGGAGGACAGAGAAGTTGCTGTGCAGTGAAGCTCCAGGAGGAGTGAAAGGAGTTCTTACTCAGAGTTGCTTATGTATAGTCTAGTCTAGGAGATGGCAGTAACCCTTCAATAAATGGTTCCTGAACACAACAGTTGACAGATTGTTTAAATAGTCTTGTTACATTGTTAAGTAACAAGAAGTTTTAGCCATGCATTAAAAGCAGATCTCACATGAGGAAACATCACAAGCCCTTCATTAATGTCACCGACGCATTTAAAATGATGTCAGTTTCACAAGGCCTGAGGGAGGTTATGCTTGAACAACCTGATTTAGAGATTTGTTTTTGTTCTTATTTGCATGACTTCTTCCTGGTGCCAAACTTGATTGCCTTGTCTGGGTGGTGTAGTATCACTCTCTGTTTTTTCCAAAACCATAGTCAGTTCTTTATTGTGTTGTTGGCTGGATGGCTATTTTGTATTTTGCTTTTGAAGGCCACAGGATGGAGCCAAATCATGACACCTTTATGTCTTCCTTAGATGTTAACAGAAATTCATTTCAGTTTTGTGGAAAACAAAACAAAACACAACAAAACAAAAAACCCCAAACCTAAAATATATGATGCATGCATCAGAATTGTCAATGGGCTCTAATAGAAATCTACTTCTCTTCCCGTGTGAGCTGGATCCAAGCAAACAATTAGCAATTGGCTTGTGAAAATTCAGAGGGCAGAGGTTACTAGATACTCTACCACAGTTTTCTTTGTTGTTAGCATTTGAATACATGAGCTAAAATTCAGATACTTGAATCTTGGTTAGATAATTTCTAGACCTCCTGATGAAAAATGTTGGTTATTTTTTCTGCAGTAAAAATTTCCCAGGGATTGGCACAGCCTGTAGTCATAAGTGACTTTTTCTCCCATATGCTACTGTGCCATGGCAGAGAGGTCATGAACCTGCAGGTTTTTCTGTGAAATGCAGCTGTGTATGCATTCTTTCTATGGAAAGAAATATCTTCCTTCAGAGATTTTGCTGAGTAAATTTTCCATTGCTCCTCCCAAATAGCAGACCTTCAATAGATATTCAGTGGGTTGTACTCTGCTGGTCATCTAACCATTGCACAGTTTGGGGAACAGAGTGGAAGAGGTGATGAAGACTGAATAGTGAACCGTGCTTCTGTAGTCATAGTTAGTGGTCTGGATTGATGGTGGGCCCCACAATGTGTAAACGAGCTTTAATGCTACATCTCAATGCTTTTATAATACGGCAGGAGATTACTCAGGTCAGACTCGCCCTGCAAAGGACCAGTAGTGACTCAATACACAGTTTTTATTTCTTCTCCCACTGAGGGCATAAAGAGCTCCTGCAGTTTTCTTCATCTTGTCAAGTAAGTCTGAGACCTGGCAGCCTTCATTTCCCACATCCCAAATGTAGTTTTACAGATTAGGCCTGAATACAACAGAACAGATACAACATTCCAAATTTATCTTAATACTGCAGTTTCCAAGGAAATGGTATAATGGGAAGATAGACTGTGTACTATGTCAACCCAACACTGATGAAAACCTTGACACAGGTCTTAATTTCCATGTCATTTGAATTGCAAAATAGACACACAGAGTGCTTGCAGAGTTTTTTTCAATGTCTTTCATTATCACATTGGAAGAGCTTATGGAGGAAGTCAGTCATTAAAGTGAATGCGTTACCCACAAAGGTCCTAAGATGCCAATCTTAGGAATAGCTGGTCTTCACACTCAACAGCTCCTGTTTGTCAGTTGCTTGAGCTGAAGCCCAGGGAGGCTTCTTTGTTGTAATTTTCAACTTTTTCTCTTGGTCTGAACACCTCACAGGCTAAGTCAGGGAAATTTCTCTCCTGCCTAGGAACCCATTCACTCTAAATTTGTCTTTTATAACTTTATCCTTGTAGCTTGAAAGAGAGTATAAAAGGCATACCTGTCTGTATCAATCTACTGCTGGATTGAAAAATCTCTGAAGTGTACATTTTCTAAAACGCAAATTCTGCTTTATTTATTGTATAATTCAACTTTTTAAATTCAATTCACCCAAACTGAATGTCATCTGAATTCCTCCATTTCTTTAGAAGGGATGGCATTCTATAAGTGCTATTACAAGAAATCTAAGCCCTATTTAAAAATAAAAACAAACTATTAATTGCTCTAAGAATTTTCTATCATTCCTACTCTGAGAGAAGAAACAAAATTTCTAAAGTGAGCCTGAATCACGCTTCACTTCAAAATGACTGAATTGTGTATTGCCTCTCTCTAAGCCGGCATTTCCCTAAACCAAAGGTGCGTGTTCTCAGTATGTGATATTTACATCATTTCACATGGTGAATAACTTAAATACAGCATTTTCTGTTTATCAGTTATTTGTGCCCTATATCTTGAGAACTTATTGGATGGTTCTGTACCCCATTTTTATTTTCTCCCTTTCTGTATTCAATATTTTCCTTATTTACATTTCAAATGTTATCCCCTTTCTCTCTCCCCCTACCCAGGCCCCACAACCCCCTCTTCCACCCCCTCACACCAGCTTCTAAATATAGCATCTTTATGGAGCCCTCACTATTGTAAAACGTACATATCATGCATAGTTTATGCCAAATGAGAAAATAAATGCAATGCCCATATGAGTCAATCTTTTAGGTCCAGAGAAAATGGACACAGATGATTTAAGTTATTTAAAATCCTATCTTGGCATTTGTGATCAGGTTTATATTGCTCATAGTTCAGGGTACTTTATATAGAGTTGCCTCCAGGTGACTTGTGTTGGTGTAATTCCCTTCAGTGGAAAGTTCACTTTGTGATTCATTCCTCAGTCAAATCATTTAACATTGATTACTCACTAAAAATTGCTGAGCTCCTGTTAATCATAGGCATCAAAAATGGTAAGTGTGACTTGTGCGATGTCGTTACAATTTGTTTTTTTACAGTGCAAATCTACAAGATCCCTTAAAGAGCTTAGGTTGAAATTACAAATTACGATGGATTGTCATTTGGATGGATACAGTTTATGTATCTGCTTTTACTTGACATATGTAAGTTACATTTATCACTACAGGTCATCTAATACTTCACCTATCATTCTAATTTTTAAAACTTTAATAAGAATATTCCTATTATTTCTTTAATTTTCTACACTTAGAGTCAATAATTCATACCTAACTAGCCCCAATTCGGGGCTTTTAAATACTCCATTTAAATAATATTTTCTTTGAATTATTCAGATGATTTCTTTCTTCAGAAACTGGAGTGCATCTCTGCTGAGCTCAGGACTTAGGCTAGCACCTCCCCCACATTTGATGTTTCTGCAGAAGCTGGTGGCTGTACTATTGAACTCTCTTTTGGGGGGGCTTTGAAAGTTGAAATCAGTCACCTTGAGCATGCCAATGTCCCTAGTGTGCACAGTCTTCAGTGAAATTTCCCAGCCTTCATAATTATAGGAGATAATTTCTTCATATATCTGTTCTCTCTCTCTAAATAACTGGACTAATAAAAACAAACAGTTTTCACCAAACTTGCTATAAGCAAATTGGGGTGTAAGATAGGACACATTTTTGTAGTCATAGGAGGGTAACGACCAGAACAAGCACACCTTCAAATAGGGCCATCTCATCAAATTCTTCAGAAGCCAAATTCCTCCATGAATCAAGCTAATGGCTTTTCTGATAGGTGAAGATATTCTTGATCTGTTAAATACCGAATTCTGTTCTTCAGGGAAATCATCATTGTGCCTTCTACTTTGATAACATACTCACCAAATAGATTGAGAATTTCTGATGCATTCCAATTTTGTTAATTCATTAAAGGAGGTGTACGATAGTTATTGAGTTCCTGGGTTTGATAGAGGAGATGGAAATGGAAAAAAAAGTATGCCTCAAGAAAATATTATACATTTTTTTAACCCTTACCCAGTATCTTACAATTGAGTTCCTACGACTTCACTGGCCTTTTGCACTGAAGAACTTGTGACTCCACAAGCTGCCATAGAAAGATATAATTTTAAGTGCCAAATTCTACTGCAACTAATTTATTAATATGTATGACCTTAGTCTACAAGATGATTTATATGAGCACCCAACAATTTCCTTAGAACGTGAATGAGAGGGTAAGACTTAGAGAAAGAAATGGCTTTGCCTAAAAATAGAAATAAGAGATAAGAAAATATGAAAATAACTCAGACAATAAAGTAATATGGTGTTGATTTTATATAGCAAAATTTGGAAGTATACAAGCACATTTGTTTAACTCAGATTTATTTACTCATAAATATTTATAAACATCTTAGATCACTTTACTATGACACACTAAGTTTTTAGACATCTAATAACCACTTTATTTGGTTAGTATAGCACCACGGAAAATTGCTGTCAATCAGTATGAATGAATTCTGAATATTTCTAGTCCTTGATGTATTTTAGATTGTTCTCAGATGCTGAGAAAAATCGGTGTGTGATAATAATATATTTAACTCAAGTTTTATATCACACACACATACATATGCATTTATACCAAAGCCTTTAGATTTGTGGTTGTCATAGTTAAATCACGTGTCCCATCTTATAGGAGCATTTACAAATGTCTGGACAATTTGCTGAGTAATTTCATATTCAGTTAAAGTTTAATAAAAGTGAACTTGCTGCTTTGGAAAAACCTGTGTTCCATTTAAAAAAAGATTAAGCCTTGACTAGATGAAAATGCTTAGTATCCTAACTTGATGAGTACACATTATATGCACATACTGTATATACTAACTTCATTAGTATGCATTATATACATGTATTGAATTACCATAATACATACCATAAAGATGTACAAGTAAATAAAATAAGCCATCCGGGTGTCAAGGAAAAAATAAAAATAGAATCCTGCCATTGAGTCTTTTAAGTAAAGAGCCAAAGACTTGAAGCACAATGATGTCATCGTTAACATAGAAACACAAAGGGCATAAGACATAGTTTATCATGGAACCAAAAATTAGTGATCATGGCTCCCAAACACAGATTCTGCTTACCCCAGATTTTATATTTCAGTGTAGTAACAGCTTGATGAAGCTTTTGTAGTAGTCAAAGACATAAAGTTATAAAGTAAAGTGCTTTTTAATAAAGTAAATTGTGAAGACATTCAATAGGTGAGTTACAGTAGTGTGGGAATATTTTAACTATAGGACTCAGGTATTATCTAGTAGCATTCTTAGAACTTTGTTTAATGGAAAATAGTGTTTTTTAAGTTAATACATTTGTAAAACTTTTATGTGTTTATCACAAGGATGTTAGGTCCTGGGCAAGAAATGGCTATTTAAAGTATAAAGAATGCCAAAAATAAATTGTGTTTCAGGTTGGGGACATGTACCTTTCCAACCCCTCCACAATCACTAGGGTTCTAATCATCTGGAGGTTCACTGGAAGATATGGGTTGTTTTGTTTTGTTTTGTTTTGTTTTGTTTCTTGTTTTTTTGGTAGGGACTTGCATTCACAGCATTGCATACTATAGAGTAAGGAATAAACCAAAGAAGTTTGGTGGTGCACAAATACAACACAGAAACAAGAGCCTTTGTCTAAAGACTATATATCTAACAAACCCACAATGTAAGCAACTGATTGTTTAAAAGAAGAAAATTTCCCTCAAAGTAAAAATCTAATGTTTCAGAGTTTCAGTGAATTATTAAATGAATAGTGGCAGTCATCCCCGAGGCCACTGTTCATGGAAATATATTGTACAGGACAAGATTGTTCTCTAAGGCAACATGCATTTAAAGTCACAGGAAGCAGGCCACAACCCTGTTTTGTCATCAATGGGAAAGGTAATGTTATCAGTAAATGTCAGATCACATAGGCAAGGGAATGTGTCTCTTTTGGAAACTTGCAAGTATAAATATTGTTCTTCTAGAGGGGCTCAGTTCAGTTCCCAGCACCCACATCAGCCTCTGTTGACTCAGCTGGAACACATACCCACATGCATGTGTGTAAACACACACACACACACACACACACACACACACACACACACACACACACATGAGAGAGAGAGAGAGAGAGAGAGAGAGACTTATTAAATATATTTTAACATCCTATATCTAACAGTTATCACAATTTTTAACTCAAAGTTACTTTTCAGGATCTCTGTAGACTGCCATATTAATATATTAGCATTAGCAGCTCCCCACAGGGTACAGAGAAGATCCATTTCTATCATGTATGTTATTTCACAACGCCCCCCTCCACTTGGATTTGAATAATAAATATAACTGAAATGCCTGTGTCAGCAAATAATTTTTAGGCCAATTTTAGTAGTAAATTGGGACCTATGGTCTCAGATAGAGTATCCACAGCAGACTCATAGTCGTCTAATAGCACCAGTCTCCATCTTGTGGAAAGAGGAGCTGCAGTGAGGAATGGGAGGAGTTTTCACACCCATGGTACCCATAAACAGGTCTGGCCATCTCCAAAGGCTGCCCACAGTCAGGAGTCTTAGTGCAGTTTCCGACTTCTCCAGCTTGTAAACCTCCCACACTCTGCTGGCTGCACATTTCCGCTTCTCTGAGTGAGTGTGCATGAGAAATGTGTTCAGAGCGGCCGTGTCATACCTGAACTGCTTTCAGATTCAGAATCGTTGCATTTCAAATGGGATGACTGGGAGAACAGGCACGTCACTCTGCCCCATCATTTAACAAAGAAAAGCAATGAAATTCAAAAGGTTAAGTGGCTATTCCAAAGCCATGAGGATTTTTCCCGCTTTTTGTGACAAAGCCTAGACACTCACAATGATGGATCTGCCTTCCTTTATTTCCACCCTGCCCTGGCTCTTAAATAGCTTACAGCATGAAAATCCATATTAAAAGGCCGACATCACTCACAAAAGCTTTATGAAAAAGTTTTAGCCTTGCAGAGTTTATTTTCCTTCGATAAAATATCCATTGAAAGATAAAACATGTCTAAGCAAGAAGACCTTCAAACAGTCTAATGGGTTTGACATGTCAGAGCCTGGAGTACCAGGAATCAATTATGTGTAACAACAGAAACAAATCAAGAGCACCAGTTCAATTTCTGACAGGCTGTAAGCCAAAGAAAACAGGGGCTGCACAGGAACACTCTTTAGTTTCTGGTGGCTAACAATGGTCTAGCTTCCTTGATCAGTTTGTTGAATGACTAAAGGAAACATTGTTC
Source organism: Mus minutoides (assembly GCA_902729485.2). Classification (NCBI taxonomy): domain Eukaryota; kingdom Metazoa; phylum Chordata; class Mammalia; order Rodentia; family Muridae; genus Mus; species Mus minutoides. The sequence goes on along the minus strand of LR753491.1, from coordinate 287,464 downwards.
AGTAAAGAGTTAGAGGGTATTAAAAGCATTCCATTTATGTCATTTAAAGACAGTCTGCATTGCAAAGTTGCAGTGTCAGATTTCTAGATGTCCCCTCATCAGGGGAACATCATCAAAGGACATAATAATGCCAGGAAAATGACAAGCTAGTAATATGGGCCAGGAAATGCTATATTAGTGAGGAAACTTTCAGTCCTACTGTATCACATGGTAACTGAGGGAGGGGAGCAGAAATTCTAAAGCATGAGTCAACGGTGTTAAAACAGATAAAGGGGAGGAAGGGTTGGAGACTTTCTAAGAGAAGGTAGGATGGTAGCAAGAACTTTCTTGACTGCAATGGAAAGATACTCTGGGTTTGCTCTGACCACAAAGCCAGTGCACAAGGCTGTGGTAATCATGGGTTCCTGGGAGAGTCAATAAGTGTAGGAGCGAGAAACTGTGCTCCTGAAGACTGCTGCTCTGCAGCACAGACATTATTTGAAGTTCACTTTTTATGGGGCGAGTAAGCAAAGTGGTTCTTCATTCCCATCCCCTTTTTAGAAAAGTGTGTTTTCCTAGAGAATTGGATTCAACACAAAGTTATAGGAAAAGGAGAGAGTTGAAACATCAAAGCGAACAGTCATTTCTGAGCAAGCCTACTGTTAGGAACAGTCTGAGGACAGATTAAGTCATCAATGTTCTCAGACACAAGGATGAAAGAGGAAGGTGTGAGACCTCGTTCTTGACCAGCTATGACTACTTTGAGGATAAACAGGTGCCAGTCTTCTGGCTAGCTCCTGGACCTACTAGTAACAGGAAAGGGAGATAGGTGCAAGGCCAGGAGTCATGGCAACCCCAGTGATCATGGGATAAGGCCTAGGTAGCTCCCAGACTGTTTGCACCATGCCATTCCTCTCCACTGCGAGGAGCCCCTTCCACAACCAGTTATGCTATAGAGATGTTCAGGATTTGCTCCCTTAGCAAATGCCATGAAGATGGACTCTAAAGATGCAAAGCAAAGCAAAGCAAAGCAAAGCAAAGCAAAGCAAAGCAAAGCAAAGCAAAGCAAAGCAAAGCAAAGCAAAACATGTATAAAACACTACCACCCCCTCATCAATTTATACTCTGTACCCATTAAAGCTAATATACAACATTTTCCTAACAAAGCCCCAAGTCCAAGAGCAGTGTGCTATGTCTGTCTATGAGATGTCAGCTTTTCATAGTCTTTAGATGCTGAGCACGGAAGGAGATTTAAAATGGTTGAAATTTTCATGAGCTGGATGAAAGCTGTAGAATTCTCCAGAAGGTTTTTTGAGACTGGCCATGAGATAAAAATACAAACTTAGAACTAAACTCAAAGGAAGGTCAGAACACAGGCAGGTCTAAATAGCGGGGGATACAGGAAACACTGTGAACAGAAACTGATGATGCTGGAGCCAGAGTGGGGTCTTCCGCTGTGTTTGCATTTGTCTTTCAGAAGAAAAGCAATGAAATAGAATGAGATGAATCCATTTTTATAATAGCATCATTTTTCCTGAAGGGTCACCAAAGAGAAAAAGAGAAAACCAACTTATAAATGAATTATTTATTCCAGCTAGCCTGTATAAAAGACACAAAATCCTGGTATTTTATTTACAAGTTATAAACCTAAATTGGGCAAGTTGTGAGCTATTCTAACTTACATCCCAGCCATATGTCCCTTGTTATTTTTTGTTTGAGTATCACCTGCTATTTCTGCTCCATCCGTGTGTCCTCAGGGGGCATTTCTCCATCCGTGTACTCCTGGTTCATTTCATCCTGGTGACTTGTTCCTCTCCCTTTCTCCTTTCTCCTTCTCTCTCTCTTCTTGCCTCTTCTCTCCTCCTCCTTCTCCTCATGGTCCTTACCTGCAACCCCCAGGCCAGTAATCAAAGTTCTCTATTCTCCCCATAAACTGGCTGTAACCACATTTAAGATTTATACATCAAAGGCTTGTTAGTATACATGGGAATTCAGTCACCTGAGGGAAATCAAATATTAGGGACCAGTATTTAGCATTTGAGTACATAGCAGCACCAGACCAACCTCCAACATCAACTTACTTTATCCTCTATTCTTCTAGGGTGGATGGGTGGTACTCAATATTTTGCCTGAGAAATATCAGTTTCAGGATTCGGAATCTGGGGCATTGGGATTTGATCTGTGGGTAAGTACTGTGAAAACATGAGGAACTGAGTTCAAATCCCAGCTTTCCACTTGGAAAACGTTAGGTCTAGAAGTACTTATCTGTAATGCATGCTTATACAGATACTGGATCCCACATATTCCCTGGCAAGCCAGTTTAGCCTAACACTGCTTCAAAAATTAAGATATAGATGCAATGGAGGAGAACATCCTGAAATCACTTCTGGCCTCCATACACAACTGCACAGATGAGCTCACACATGCATGTGCACACATAAACACGCACAACACAAGTTTCAACAACAAATGGAGTTTTATGCTTAGATACGTGTGTTCCTAACTTGTCCATCTACTAATGAAGATAGCCTTAGCCATAAACACATGGATGGAAATCTAAACATGCATACGCATACCCATAAGTTCTCACTTTTCTCTTTCTGTCCTTTTCTGCAAGCTTTTCTTTTTCTTTTGTAAGTCATTTTAATAGGGTTTTGGTTCTGTGCTTGCTAGATTTTTATTTCTCCTCATGCTTTATATTTCTCATATAGGTGTATGTCTGTTTTCCCAGCCTCCTCATGAATAAAATGTTGCTCTAAGAGTTTATAAAGAGACTCTGTGGTTCTCTTTTCAGAACTGCCAGGAGCCAGGAAGGGACAAACATTGTATCTCTCCTGTAATCTGAAAGGGAAAACTGCCAGGTTCATATACCCCATAAAAAAAGACTGCAGACTCCTGGATCAGAGACAAAGAATGTATCTACTACTCACAGTACAGCTGGTCTTAGAGGTTTTGTACTACCTTGGCTCTTTGCTTCCTCACCTAAGAGGCTCAATGCTCTGGTAGTCTCCAGAAGATGACCATGGTGAGCATGAGCTGCAGAAATCAATTCTTTATAAGAACTGTTTGCAAATTTGTTTAACTTTTGTGCCAGCAAGACTATTAGTATTATTGTAGACACCATGAAAAAGTTCTGTCTTTCACTACATGAGAAGTCATCCTCTCTACCTACCAAAGTTATTTGCATTACAAATACATTAAAAATGACAATTTAGGACAGAGGACTGTGGTTTCTCTACAGAAACATGAGACAGCATTATCTCTCAAGACAGACTTGCTTCTAGAGTTTTGAGCAGTTTCTCCACAGCTCAAGTGGCAAATGCTGTTTGCCTGCCAGTTTCTTCAGTGTTTTCCAGAAGTCATTCTCTCTCTCTCTCTCTCTCTCTCTCTCTCTCTCTCTCTCTCTCTCTCTCTCTTACTTCTTTCCTTCAGCTAGCACAGCAACATCAACATTCAATAGACTATTAAAAAACCATCTTTACATATGCCATTATATACAACATTTCTTTCTTTTTCTCTTCCCCTTTCTCTTAGGTTGTAGGTCTAGGCTTAGATGAGCACTGTAGCCCCAATTCTGACACAATGCCAAGTATGCCACAACTGGTGAGTCTGTGGTCCTAGTCTGCTATCCATGCTTTCGATATTGCCTCTGTATGTAGAGACTGGCTGGGGAAGTCCTGCTTCATCCATGGTGCCCTGCTATCTTCTTTCAAGATCTGTCTAATAGCACCTGTCCACTATGGGAGGCACCAATCCCTGGCTTTGAGCACTCAACTGTATTTTACCTCATCTTATTTCACATTGACCTATTCTATAAAATAAGACATTCTACAGGCTTCTGGAAAGCGGGTTCTTGTTCATGCTCCTTTTTCTGGGAAGTGAATGAATTTTTCTTTTGCTCTGTCTTTCCTAAGGAAGTGGTAAAAATAAGAACTATAGCCTGCATTTTTAGTGAGATCAGCATGAGCTGCCCTAAGACACACTTCCTGGAACTTACTTGTCTCAGGCTTATCTCAGTTTTTCTAACTTTTCTCAGAATGTCTTTGGGGTTCTCTTCTGAATCCAATATACACTTTTAAAAATAAATTCTATTACAATATCCAATTTTGATCCTTTAATACTGAATTCTAGTTTTGGAAATACCTTCAACTTATTTAAAGCCTAACACCTCAAAAAACAGATTAAGTAAGTAGGGTTAGAAAAAAAAAGACTTGTGAATATATGCAATGAAACAGATATACATGCATGATTGGTAAATTGGCTTTGGATACAATTCCAATGGAGAAACTCCAAATATCCCAGGTGTTCACAGCTTTGGGGGATTAAAATAGTCTTCCTTCCTAAAAGCACAGACACTATGTCACTAAAAGTATGTGTGGCAAAGATTTGTTGAAGTGTACTCTTTTTGTGTTATTTCTTTAGCACAATCACTTTTAAGCCATACAGATTAAGCAAAGTTAAGAGGTTTTATCAGCAGACTCTGTCTGTGCCTTGCCTTGCCTTGCCAGAGCCTATAGTTTCTACACTGCAAAGTGTGAAAGTTAATCTCCATTTTCAACTTGACATAGTCTAGAATCACCAGGAAAGAGAGTCACAGTGAGAGACTCTCCAAATTAGGGTGGTCTAGGGATGTCTGTGGGGAATCATCTCAGTAATGTTAATTGAGCTACGTGGACCTGTCCACTGTGGGTGGCACCATTACCTGACTTTGGGTCCTGAATTGTATACAAGTAGAGAAAATTGGCTAAGCACTAGGAAGTATGCATCCAAGTATTCTTTCTGTATTCTGGGCTCTGACTAGCTGCTTCAAGATCTAGTTGCCTTGATTTCCCTGTAATGATAGGCCAGAATTGTGAGCCAAATAAACACTTACTTTCTCCCCCAAGTTAATTTTTTCAGGGTGTTTTATTACAACATCAAGAAATTAAATTAATACACCATGGAAATGAATCTACTTATTTCCTCTTGTTCTTTATAATACCTACTCCTCTTTGCATTTTCATGATTTTGAAAAGATATCAGGCTTGCTCAGAAATAATTGACATCTGTGAATCAATCCCTATCATTCAAATAATATTGAGTCCAATTTAGGGTTATGATGACTGAACTACCAGGTTTAAAACATAACCCTACTCAAGAGAAAGAGGTGTGAGAGAGAAGAGGTCTGTTCCTGTTATACCTCCCTTTGGTACCATAATCTGATGGGACTAGAAAATGAACCTATTCCCAATAACTAGGCTGGACTTAATTTCCATGTTAGCCACAGAAATGGTTCTTAAATATTTTCCTCCAGTCAGTTACCCTATCAGTGAAGGAATTTCGAAGGAAAACATAAGGCCATTCTCCGCTGGGGCATGATGGATAAGGTAAAGGGGAGCTCCAGAAACTTCCATGGGAGGACAAAGCATTCGAAATCTCCTTCTCCATGTGTATAATCTTATTTTTTCACTAGAATGGATGGTGAACTAGAATGTGAGAGCAGGGACCTCTCAGTCCAGCAGTGTGTATATTTGGAGAGTATGTGGAGCCAGAAGGACTGAGCTGAAAATTTTCTATCACTTAGGGATATGGTTGTCATTGTGATATCTCAGTATAAAACCATTACCATGTTTTGTGGGTGCTCATGTGAATGAATCTACTATATTTTCAGCATAAAGCAATTATATCAGGTACATTCACATACAGTACACAATATTTGACAACGATCATATGAATACAAGTATTCTTTCTGTGTTCTTGGTTCTTACCATCTGCTTCAAGCTCTGGCTGCCTTGACTTCTATGTTTCTATGTTTTTAGTTTATGTAGTTAGCTGGCTTAACTTTTTGGTTCTTCTAGGAGCGCATGCCTTTAATCCCAGCACTCAGGAGGCAGAGGCAGGCGGATTTCTGAGTTTCAGGCCAGCATGGTCTACAAAGTGAGTTCCAGGACAGCCAGGGCTATACAGAGAAACCCTGTCTTGAAAAACCAAAAAAACAAAACCAAAAAAAAAAAAAAAAAAAAAAACCTTTTTGGTTCTTCTTAGAGACCACTTCTTCTACTCACAAAACTTATGATGCAAGAGTTTGCCACATTACTGGCATTGCACATCTTGTGCTAACTTCACTGGGTGATTGACCTAAACCTTCTAGATTTGTGAAAGTTACTCTCAATGGTGTTTGCATGCCAAGAAATAAATAAATCAAGTAATAAACCATTTCTCAAAGAACATATCCCGTTGCTGGGAAACATGTGACTGAGTGTGCCAGTGAACCTCTCAAGAAAAGCTTTGTGTTAGTTTCTTTGCCTGTGAGAGTTGGTGATGCATTTCATTTTCCATCTCTAGAAGAGCAGAAATGCCAATCAAGGGTAGAGGTGAAGGAGAAATAAGCAATTCTTAAGCCCATTGTTTCTGCCTGGGGCTCTTAGTGCTTCATGGCAAACAAATGGTGGTGCGCATGTCACTGCTTATACAAGGAACAAGAGGGTTCATATCTTGTAATGAAGGCTCGTGGTGCAAGGAGATGGATGCAGTGCCCAGGAGAGGCAGAAGCAGTTCACTCACAGGCAGTTCCTGAAACACAGCACATCTTTCACCTTTCCCATTTTCAAAGGAGCATTTTATGGTGATGGGAATGGCAGTGAGCTGCTCTTGGTGCACATTGCTAAATAATGTGGAAAATCAGTGTTTGGGGTCAGAAGAGTATTGTATTTTTCAGGGCTTTCTTACACATCCCATTTCCCTTAAAGCTCAGGAAAAATGGTAAGACTTTCTAACTTTCTAAATATTTTAACAGTGAAATTTTGTAATATATGTTGTAGAACTTTTCTTTGCCAACCTTCTGTTCAACCAATAGAAGTTCTCAGAACAAATCTTGAGAATAAAAGATTCAGGTTGTTTTGTTTTGTTTGTTTTTTTGCCCAATGAAGCCACACTTTATGTGCATCTGCAACAAGTTATATACTCATCCACTGATTACAAGTATAATAACCTAAGAGCCATAACATGGCCCCTAGCCCTGTATCCAAACTGTATTCCAATAAACACTTCTACTCTGCACCAGTATAGTCAGGTCTTTCTTAAGAACAACTGTACCCCATTGGCTCACCAAAGGTATGGGAGAGGAGAGTCAGGAACAGAAGACATGCTTATTCAAAGAATTAACTGTAACTGTAGGTGGGGGAAATCTGAAGCTCATAGATCAGACCACAGAGCTAGAAATTCAGGATGGCTTTCTACACTGTAGTTTCGAGGTAGCATTCCTTCTTGTCTGTGGAGCCTCATATTACAGCTTTGCAGACCTGTGGGAACTAAAAGGGGGGTATAAGGGAAAGAGGAGGGAGGGAGGATAGCCCACGTCTGGCCAGAGTTCCACCTATGCTCTGGGCAGGCAGATATGGGAGGGCTACCAGATGCTTTCCATTCGGCCCCCGGTGGGCATCTAAGCCACTGACCCCACTTGGCAAGGGGTGGATAAGGGGAAGCCCCTGAAACCAGAGGCCCCGAGGAGACACCCTCGGCCCCACAGTTATGAGAGAGAGGGCAGGAAGAGAGGTTCACACGCAGGCGAGAGTCCTTAGTCTGAGGCTTGACTGGAACACAGGAAGGCCTTCCATAGGGAGATTAGAAATGGCTCATTAGGAGCCTATCCCATAGTCCAAGCACACTGGGCCTTCATGAACAGAGACAGTCTATGGTTTTAGAGCTTTATTGTAGAAAGTCAGGGAGAAAGGAGAGAAGGTAGAAAGAGAGAGAGACCAGCCATGGTCAGGAGGAGAGAAAGGGGAAAGAGAGAGAAAGGAAAAGCTGGAAAGTAAGAAAGAGAGTAAGAGTGAGAGAGTGAGAGTGAGGATAGGATGAAGAGAGGAGAGGAGAGGAGAGGAGAGGAGAGGAGAGGAGAGGAGAGGGAGATGAGAGGAGATGAGAGGAGACAAGAGGAGAGGAGAGAGTGAGGTGGGCCCAAGCAGCCCCTCTTATGGTGTGCTGTTCTCTTTGCTGTTGCTAGGTAACTGGAAGGAGTCTAGCCTGAAGATGAGAAGCTTGGGACATTGTCTACATAACTAGTAACCACGTTTCTCCTGTGGGGGCTGTGCGGTCGGTAAGTTCGACAGGAGCCAGAGTTCCAGGAGACATGAGGGAATGCCTACTGTGGCATGTAGGTGAATTATCACCACACCGGGATTCAGACCTCAGCTCGACTGGAGACCAGACAGTCTGTGTATAGCCCAATGCCCCACACAGACCTTCCTCTGAGTGGATGAAGCATGCCTTCATCATGCTCAGTAGTCTGCTTTACTTAAAACCAATTGATGATGGATACTAATCCCAACAACAAATACCATCAGAGAAATACCCAACAAAGTATGTAAGCAAATCACTGAAGACTATTGTCTAGCCAAGTTAATAATGAGAATTTACTATCCAAATATGCAGACCACATTCAGGCTCTCTTCTTGTCTTTATCTTTATTGGCACTACTCATATTCGTCATCAGCTTGTCTTACCTAGAGAAACACAGCAACCACCTGATTGCTCTGTATCAGTCAACTGGCATTCCAATATATGTTATTTAGCAACATTACTGGCTCATGTGGGTAAGAGTATTGTTGTGTAGATTATATGTTGGTCATTCTCTAATCCAGACATCAGCTTTACTCAAGGATCTTGGCTGTTAAGGAGACTCTTCCCCTTGGGACATACTATTGTCAAGAGCAAGAGGGAAAAATGGCAGACCTGTAAGCTGGAGCTATTCATCTTCATATATTAGAACCAAGTATGATGTTTATATGTGAAAAATATCCTAATTTTATTGGGATATTCAACTTCTTAGAGGAACAGAACTCACCCACTCCCTCCCACACACAAGCACACACAAACACAAACATGCATACATGTTGGGGATGGGATGGTATAAAGGGTAGATATAAGAAAGTAGCTTTCATGATTATGGAACTAGGCCATTGGCATAGTTCCTGTCTGAAAGCCAGCAGGTCTGCAAAGAGTTACTTATTCTGATCAACTCAAAAATTCAAGGGGGAAAATCAGTATTTCAATCCATGTGCTATAATGACAAGAATCTCTTTTCAGCTGTGAGGAAGACTCTGACTTTTTTTTTAACTATTTAGGGCGCCACCCGAATAAATGAAACCACCTGCACTGAGGAGATAATCTATTTTGCTCAATTTTCTGGCTGAAATGTCCATTTAGTCAGAGAAATACTCAGAATAATAGTTTATGGACTATGAAAGCATGCTGTGACCTAGTCAAATTGACCCAGAAAATTAACCTGCACAAATACATTCACAGAGTAGAAATACACTTTACATAAAATCTAAATTCCTCCCACAGTCCACATTTATCATGCCGGTCCTGCCTCCCCACCTTATCTCCTGCTGTATTCCTGCTCCATGGATCAGCTGTGATCTTAGGGCTGCCACATGCACTGGAAGCTCCCCAAACCCTTGGGTGCTACAGTGACACTGTGTCTGCCGCCCTACCTTATCTCCTGCTGTATTCCTGCTCCATGGATCAGCTGTGATCTTAGGGCTGCCACATGCACTGGAAACTCGCCAAACCCTTGGGTGCTACAGTGACACTGTTTCTGCCTCCCCACCTTATCTCCTGCTGTATTCCTGCTCCATGGATCAGCTGTGATCTTAGGGCTGCCACATGCACTGGAAGCTCCCCAAACCTTTGGGTGCTACAGTGACACTGTGTCTGCTCTCCTAGAATTCCTTCCACGCAGCCCAGCTTTTCACACTGCTTGCCTGGATTGTCCCGCCCCCTTTTATATGTCAGTGTAAATGTCTCCTTCTAGAAGGAGACATTACACTCTTGGATAATCTTACTTAAAACTCTATGCTTCTAATCTCCAATACCTGTCTTAAAGTACCTTGCTCATTGTCTGATAGACATTCTAACTACAGAAAATTATTTTACTATTTGCTGAAGTATCTACAAAACCATATACATGAAGTGGTTAATTCCTAGCCTGTGATATTATTTGGAGATATGGGGACCTTTAGGGCCTGGGGTCTATTGGAAAGAAGGTAGGTTACTAAGGGCATGACTTTGAAAGGACCTGCAGACTCCTAGCCCTTTCTTTGCTTATAATTTGCTTATCAGCTATGAAAATATAAACAGCTTGCTCTTTGCCATACTATACTGCTTCACCTCAGGACCCAAAGGAGAGACCAAATAGACTATGAACTGAGTAGTGAGTTGTCTCACAATATCTTCCATATTTTTAATTTGATCACTTTAGATAGTCTGTTATCAAAATGGAAATATGAGAAGTGCAGCATCTCTCTTCTTTAATAGGTCATGTGGTTCTCCTGATGTCTAACTACAATCCAGTTTTGAATGTATTAAAGGGATCCCATAGTGTATAGTAAATAAACAGGTAATTGAGTTAACCATAAGAACACAAAAATCTTAAGGTAAATTCATTAATCCTAACTGTGATAGATTATAGATCTAAATGAAAAATCCCCAACCCCCAGGCAGAAAATAAGCTAAGTACTTAGAATGTTCCATTAAAACCACTTTTAAGATATTCAGTTAGTTCCAGGAATTCTTCAGTGAGACTGTAAGTCTGTGGAACCTGGCTGACTACCAGAAGTGTTGGTGGAGTGGTTGCAACCAACAGGAACAATGTTAAAACCTCTGGAATCCACTTCTTCTACTGTCCATGTCCGTCACCTGAATGAACCAGTGTGGATACCGAAGTGATGTGCTGTGGAGACCTTAGTTTAAAGACAGCTGTCACCTTGGAAGAAGGTAGATTGACTTACCTTGAGTCATTAATGCAATCTATCAGGGTCAGGAAATTACACTACGACTTGCTATTTAATAGTTTAATAGTTAAGTATAAATGAAAAAAGTAGGTATCAGAAAAACAAAAACTAGATTTAAGTTTTTAATTTTGGCTTCACTTTAATGCAGGAAGACAGACTGTTCACATTCACTTGTTTATTTGTTGAAAGCATCTCATTAGGAGCATTTAGAAAAGTCTTATGCCAAGCCTAGACCCCAAGAAGACTGTGAATTCCTGAATAGAAGATTTGAATCCAATGTCGTTGAATTCAACTCTCAGGGTAATCCCAGTGAGCAGCCACAGCTGAAGACAAATGCCATAGATCTTTGCCAGTGTGGGTAAAATAATGTTATTGAGCATAATAAAATCAAGGCATTTAATTAATTATTTAAAACATAAAATAAGGGTTCAGTATATAGCTTGGTGGTAGAAAGCTCGCCAAATTCTCTATATGCTATCATTACCCATCTTTATATTTCTGCAATCAGTATTTTTAACTTTTAGAAGAGAAGTTAACCAAAATGAGGAGAAAAATTGAAGCAAGAAGTGTATATAAGAAAAGCACAACTGTGGAGCCACCCCGCAGAATAATCTTACCACCCAGCAAAATGAGAGCCTTTCTGTTCTTCTAGTTTCTTCTTTTGAATCCTGGGTTCAACCCCAGGAAGGACAAAAAAACAAACAAAGCATGTGCTTCCTGTGTGTGTCAATGTAACATTTTTGACAGAGTATAATTAATGTATCAATATTTATATGTTCTAACAGGATTGGGTATCTTTTTATGTGAATGGTACCTTAAAGTTATCTTATACCAATTTTATTTGTTTGATATGTGCATCTTTAGAAGGACAGATTGGCAATTAAAGCCTAATTAGGTGATTAAAAAAAAACCCAAGATCAACATTTAGAGATACCAATCATCCAATTAAACCTAAAGAAATAAGATGAAGAAAAAAGTCAATTGATATAAAGAAAAGATTTTTTTTTTCTGTGTTAGAAATAATAGCTGGGAAAAGCTGAGGAGGAGGATGACCCTAAAGGAAGACCAACAGTCTCAAGTAACTTGGACTCCGAGATCTCTCAGATACTGGACCACCAACCAGGCAGCATATACCAGCTGATATACAGCAGAGGCTGTCAGGTCTGGGTCCAGTCATAGAAGATGCACATAACCCTCAAGAGTCTGGAGGCCCCAGGGTATGGGGAGGTATGGTGGTGGTGGTGGGGGGAGACATCCTTGAGGAGACTGGGGTTGGGGGTGGGAGGAGGTATGGGATGTGGAACAGTCAAGGTGGACCAGGAGGAGGATAAAGTCTGGACTGAAAAAAAATTATATAAAAAAGAAATTAAAAAGAAGAAATAATGCATAACAAAGTTAAGGGTGGATTGAGTAGAAGAAGTACTTCTCAAACAAGTACAAGTCAAAGTGAGCCCATGGTGTTTATCAATAATTTAAAAGTATTTCATAATGCTTTATATGTATTAAATATAAAAATAAAGAGAAACACATTTTACCAACAAAATCTGGATGTCATGCATGTTATTTCATGAAACAACTTCCTCTTAAACATTTTTACTGACTTATGCATTAAGAATAGGTTCTTCATATCAATAATGCATAGGTTGGTTTAAGAATACAGACTTTGAACAAGGCGGGGCTGATTGCTATTGTTGCTATCATCCTCATTACACAATATATCCTTGGGCAAAATGTCAAACTTGGAGCTTCATTTTTCATGATTGCAGAGTGGGGACAGTTCTAGTTAACTTGGAGACATATGGAGGGATTTAAAGATAAAATGAGCAAACGGCTGGAAACTAAAAGCCCAAAGTGACTCTTCTAAATGAACAGGAAAGTCAAGATGTAATTAAACTTCAGGTAAGGAGACAGAAAGTTCTCTCCTTGACACTTCATAAAATTTATTCATGACTCTTCCTAGCTGAAATTTCTCACAGTCCACATGACTTTTGGGGGGATACTTCAGTGGAGAATGGAGGCATGGTGAAGTTTTGTTTTTATAATTGTTTTTTATCTTTGGCACACCATCCAGTTTCTGTGGCTGGATTCTCCCAATTGAGGAGGAAGAAATATTACACGTGTAGAAAATGGTCTTGCTTGAAGGAGTTGTTGAGAACTGTGCTGGAGCCAGTGGACAGCTGCCTTTGCTGCCAACATTTTCTTTGCCTTTTAAACAACCTGCTGGACCCTCTATCCTACAACTCAGCCCAGACCTTGCTGATCCAGCTCTGCTCCTGAGAGGCACTTAGGACTTTTTCAAAGCACAAAGAATATGGCCTTTGCTCCCAGATTCTCATTTTATTTCTCTGCTTCTTCTTCAGTCATCTTCACTAGTTTGAAAATAGGGTGATATACCTCCAATATTTGAAAGTCTTTCTTTTTCTATTGTCTCTATGTTCCCTGAAGAAGTCCTTCCTCCAGCACAATAGAATCTCAGCCTTCCCAACACTGGGCTCTTTTGGCACCTTGACCACTTCTGCTAGTAATAAAACAATGAAATTATTATTATTAATTATTATAAAATTAATCTTAAGTTATTACCTGCTCATGGCCCAAAAAAAAAGTCTATAGCAAAAATCCTCTGGTTCTATAGATCTTTTCTATTATCTTTTTTTCTACAAATTCATGACCAATGCCCAGTGAAATACATTGATTCTGTGTGTCTGTGGCTGACTGTGGAAATGACCACATCCTGAGAAAACCCAGTAGGGTCTATACAATTAACTAGCAAATAATTTTTCCCAACTATTTCAGAGAATCAATTGCAGCTCAGCCAAATTATACATGCAGTGAGTTTTTTGAACACTTATTCATATTGCCACAGTAATTTTTTCTATTTTATTTTCTGCTCAAATACTGAGCACTTGTTTGCTGTTATTGAATAAATACACTAAATGAAAAACCAGTATTGCATGCTAGTCACTGAACTCCTGACAATGAAGGACCACCTATCTGTTCAGTAGCATGCAGATTGTACTTTCTCTGCGGTGTTTGTTCCCACTAAGCCATTAAACATCATGTTAGTCTCTGTTTCCATTCTGTGGCTGCTTTCTTACTGACAATAATTAACCAGAATAGTTGGACACTGGTAGTATGGCTTGTGGGTTTTATGTTTTCCTCTTTGTCAATAGTAAATCCTCTTAGGAGGTGAGGAGGAAAGGGAGGGGGAAGGGGAAAGGGAGAGGGGAAGAGGAAGGACAGGGGGAGAGGGAGAGGAAGAGAGAGAGGGAGATGGAGATGGAGGCATAGGGTTAGAGCCTTTTGTTCACATTTAAGTTTCTTTTGGTGTCCATAGTTAAGTCTGGCTTATAGCCATGCCCCAGAGCTCCTGGATGCTAAGAGGCCACATCTATTTGGAAAGGTGCATGCATAAGCCAGTAAACAATTCCACTTAGAAGCTGCAGATGGAAATGTTTAACAAAACCAAAAAGCCAAACAAAGCAAAAACAATGAACCAACCAACCCAACCCAAACAATACCAAATGAAATGAAACTAAACGAAACCAATCCAAAACCCACATTGCAGTCAGGGTTCCTTTGACCTTCCAGAAGGTTTATCTCATGACTGTAGCCTTCATAGGAGCAGAACTATGAAAAGCCAACTCTTTTACTGTCCCGGTCAGATTAAGCTATTTTTTCCCATCTTCCCCTTCAGCAGGTGAATTCTCAGTAGTTGGTATAGTTGGATAATATTTCATCAAAAATTTAAGAGTATTTCCAAATATACTTAAGAGATCAGTAAGTAAAATATACACACGTCTTTGTAAAAATACTGTATTGTCTTTCTCTAAGCTACTTAGAGTTGTTATGGTTCTAAATATTAGAATATCAATTGGAATAATGGATAAAATGAAAAATGATGCTAGATCCCAAAGGGACTATGCACAAGCTTTAGCCTTTAAGGGAACCAGGCAGTGTAGGGTATACTGAGCTTTAGAATGAAACCCTTTTGAAATCTGCCCCAGTTCATTTTATGAGGCTGTGATGGACTGCCAGAAAGTGGACCTCTTAGAATGAACATAAATGTGTCTGACTTTCACATTGTAGAGGTGGGAAAGTCATAGATCAAAAGATTTGCATGTGGTGAAGGCCTTCTTCCTGTGTCATCTCACGGTATCATAGGGCTGAAGATGATCGGTGCATGCACAAGAAAGGAAGTGGTTCATCAACAATCACTGTGTGCTAGGCCATTCACAAAGCCTAGGGAATCAATCATCCTTTGAAGGCCCCCCTCTCTACACTGTAGCACTGGGCCTGAGGTTTTTACTCCATGACTGTTGGAGCACAGAGACAAACCACAGGGCCTTTTGGACTGTCCTTTATTTTGGCTTATCATATTAAATATTTTTATTTTCTTCCTGTGTGCAGCTCCTAAATCCACATGGCAGAATGTAATGTTGAAAATGTATTTATGTTTTCTATGTCATAACTATGAAACCTTGGGAGACCACTAGTCTCCAAGTTTCCAAAGCCAGGATCAATTGGTTCAGTATGCTGTGTTTTCACATCATCTCAGGAATAAACTGGGGGACAGCCTGAATCAATGACAAAATCATGGCACAAACTTATCTATGGCTTGTGATAGTTTAAGTAATTATAAGAACATTTGAGATATTTTCTGTGTTTTTTGTTTTGTTTTGCTTTGGTTTTTTTTGTTGTTTGTTTGTTTAGTAGAATAGATCATTAAAGACAAAAATTAAATTTTAGCATCCTGGACTTCCAGCTTTTTAAGATAGTTTGAGCTAAGTTGCTGAAGCTTTAAGCAGGGTTATAAAAAGATGATATTTAAAGGTGAATTAATAGGTGAATTAAATATGTATGATATTGCCATTAAATCAAAATACTGCTTGGTTTTATTTGAGAAAGATGCATTTACACAAAAATGCTAAATATTGAGTCTCTCTTTCACATCAATTTAAGATCTGGCCTGATTACCAGCCGTCAGGTTGCTCTGTGCCATTATATAATAAGAATAATTCTATTATTCATATTGATGAGTCCAGAGAGTAAAACAAATTAATTTTTATGTATCCCATTAGATAACACCATGCACATAAACATTAAACAATGTTCGCTGCCCTCTTTCTTTTTCTTTTAGTGTGGTAAGCATGAGAAGTCATTCTCTTACTCAGCTCACCCTTGAGTCGTTGACTGGACATTTGGCTTTTGTATTATCCATTCTTTATATTAGTAGTGAGGGTTTGTCTATTATATTTAGTGGGGAGTTAGAAGAATACTCAATATCGTCAAACTCGGACAGCATAGAAGTTAGCAGCTCCAAGGTTCAGACTAACAAATTTATTCTATTTTTTTGTTTGTTTGTTTGTTAATTGAGACAGGGTCTCACTATGTAGCCCTGGATAGCCTAGAACTCACTATTTAGACCAGATTGACCTCAAATTTACAAGTGCCTGACAAGTGCTGGGGTTATAGGTACACACCATAACATCAGCTTTGGAATTCATTTTAAACTGTGACTCTGAATGAATGTAGATGAAGCTAGGGCCCTTCTTATACAGCCATTGTATAGAGGACAAGTGCAGGGAAAAATGTTGCCACTAAAGGTTATTGTTATTTTGATACACACATAAAATGGAGAGGCCTGAAGGTTAGAAAATGGTAATATGCCATTGTCACCAGCTTTATAAATATGCATATCTGCACGCAGGCCTTTAAGATTTTGTAGGCTCGCAAATAAATCCTGGGGCATGAACGTAGCACAAGTTTCTTACTTAGTGTTTATGTGCTTGTCTTTCTGTTGTGTCATTATTGGGTGATAATAGAGGATTTATGCAGCTAAAAGATCAATTTCCACCTTCCCTTCGAATGTGTTCACACAACATACTAGATCCACTTTTTAGTTTGTATGTAATAAAGGAGTGTGTTGGTAAGTTAGGTAACATAAACAGAACAATACTTTCCCTGTCTTCCAGGATTGTTCCATTTATTCATTGATTCATTCATTCACTCACTTACACACACACACACACACACACACACACACACACACACAGGAAGGAGAAGGGAGGGAGAGAGCGACTTTTATCTCTTACACATACACTAAGAGGTCCATGCCTTTTAAGTTATTACTTGAAACCAAAGCAAACAGCCACCTGACAGGTTGAAGAGGCCATTAAGTTGAGCTGTGCCTTCAAGCCCACACAGATACATGACAGTTGTGAATTCTTTTTAATAATCTAAGAGCCATCTTTTTAAAAAAGAATATTAGCAATATAGACCTTGACCAGTAAGAGAAATTTGTGCTGTTAAGGAGTGTGAAAATTGTGTATTTGAGAAATAATAGAATGAACCAGATAGGGCTCAAGTACTTGTCACTCAATATAACTCAATGGTAAAACTCCCACCCAGCTTTAAAACTTAACTGGCTACATTTCTCATGTACAAATGTGCTTCAAAAATTAGTTCTGTGCATACGCCAGCAAGATAGTGCTGAAAGGACCCTGATATAGCTGTCTCGTGGGAGGCTATACCAGTGCCTGGCAAACACAGAAGTGGATGCTCACAGTCAGCTATTAGATGTAACACAGGGTTCACAAGGAAGGAGCTAGAGAAAGTACCCAAGGAGCTGAAGGGGTCTGCAACCCTATAGGTGGAAGAACAACATGAACTAACTAGTACCCCCAGAGCTCATGTCTCTAGCTGTATAAATAGAAGAAGATGGCCTAGTTGGCCATCATTGGGAAGAGAGGCCCCTTGGTCATGCAAACTTTATATGTCCCAGTACAGGGGAAAGCCAGGGTCAATAGGGGGAGTGGGTGAGTAGGTGAGCAGGGCAGGGGATGAGGGAGGGTTTAGGGGACTTTTGGGATAACATGTGAAATGTAAATGAAGAAAATATCTAATAAAAATTGGAAAAAAATTAGTTCTGTTAAGATGATACACAGTTATTCAAACTTAACTCTTCATACATATGCAAATGCATCCTTGAATATATATAAATTCAGCGGCAATATATGTAAATGTCTAAGAAGGTATTGGGTTGGGTTCTGGGTTTTGTGGGTGAGGAAATATGCTTAGTTTTGAATAGAAAGCATTGGAAGGAGTATCTGGATAATCATTATAAGAGAAATTAGGCATATTCTGATCTGAATTTTAATGAGAAATCAGGCCAAAGGTGAATACATAGTGATGCAACTCAGGTAGAAGTTAAGATTAATGAAATCACCATTGTGTGCTGAAACAGGGGCTGGAAGTAGAACTGGGGTTATTGGAATTGCTTTTATTTTATTTTATTTTATTCTATTATTTTCTTATTAGATATTTTCTTAATTTACATTTCAAATGCTATCCAGAAAGTTCCATCTACCCTCCCCCCGCCCTGCTCCCCTACCAAACCACTCCCACTTCTTGGCCCTGGCGCTTCCCTATATTGGGGCATATTAAGTTTGCAATACCATCTTTTGCTAAATATGCAACTAGAGACATGAGCTCTGGGGGTTCTGATGAGTTCATATTGTTGTTCCACCTATAGGGTTGCAGACCCATTCAGCATCTTGGTTACATTCTCTAGCTTCTCTATTGGGAGTCCTGTGTTCCATCCTATAGATGACTGTGAGCATCCACTTATGTATTTGCCAGGCACTGGCATAGCCTCTCTCAAGAGAGCTATATCAGGGTCCCTTCAGCAAACTCTTACTGTCCTATGCAATAGTGTCTGAGTTTGGTGACTGATTATGGGATGGATCCCCGAGTGGGATAGTCTCTGGATAGTCTATCCTTTCATCTTAGCTCTAAACTTTGTCTCTGTAACTCCTTTCATGGGTATTTTGTTCCCTATTCTAAGGAGGAATGAAATATACTCACACGGGTCTTCCTTCTTGATTTTCTTGTGTTTTGCAAATTGTATCTTGGGTATTCTAAGTTTCTGGGCTAATATCCACTTATCAGTGAGTGCATATCTAATGACTTCTTTTGTGATTGGGTTACCTCACTCAGGATGATATCCTCCAGATACATCCATTTGCCCAAGAATTTCATAAATTCATTGTTTTTAAAAGCAGAATAGTACTCCATTGTGTAAATGTATCACATTTTCTGTATCCATTCCTCCGTTGAGGGACATCTGGGTTCTTTCCAGCTTCTGGCTATTATAAATAAGGCTGCTATGAACATAGTAGAGCACGTGTTCTTATAACCAGTTGGAACATCTTCTGGGTATATGCCCAGGAGAGGTATTGCTGGATCCTCCGGTTGTACTATGTCCAATTTTCTGAGAAACTGCCAGACTGACTTCCAGAGTGGTTGTACAAGCTTGCAATCCCACCAGCAATGGAGGAGTATTCCTCTTTCTCCACATCCTCGCCAGCATCTGTGGTCACCTGAATTTTTGATTTTAGCCATTTTGACTGGTGTGAGGTGGAATCTCAGTGTTGTTTTGATTTGCATTTCCCTGATGATTAAGGATGTTGAACATTTTTTTCAGGTGTTTCTCGGCCATTTGGTATTCCTCAGTTGAGAATTCTTTGTTTAGCTCTGTACCCCATTTTTAATGGGGTTATTTGTTTTTCTGGAGTCCAGCTTCTTGAGCTCTTTGTAGATATTGGATATTAGTCCCCTATCAGATTTAGGATTGGTAAAGATTCTTTCCCAATCTGTTGGTGACCTTTTTGTTTTCTTGACAGTGTGTTTTGCCTTACAGAAGCTTCCCAATTTAATAAGGTCCCATTTGTCAATTTTTCATCTTACAGCACAAGCCATTGCTGTTCTCTTTAGGAATTTTTTTCCTTGTGACCATATCTTCGAGGCTTTCCCCCACTTTCTCCTCTATAAATTTCAGTGTTTCTGCTTTTATTTTAGAGAGAACCAAATCTCCATACGCTTTGCTCTCCTTGCCCCACTGATTCAGCTTTGCCTATGAGCCAGTCATCTTCATCTGAGTAGACATAGTGGCAGCATTGGCACACACACACACAGGTGTGCACACACATATGCACGTGCCTATGTCCAAGAGTTCTCTCCACGTCGACAGCTCTTAAGATTGTGAAAAGTACAGGTTACAGCCTGAACTACAAAACTAGGGTGTTCTCATTGGCCAAAGGCAAAGGAAATTTCAGAAGCAGAAAGGGATCAGCAACATCAGAAGACACAGAGAGAAAGATGACAATTTAAGATGTGATTGCCTGGGACAACGAATTCGTTGAAGCCATTCTTTAAAAATACGCAAGCGTGGAAAGTGGAGGTTCTTTTCAAAGCAGAGGCTGCTGTATCTTTGAGCCCTGCCTGTTATTTTCAGAAGTTCTCCACTAAGGGGAAGAAATGAGATGGAAGTAGGATCAAAGAAGGGATTTGTTTTAGAACAGGGGATACATAAACGTGTTTGTCATCAGCAAGGAAGACACAGTGAAGAGGGGTGGATTGTAGATGAAGGGGAAGTCATGACGGATGGGCAGGCCTAGAGGGATATAAGGATAAAGGCATCGAGATAACAAGTAAATAATTATTTTACTTAACAAAAAGTAATTATTCCTCTGAGATGGGAACTAGCAGAAGGAAGCGTGGGTATTGATTCAGAGAAAATCCAAGGTGAAGAAGAGGATAATTAAAGTGGCTGACTTAAAGACTCAAAGAAATGCATTGTGGGAGGTGTGATGCTTGGTGAGCAGTTGAAACACAAGGAAATATTGGCCAGAGACTCAGGGAGGTAGGGGTTTAGTTCAAATTCTATCTTGAGCCATGACAGCCCAGAGCTACATTGTTAAAAGGAGTGGTGTTGTTTCTCAGTGAGACCTAATGACCAGGTCAAAGTCTGGGTCTTGTGACATGACTTGGTCAGCACAGAGGCCATATTCCCTTTGCTGCCCCTGAATGGCAGGGCTCAGCCTTTCTACACCCATGGCTGCTCTCAGTGACTTTGTGATGCAGCCCTGACTGAGGGCTTCTGAGCAACGGATGAGCTTTAAAAGGCAAAATCCTTTGGGACACTTTTTAAAAGTTGTCTGAACAAGTGTGTATATAGCCTGGTATGTAAATGAGGGTATGCAAAACAATACCAAAGAACAACTGTAATAAGCTGCACTTAGCACTGATTTCTATTTCAGTGATAACATTAAAGAAGGCAAGGCTATTGTGCACTGTCTCGTACACTCTGGGTAAATTTTAATAAGTTAGTCATTCTCATTTACATCAAAACCTGGAAAAGTCAAGCCAAATAAATTCTGAGACACTCATGCTAATATGTTAACCAATATTTAGATTTGCTTCTTCATCTTTGTTTTATGCAAGACATCATTTTTTTAGTAACCTAAATTTTGTCCTTTGTCAACTCCTTAGAATCATTTTTGCTGGATTCTGCTTTGGTATTTTGAATGGAGATACAATGGAGGATTCACAGAATATGCCCCTCGTATCTCTTGGAGAAATATTGCTGGAATTATTTCCTATTCTAGCAGTATCTCTTTTGTGTGAGCCTCTGGGGGGGGGGTTCTTTGGCCTTGGGGCTAAAGTTGAATTTCACTGAAGCAACTAAAACATCTTGATTCTAAGGCACTAGGAATAGTGTAATTGTCTTTGATTTCTTTGGGGCTTTGGCTGTATATCAACCAAGAATGCTTTTGGCCACAATTACTTACAATAAATTCATGAAGTAGGTTTTTTTTCTTTTAATATAGCAAGATGTCTAAAGGTGAACAACCACTGAGATTATCTCTAAATTGTGTCTTGTCTGAGGGTATTCAGATACAGAATGACTAAAGTCATAGTTTTCAACCTTTGGGGTACAGCCAGTTACCTCGTAGATCGGGTAGAAGAGAGGGGATCAGGCTTTTTGGTGAATAGAGACTTTGTTTCTAAGTCTTCACCATGATACTTGTGCAATTCTACTATGAACCATAGCTGAAGTTTGGCATCCACTGTTCTCATGCCTACCACTTGAAGAAAAAAAGTTATTACAGTCACCTTAGTCAACTTCCACCTTTTTGTGCTTTTAGGAAGAATATTGAAGGATGTAACTCTTCAAAGAAGTGCCAAAATTTGGTATAAACAAGTAAGGAGGAAAATGGGCAATAGATGGGCAAAAATCATTGGTTTGGGGGTCAAATTGATAAACTGATTACAAAATTGCTATATAAACTAATGTTTTCCTAAAACAAAAACTTTGTGGTTTTTGTATAGTAACACATTCCTGTATTATTTTTAGCTTTCTAGATTTCTCTATGGGGTTTTATTTTGTTTTGTTTTGTTGTTGTTGTTGTTGTTGATTTATTATTTGGTTTTGTTGTGTGTTTGGGATGTGTCTGTGTGTGTGTGTGTGTGTGAAGGATACCAGTACTCTAGTCCCAAGTCTTTATAGAACGCATGAGGGGAAGGTATCAGTGATATAATCCCTGTATTCTGTGCTTCGGGATGATGCCCACCTGTGTCATTAACAAAATTTCAGGTCTAGTGTTGTAATGCCCAAGCTACTTTAGGGCCCCAATAAGGAAGGAGGGAGCACTTGCATTGTTTCCTCTTGCTCATGCTCTGTGTGGAGAAGCAGCCTAAATGAGTGATTCACAGAACCCAAGTAAAGCTAAGAGTTCACCTTTACAAAAAGTAGGATTGGCCTCCATTCACAGCTCTTTGTAGCCTGAATATAAGTCTGGTTACTTTCATGGCTTCTACTCATTATATCACAACCTCACAGAAAATAGTTATATTTTAAAATATCTCTGTTGGAGACAGGGCCTGTGTATCCATATATTATTTTGAAAGCTCTCCAGGTATCTCCTGTAGGTAGTCACATTGAAGAACTTCTGTCCTGGCTTACTGGTTGACCTAAGTTGACTGCTTATGATCAGTCTGGATGGGGCTCTTCTGACTTCATTCCTGCTTTCTCCTCTCCCGGCCCCCAATCTCTGTAGATCTCCCATTCCAAATCTCTTTACTTCTTTTTTTAAATGTTAACCAGAGAGAAGTAACTTGGAGGTCACAGACTGAACAAAGTAATGGTGAGTTCAAATTTGAAAGATCTTTTGTCCCAGAAAATTAGATGACGGAAGCAATTAACTGCCCACAGTTAGCTGATACACAGTAACTGCCTATAGTCAACGAATACCATAAACTTCCCACAGCCTGGGCAGATACTTCTTGTAGATACTCAGATGGGATTTGGGTCAAATGTATTTCTTTGTGATCATTAGCCGTGAAAGGTTAGAGGGAGTAGATGAGGTCTTGAGTTCATGCATATTGCTGACATAAACATTGCTATGCCAAGGACCCCAGTGGCCCAGATCAGCAGCAGAACTTTCCCTGGATCAGACTCTGGAGAATGGCATGGCCTTTCCTTGGTCTGAGTAGAGATGTTAAAAATGTGTTCAGACAGTACCAAACACAGCTTGCTCCTCTAGGATGACTGCAGCCTGAAACTGTTCCCGAACAGAGACCCTCTGCTGAGATGAGTGAACCTGCATCTTCATTCAGCTGTATAATAAACTTCATGTGTTACTTGGCTGCTGGTGCATCTCTGCGATCATGAGATGCCCATCTGTTTCTGGCATTTCTGCATGTATGTCTTGTTTTTTCATTCCAGGTTATCTCTTCTAGGTCAACCCCAAAGCTGTGCAGGTCACAGAAAAAGAAACTCAGCAGAGACATTGCCCAGGATGTGTGTTTGAGTGAATACTGTTAGGGTCATGCTGTGTGCAGTGGAAATGCCTAGGACTTTTTGACTCTCACCTTGTCAGCCCTACAGTGGGGAGTCCCAGAGAAGTTTCTAGGCTGATGTAAGGACGCTCTGGAGTGCAACCTGAAAATGCTGAGCACAGTTGGTTGTTTGCTGATGGCTCCATGTGCTCTGCAGCCAAGTCTTCCTGGGAGGAGGGTTAGCACCTTTGCACACCTACCACAGGGTTCTCATACATTCTCATTGTAAGGGGAAAATGTGCATATGTGTGTCGTGCCCTGAGCCAGGTAAGGTCACTGTTCTTATTGCTAACATGTAGACATAATGTGGTTTCTAAGACTACCTGTTGTCTTGGTCCATTCAGAGGGCTCAGACACAATGGCATGTGTGCCAGGCCATACCATTTATCACTGTCTGGAGCTGTAGGTTCAGGTTCAAGATTCTGGCAGATTTGAGGGCAGCTTTCTGATTCACAGATGGTTCCATCCTAAGTGATGGAAAGACCAATGTAGATCTCTGAGAGCTTTCTAATGAGGGTACTAATCTCATTCATGCATGCTTCACTCCCATGTCCTAAGTACCTGTTAACTACCATTGTCTAATCTCATTCATGCATGCTTCACTCCCATGTCCTAAGTACCTGTTAACTACCATTGTCTAATGTCATTCATGCATGCTTCACTCCCATGTCCTAAGTACCTGTTAACTACCATTGTACTGTGGAGGTTAGTATTTCAAGATAGGAACTGGAGCAGGGGTCATAGACTGACCATATCACTTAACATCAAACCTTTGGATAAACAAGTATTTCAAGAAGTCTGCCATGCATAGCTTTGGGTTAGCAGATCCCTAAACTGCAGGTTATGGGGGTTTTGTTTGTTTGTTTGTTTGTTTTGTCACAAATAAATATAGAGTAATAAAACAAGCCTTATGGTGGAAAGGAGGTCATTTGTAATGTGCATTAATCGCAACGTATTTTTGTTTGTTGGTTGGTTGGTTTTTAGGTTCTTCCAGAGGTTTTGCAAACAGTATTTGTACACAGATAGTCTGGGACTGCATTTTCCAGACTCACCCAGGCAATCACATTATTATTTATAAAGAGCCCAGCTTGCATAAACCTATGAGATATCTTGAAGGAACAACCTAAAGTACTGACTTCTTGCAGAAATCTCCTGGGTAACCAAACTCTACCCTTACTCATGTTGGCTTCCTCGGTCCTAATGAATGTTTAATTTGTCAGATGCTGTGGTCTCTTTATCTTCGTTATTTATTTCGAATCCTGTTGGAATTGAATTAATTCCTGAAAGAAAATAAATGAAAATGAGGTTTTATTTCAGTAGGCTTGAGTGGATATTTTTTTAATATTTTGGCCTGGGCATTTGGGAATATACAGAACAACCAGATCACTGTGGAGTGTGGTACACAGAGAACAAGAGACCAATGGACCCTGACCAGCAATCTCAAGAAATTTATCCCTGAGGCTGTTCATGGTAGCTCCTCAGAGCATTCTGAAGCCAGGTAAGTTATACAGGAAAGTAGCTTTTTACTAGCACCACTTTTTCTAAGGATGGAATGATTTCCTCACTAGTACTCAAAGGGAGAATAGTTTATCAATGAGAAAGTCATGTGTTGGGAGGAACAAAGAGCAGATTTTGAACCCTCATGCTGAAAGAATGGCTGGCAGACAGTCTTTATGGAAATGGCTTTGCTTCAGTAAGCTCTTGGTTTTCTATCTAAAGAAAGAGCAATAATAATCCCTGACTATGGACTTCCGCGTTTGCTGTCACGGTGAGTTCATTCAGGGTTTAGTAAATAACCCATCAGCATTATTCTTGTTGGCATCTTTCTTTTCATCAGCATTTGTAGTGTTGAAAAGAAGAATGTGTTTTATCCTTAAAGAGTTTCATATTTTGGTCCTTAGCGAGTTTAGTTTTTGTCTCAGTTGTCTTTTTTGTTGTTTAAGCAACATCCTACCTAGTTTCTTCTCTAGTCTTTCACTTCTGGGAGTATTGTGATGTGTAATAGCTCTTGGGCTAAGAGCCAGGATTATGGCATGGCCACATTTTCAGTGAAACTTCCTCACATTCCTTATCCATGGACCTTGCTCTGCCTTCATGTGTTTTCTGTTTAAACTGAAATAGATATGTAAAAGGCTATGGGGGAGGCTTGTGATTTTGTGGCTGAACATGGATCAAACTAGGGAGTCAGCTAAGTGCAATGACCTCAGGAATCCTCTGATGCTCCTAACACTTCCATTATCACTCTCTTCCTCTTTCAGTGGAATGGAATTGTATGTTTATGTCCATTGCTCGGGTTCTCATTGAATCTCTGTTACTGCTACCTGGTTCAAACCAGCCTTCAGAAAGATTTACTTGTGCAAGAGAAATGCTCATGAGAACCCAAGTTTGGATCC
This sequence comes from Mus minutoides, assembly GCA_902729485.2. Lineage (NCBI taxonomy): Eukaryota > Metazoa > Chordata > Mammalia > Rodentia > Muridae > Mus > Mus minutoides. Next base: position 261,639 of record LR753491.1, on the reverse strand, counting down.
ACAGCATTCATGAAAAGAAAAGGAAAGGAAAGAAAAGAAAAGAAAAGAAAAGAAAAGAAAAGAAAAGAAAAGAAAAGAAAAGAGCAACAAGCATATTCCACACACCTATACTCCCAGTGCTAGGGGAATAGGAAAGTGAACAGAGCCATGGGAATCCTGGATAGCATGCTGACCAGTCAGTCCATCCATTGTGGTAAACTGCAGGTTGATGAAAGACTAACGTCTCAAAATAGAAGAATATAGAGAGATACGTGAAATCAGCTGCTCAGCCGCTGAATTCCACATGTACGTGCAAGTGTCTCTACACACACACAGTAAAAGAAGGCACTCTCTAAAACCAGACTGGTTTGGTTTAAATCCTTTTGCTACTTCAGTTTCTAAAAGAGCGGCTGCTATACCTTGTCCAGGGAACCACTGCAATGGTACCTATAATGTACTTAAGCTATTGGCTGGTGATATATTATGTTATAACTACATGCAACAATTCCCTAAGCTCAAGATATAGTAAAATTGGGATTAGATTTCTTTTTAGTGATCAATTGATTGATGACCAATCATCCTCTAATGTAGGAAAGAAGAGATTTTACCATAATAAAAAGAGGGCAAAGCTCAAAGTCACCCATAATGCTATGAAACATGTACAAATGAAATCACTTCTATGTATAGGATCCCCACTAATTCCCCTAATCACCATCAATAGATCTTAATGCAATAATAATTCTGAGGACTAATCCTTTACTAGAGATCATGAGACCATATAAAAGAAAATAACAAAATGGAATGTTTGCTCTTTAGTTTCTATGTGAAGAATTGGTGATGTTACTATTAACTGTTACTCTGCTAAACAAATGGCAAGATGTCTTAGAAGTCACCTGTCATCTGTTGTGATCTCATTTGGTTTAAAATTTTCTATCACTTCAGACAATAAATTTGTAACTGAAATGTAATACAAAAAAATCTACTAATAATACTGAAGTACTGTCTGATATTTTGACTAATTAGCCAAATTACACAATCAATCTGTATTAAAACAGAAGTCATAAAATGACCCAGAATATCTATAGATGTAAGATAGCATATATTTAATGGTTAAACTAGCTATGATTAAAGAAGCTATAGTAGGAGTCAGGTAAAAGGCATGCAAAAGGCACGCAAAGACCAGTGGCTGTTGTGGAGTTTGGGTATTCCATTCTACCATGATCACATCTTTTTGATTCTGTCATAGCAGTAGCTGAAATTATATCATCACTTATATCATTTGTTAATTTCCCTAAAGCTGCTTCTTTCACACCCAATACTAATTAAACTAAATTCCTATTAAGTATAAGAATATGCCTAGAGTATCTTAGTAGAATAAAGTTGAAGAACAAAGTATGAAACACTGTATCTCTTCAGTCAACATATTGGCTGCATGTTGGGCTACCTGAATAGAGATACATAAAAACACAAACTAGCATATTTCTCCCAATTCACAGAAGATGGAGTGACCACTACCATTGAAGGTATGCATGAATAATATAATATAAGCAGTAATATATAATAATATAATAATATAATAATATAAGCAGTACTCACTGTCATTAAGTAAAGATTTTTTTCAAAAGGGTGTACATAATTTGCAAAAAAAAAAAGAAAAGAAAAGAAAAGAGGATTCCATTTTAATGTGGTCTGAAAACATTGCAGTTTATTACAAACTCTCCATAGACATTGCTGTAATATGACTTCCCCCAATAAAACGGATGGATAAGCAAAGATCTTACAACTGGGTACTTTCATAATGACACTTAAGAGTGCGTTCTGTATGCCACCCGCAGTGAACAAACAATTGACCTTGAGGAACATTATTCTATGAATTACAGGAGTATGCCTCAAGGCATCTTAATGGGATAAACTTGAACAATAAAGTGTGGAATACTCTATAAACATAAACTCGTCCCTGGAAGACATGGATATTTTCTCCCTTCCTTGCTTTTGCTTTTCAATACATTTCATCTGCAATTTCATATCATACTGTATACTCTACTCTAGCTAATAATTAACTTATTTAAGTTAACATAGCCCATGAAGTGATGAAATGTAGATGCTAATGGTGCCTCAGAGACATGGCAATGGTTTCTTTCAGGTGTTTGTCAGAGAATAAAAGCAAGGACAAAGTGAATCTGATAAGAAGTGAACAGCAGTGTTGCTTTTCAGAAGGAAACAATATGAATAATTTACCAGACACATGAGGGAATATATCTAACTATTCCCTATGAAGGAAAGTGTCCTGACCTCCAGATCCTTGTGTATCACCAGAGCTAACAACTACCAACATTTGATCACTGACCTCTCTAAGAAATATTTTCAAAGAAATATGATAATGCTTTTTCCTAACACAGTGACCAAAAAAAAAAAAAAAAAAGGTTTTGCTAACTGAATTTACATATGCTTTATTCAAGAGAGGCAAAATCTTTCATCAAAAAGATAGTTCACAAAGAAAGTATATTGTATTATTTTTTTAAAATAATTTATTATTTATTTACATCCCAAATGCTGGTCTCTGGTCTCCCCTTGCAGAGTTCTCCCCTCATCCCTAACCCTTCACCTCTGAGAGGGTGTCTTTCCCCAGGTATCCTCCCACCCTAGGGCATCAAATCCCTACAGAATTAGGCACATCTTCTCCCACTGAAGCCAGAGAAAACAAGCCTCTGATACATATGTGCTGGAGCTTCGGAGTAGCCCATGTATGCTCTTTGGTTGGTAACTCAGTCTCTGGGAGTTTCCAGGAATCCAGGTTAGTTGGTCTTCCTGTGGAGTTGCCATTCCCTGCAGGTCCTTCAATCATTGAACTAACACTTCCAAGGCAGTCCCTGACCTCCATCCAATGCTTGGCTGTGGGTATCTGCATCTGTCTCAGTCAGATGCTGGATGGAGCCTCTCAGAGGAAAGCCATGCTAGGCTCCTGTTTGCAAACACAACATGGCATCAGTAATAGTGTCAAGGATTGGTGCCTGCTCATAGGATGGATCTCGAGTTGGGTGGGCTGGTCACTGGTTGGCTATTCCTTCAGTCTCTGCTCCATTTTTGTCCCTGCATTGCTTTTAGACAGGAGCAATTTGGGGGTATAAAGGTGTGTGGGTGGGTTGGTGTCCCCATCCCTCCACTGAGGGTCAGATCTGGCTACTGGAGGTGGTCTTTTCAGATTCCATGTCCCTATTGTTGAGCATCTCTGTTAAGGTCACCCTCATTGAGACTTTCTAGAGATTCTGCAAAGCTCCCAACAGGTGTATGTTTCCATTCATTCTCTTGGCCCTCTAGGGATCTCTCCTGTCTCTCTCTGCACCTGATCCTGCCCCCATATTTCTCCATGATGGGTTGAACCTTGTTCATATACCTCCATGATGGGTGAAACTCTTTCTGTGTTTTATATGTCTTCGCCGTCCTCTTTTAGAAATCTCTTGTGGGTTCCTCTAGTGGTCTGTTTGTTCTGGAAGTAACAACAATATCAAAACTGAAAAACTACACTAAACTGTGTCCTGGGACTACATTATGTACCTTCAAAATGCATGTGGAGGTCATAATCACAACTACCTAAGAATGTGATCTTATTTGGAAATTTGTCTTAGATGATGAATCTAAGTTAAGAACATGCAACCATATGCTGCTCCAAGATGACTAGTGCCTTTATAATGGAGAAGAGACACAGCACAGGGAGATGGCCATGTGTGAATGAAATTTGACTTAGAGTAAGCTTTTACAATCCAAGGGATACCAAGAATTGCTAGCAATCCAGCAGCTAAGAGAAATAAATGCACAGAACATTGTTGCCTGTACTCTTCAGAGGGACTGGCCATACTTTATGTCTTTAAATCATACCTCCAGCCTCCAGAACTATAAAAGCATGTCATTTTATGGGTTATACCTATCTGATTTGTGTTATTTTATTATTACTATAATTTATGGTTTAAATAAAGTTTTCTAGGATGGAGGGCAATAGGCTAATGAACATACCAAGAAGATCTGCTAATGAGCGATACAGATTATTCTGACCCAAATTAGCTGGAGGGTAGAGCAGAGTGATTACCACATAAATAGACATTCAGCTTCATGAAGTTTGCCCGATCTATGTGGAAGGACTGGTCGATACTTTGGAGGCATAAGAAGTAAGAAGCCTTTGATTCTTTCAAAATATCTGATCTAATTTCATTTCTGTTGCTGTGATAAGATACCCTGACTAAATGCAACTTAGAGAAGAAACTTAGATTTATTTTCCTTACAATTCCAGAATACAGGCCATAGATTTACTTTCCTTATAATATCTGATTACAGTCAATCATAGTGGGGCAGGAACTTGAAGCAGCCAGTTTTCTAGAAATCTAGATTTCTCCTGTATTATATAGTTCAGGGTTCCCTGTCTACACAATGGTGCCCTTTACAATAGGCTAGATCATCCTCCATCAATTAATAATCAAGACAATTCCTCATAAATATGCCTGGAGGTCGACCTGAACTTGATAATTCCTTAATTAAAACTTTCTTCATATGTGATTTTATGTAGTGTTGAGTTGGCATTACAACTGTCCACAACAATATCCCAACTTAGATGATAAAATATGACAGTTCTACTTATGTGCATATTAGAAGTAGATAGGGAAGTGAGAGATTTTCATTCTGGGACTTAGAAATTTGTAATAAAAATATCTGTAGCATTTGACTCAGCATCCTTCCAAGTCTGCAGTGAGTTGGAGCTTTGAGATTCCAGGGCCTTGGTTAGCCTTAGCCTTAGTTAACTTCAGTAGCACACAGTTTCACTTCTCCTGCCAGTATGCTCAGGAAATGTAATTAATAAAAATACAATTATTGCTACATGAAGTGGGGAAAAGACTTTGGTGGCAAATAGCACTGAGTTCAATAGGACATAAATACTCAGACATGTGGTTCTTTTGGCTCTTCACTACAGGAAGATGATTGAGATTGTCAATATGAAGTCTTTTTTTGTTTGTTTTTTGTTTTTTGGGTTTTTTTTTTCGAGACAGGGTTTCTCTGTATAGTCTTTAAAAAAAAAAGTCACCATTGTAGACTTATTTCTTCTCTACAACAATCCTTTCCAGACCTTGAATCAAGATTTATCTTCTTCCAGTCCTTCCCATTGAAAACAATAATTGGTCTTATTTTCTAGATGTATATCAACTAAAGAACACTGCTGAAATGTCTTATGCATCCTAGAAACCCGTGACCAATGCCTCCATGGTGAACTGCTTCAGACCTTTACCAGTCATCATCAAGATTAATGCCTCGTTCTTGTATCATTGTTATAACTCCATCCATCCCCCTAATGATCCGAACAGCAAAGGAACAATAGATTTTTCATGGTGTCTATGAATCTTTTTTGTCTCTTTATGCTTTGTCTATATACTATGATGAACTGGAAATAAAGCAGAGGTCTCACAGTATTCTGGTGAGTGTTTTTACTTCAGCTCTGGCATATGAAGATGAAATTATATTTCTTTCTGTGGTTCTGACCATCTCGCTAATTCATTTATATGAGGGCAAGGCCATTGCTATCTGCTAAAAGAATATTGAAGGTTGCTCATACTAGGGACGTGTAGCATGTCCCAGGATATATGTAGGCAATCCAGTCTACTGTAGCTTCTGATACCGGTCTTCCACATCCTTACCCCTTCATGTTTCTATGACATCCCATGAATGGCAATACCACTGCAATTCGATCACAGTTTTATGTTAGTAGACTAATTCCTTTCACTAGATAGTGATCTTCTGACATTCAAGACAGTACTTGTCTATTTTATGTTTAGTACTTTCCCAAGTTATGAACAGTAAGTGATACAAAACTCATATTTGTTGAATAAAAACAATATTTTCTTTTTCTGTGTGTGCTACATGCATATGTGTGTGTGTGGGTGTATACATCCATTAATGGGTGTGTAAAAGCCAGAGCAGAGAGAATCATGGCACTGTCCTCTCTTTTTCTATGCCAAATTGCCTTGAAACAGAGTCTCTCACTCACCTGAAAGATCATTTTTGAACAGCCTGGCTACTCATTGAGCTCTCTGGGTCCTGCCTAATTCTGTCTCTCAATTTGGAGGTTTCAAGTAGCACAGTCATCCATCTCCATGTCACGTGAGTCTACAAGTGCACTCACAAATATTTGTGTCTGTGTGTGTGTGTGTGTGTGTGTAAGTTCATGTGTATAACTCAGAGACTGACTGATAATGTGTAAAAATTCAAGTGTGCATGTTAGCCTTTGTACTTAATAGGGTGACAATATATCTATGTGTTAATATACTATTGAGAGTAGTTGAATTGCTGGTGACTGAGCGGGGTGTTTGATTGTGTGTGTGTGACTGTGAATATGTGAGTTTCTGAGTGTATCTGTATCTGAATAGAATGCATGCAAGAATGGGTGAATGTGTGTTAGGGTAGTTTGAGTGTGTAAACATTGGACTGTAGGTGCATTAGTGTGCAAATCTGTGGGAATATGAATATGTGTGTTAATACAAAGGAGTATTGTGTGAATGTGTGTGTTTATGCAAGTGTGGATGTATATATGAGGGTTGTGTCTATTTATCATTATGTTTGAGCATGTGGCTGTGAATATGAATGAATATGTGCGAGTATGTTTGTGTGTGCATGTGTCAGTACTTGAAGATACACAAGTGTGTGAGTGTGTAAATGTATGTCTGTGTGACAGTGTGAGAATATTGTCAATTATGTGTGAGTGTGTGAGAATGTTGGTATATGTGAATAGGTGGGTGTGTAGATGCATGTCTGTGTGACAGTGGGTGAGAAGGTTGTTAATGTGTGAATATGTGAGTGTACAAGTGTGTGCATGTGCAAATGTGCAAGAATGTTGTCAGTTCATGTGAGTCAGAAGTGAGTGAGGACTTCTTATTTAGGAACACAGAATGAGGAGACTCTGACTTCATCAAGAAGTGGCTTCTGAGGTCTTGCTGAGCCAGAACGTCCCAGCCAGAAGAGAGGTAATAGGTAGAAAATACCCACCTACTTCCTTATCTGGTGCACAGGGCACTGTCCTAATCCACTGGAGTGAACTGAATCTACCTCATCCCTAAGAAGACTGTGGCAGTGCTAGGAAATGGGAACATAGCATCACTCTTTTCTAACTACAGCTGCATTATGAAAGAAGGACTTGACTGTTGGGGGAAACTCTGGCTACCACCCCTTCCTGTGGGATTGTATGTTTAGCAGTATTAACTTAGAAAGTATCTTGATTTTGTTTTTTAATTTCCCCAGGTTTTCCAGCTTGCTTGGGCTTTGGCCTGGGGTGATGGCAATGGTGCTGAGTACCAGCAAAGACAGTGCTGGAGCCACCTGAAAGAATCTGGCCCCTGGAGCTCAAACTCAAATCAAAATAAGCACTTGAAATTCAATACCAAGTGCCAACATCTCTAGCCTACATCTGATTAGTTCTTGGCCCCAGCTCCTGGATGCAGCAGCTTCCCTCTGTCCCCTTGTCTGGAGCTGATGGAGGAGCTATGACTGTCTGGAGTGATGAGTTTTGTTCCAGGTTTGGTTTATGCATATTGATATAAGTTGGTTGATTGAGTTTATGGGCCTCTTGCTGTCCCTCTAGATTTGGTAGGATTTGTGTGGAAGGGGAAAAAAAAACTTCAAAATCTTATTTCGTATTCATTAAAAAAATGCCTGATATTAAGTACTTCAGATTCCTGCAAAAATGTAATCACAGATTTGCAGTATGGAAGGCAACATCTAATTAGAACTCACATATGTTTATTTTTTCCACTTACTCATTTGTGTATAAAATTGTTTTTCATTTCATTTGCTTCTATTTTGATTTTCAATTTTGGCATTTTCTCCTTATGTTTATTTCATTAGCTAAAAGTTTGTGATCTACTATAATTCAAAAAACTATCAAAAATGGCTGATTAACAGGTCCACAATGAATGCATCAAGTTGGACATTGCTGAAGATCTCTTTTAAGGAAACACTGATTTAAATTATTAACAAGATACAAGTTTAATACAAAAGTCTGCATTTAAGTTAAATCTACAATACTATAAAAGCTTTATGTAGCAGCTGTTTATATGGAAAATATCTTGTTTTCTATCTTTAAATTCAGTATAGGAAGGCAGAGAAAGTTTTCAAAACAACCAATATAAGTTTAGATTTTACTAGTTCAAAGATGGAATTTTGATCACTGGGAATGAGTTTGTACTGTAATTTGAACTGGTGAGATGTAAAGTCTCAGATTCGTAAGTTAAATATCGAGTTGCCCATTTTAGGTTATGTAGCTTGGGGCAGATTAACCCTTCCAAAAACACCCAATAACAAATGGACAGCTAGTGAAGGCAACAAACACAGACACACCTTTCTCAACACAATAGAGCATTCTCTAGGCAGTCAGGACTTCAGGTTACCACAACTCCAAATGACCCAAGATAAGCTTCAGGTTTTATTCAATTCCCCTGGGGCCACTTTAGTGAATTTCTAAGATGCAAAGAATCCATGGAAGAAAGAATGGGCACCTTTCGAAAGACTCACCAGCTTCACCCACTCATGTGATCTAGTGCAAAGTGAGGCAGAGCAGCCAGTCAAGAGGAAGTCAAAGAGTTGAGAATCTGGCATGGGGGAGGGGTGCAAGCCAGGTGCCAGCTTCCATGGGCTGTGCATGGAGTAGTCAGAGCTTTATGGACTAGGAGAGCAAGTGATTTAGAGAGGGGAGGGGAGTAAATCAGAGAACAGGTTAACATGATTAGAGAGGCTGGCATACACTATTCTGTCGACCAGTTGAAGAAGTAGGAGGAAAGCCTTAATTTCTCAGAACTAGTGAGCTGTCAGTCTTCTGACTCTTGCTTTAATTTGAGGAGGCATCAACTGAAATGTGCAAATCTGCAAACTAGACACTGCCATCCAAGTACAAGGTTCCCCACACTCAACTATGTTGTCCCATTTCATTTTTCCATGTGTATCAGTCAGGGTTCTCTAGAGGAACAAAGATGACAGAAATTTAAATTCAAACTAATAATTTTGAAGAGTATGCCATAGAGAAAAATCAATAGAACAAATTCTCACTTCTTTAAGAAGTTTAATAAAAATAGAAAAACAACCAGAAATTGATCAAGAGATGAAAGAAACGAAAACTTATAAACATATTAATAACAGAAACATAATTTATATACTAAAATAGTAAAATATACAATAAACAATTTTGAAATTTTAAGTAAAATTAAAGCTATTTACACATAGCTTATCATAAAATATCAAAAAATACATGTTTAATAAAGTCTGGATATGATTAAAAACAATGCAACAAAATTCTCATATGGCTTTTGTCATGAATTCCTCAGACACTTCAGTAAAAAATAATTCACATAAACTCCTTTAGAAAATACAAAAAGAACTATTTCTCAAGTCTATTTTAGTACCACATAATATATACCAAGACTTAGAGACATAACAAAGGGGGAAAAAAATCCCCAAATGCAAAAATCCCAAACAAAATATTAGCAAATCAAATTCAGAAATATGCAAAAAAGATAATTTATCATAAAAATTGGGTTCATTCCCAGAACTTGAGTTTGGATTCACATTAAAAATCAGTTGACATAATTTAGCACAATTACGAAACAAAGAAGAATGTGACCAGCTACGTTTGAAAATGTAACTGATCAAATTCCAACTTTTCTTTATGCATCACTGCATAGGCAATGTAACATTCACTTAGAGGGCATTCTTTCTGGAGAGGTGCTAGGATAAAATGTCTTAGTAAGAGATAGTGTCTGCAGAAGCCATCCATCCTGTGTCCAGCTTCAGGGACACCCATCCAATATTATGGGGACACATGCATGGTGAAACAAGAAGAGTCTACTCTGCTCTCTCTACCCATTAGACAGAGTTTGATGCTTGTCCCTTGGCCATCCTCTTTGTGCAAAGACACTTGTTCAAGGATGCTACACTCTCCTACATTTCTCTCTTCCAATGGAAATGAAGACAGAAGTTATCCATTGAGTGCAAGCTAGTTAGTTGATTTAACCAGGTGTGTGTATCTTTAGAAGTAGAGATGAATGTGGGAGAGCTATACAGGCAGAGTTGACTCATCGTGCCCTTCTAAAATGCACAGCTAGGGATATCAGAACTAGTAGCAATAGAGGCAGACACTGTCCTGAGAGAAGAGTCAGGGAGCAATGAAGACGCAACTAACAAAAACTCTAAAATCAAAATAAAAACATAATCTACACTTGAAGAGATCTCAAAGAAAACTTCAATTGAATGGGGGGAACAACCTTAGGGTTGAAACAGCATTGTGGTCTCAGCTACAGAATTTGAAGAAGGTGAATTACCTTGTATAAGAGTGCCATCCCACATTAAAACAGCAATTACATTTCCACATCTGAGTTTTCACACAGTTTAGCAGCTGTCTATCTAGCCTACAGAGGGATACTTTTATTAATGAATGCAAAAACCAAAACAATTGAGTCTTTGGCAGGAATGGGAGAAGGGTGGGGGATGCAGAAGATACTGTGACCTGTGCAGTCAGAGTTCTCTTTTTACCACACAAATAGCAGCATCTCATCACTGTTGTTTGTTTGTTTTGATCGATTTCATCTGGTTTTTCTGCTATTTTAAATTTTAAAAAATGTTAGCACTGTTTTATTAGTCAATGTTCTGAGATAGGACTGAAGTTTATTTTTCTTAAATACTTTTGGACCCATGTAGCAGATATTAATCAAATGAGCATCTGCCTGACACTGAAAACAATGAGACAGAAGGAAGAGGTGAAGAAAGACTGAATACTGGCTGTGATTTTACAGGAAGCTCTGCGCTTTCCAGACCTGTGAAGTACATCCATTTGGAAGAGCTAACTGGCAGTTAATTCACTGCTCCGTGGGAGCATGTATGTCATGGCATCCACTGTCTTTGCTGTGATTGTTATGAATACTAATGTGTTATGACTACTCAAGTGAATGTTAATGTGTTATGAATACCAATGTATTAAACAGTCTGGTTTGGCTTCCAGGGACAAGCTCAGTAATAAGCAAGGAGGATGACTTTAAAGTGAAGGAATTCAAGAACAATGGCAGACAGTGGGTTAGAAAAGTTGTGACTATTTGCCAGGTATGGGTGACACAATGGTGTCATCAGCCAATCAAAGGACACACTCAGGTGATGTCACTGGAGGAACATTTCCCAGGTGATGTACATCAAGGAATGTTGAGGAAGAAAAATCCAAATCGGATTCAGAGTGTGTGGTAAAAGGGCCACAGGAATTTCACCTCCACATTTTACAAATGGTTGGTAGTTTCTCAGAACCACAGATCGAATGGTTTGAGTTCATCAGAGATTTTTGCAAAGTATGACTAATGAGTCACATGAGCTCAAAAAAAAAAAGGTGTTGGTGACAGAGTTTGATGTGTATAGAAGAAATTAACTGAAGAAATTAAAATAATTGGCATGTCCACCTCCTTGGACAGTTACAATTTCTTATGCTGGAAACTTTTGAAGAAGAAAGCTTGAGGATATAACACAGATAAAATGTATTCCCGGATAAAATAGTAGACAGAACTAGAGAAAAAGGAAGCATTGAGTTCAAAGACAAACAGTAAGTCTTAAAGCTGATTTTGAATAGATATATAAAGGCTGATGATGAATGAATGACATTTCTAAACATTAAAAGAAAAAGCTAACTCCTTTTAGCTTTTCAAACAAGAAAATATAAGCAATGAATTCCAGTGTTCTATAGAGCACTATAACAACTATAGTTTAGACACATACACACACACACACACATACACATACGATAAAGAATTATGTGATATAAATTTAAAGGTTTCCAGCATAAGAAGTGGTAACTGTCCAAAAAGGTGGACATGCTAATTATTTTAATTTGATCATTACATGTATACATATTTTAGATTGCCACACTGCACTGTGTATGCTGATAAGTGTCATAATGACACTACCTAGAATCACCAGGGAAGACAGCTTAAACTGGGGAGCTATCTAGATCAGTTTGGTCTATAAACATGTCTGTGGGGGACAGTGTTGATTGTTGATTAGAGTAGGAAGACCCATCCTGGATGTGTTTGGGACCATTTAGTAGGCTGGATCACAAACAGTCTGAATACAGAAAGGTCATACTGTTAAGCCTAGGAATCAAGTAACATGAGTGACTTTGTTCCTTTCTGCTTTTGACTGTATGTGACATGTCTAGCTGCTTGACTCTTGACTTCATTCAATGATGGATGGTAATCTGAAATTATAACTAAATGCTTTCTTCCCCTAAGTTGCATTTGGCTAGTGTTTTATCAAATCAACAGAAATGAACTAGACCACCACATTAATGCATCCAGTCCTTAAAACATCAATTAAAAGAACACTTACTACTCAAAATCCTTTATCAGTTGAAATTCTTTTTAATAAGGAAGGTAAAGAGATAATTTTCTACTAGAAGATTAGCTCTCTAGGAACTATTTAAAAAAATCTTTTGAGGCTGAAAGAATGGGTATTCCCAATGGATCCACAAAACTATAAAAGAAGAACAAAAACAAGAGAAGACTGGGTAAAAAAGTGTGGGTGGTTCCAATGCTTTGACCAATAACAACACTATCTAGGGAAAAGGAAAATCTATGATAATAATTCACAAGGTTGGAAGGAAATGGGATAAATGGAGTTAAAGTTTTACAGGTTGACATTGGTGCTTTGAGGTAGTGGTAAAGAATATTAATAGGAGACCCCTTATTAGGAGGTACATTGTCTCTAAGTAACCTATGGCAGAAAATGTGTACCTAAAAGATAAAGATTAATATAAAGTACATGATAAAGATGATACCCCTAAAGATGGCCAGCAAGGATTGAAGGACCATAGGACAGGACACACAAGAATAAACAATGACAGAAATGTTGGAGTAAATCCCTATAATAAAATACAGGGAGTTGGATTAATATCATAAGCCCAGACTATTGAAGTAGCTGTTCATAACCAGATAAGAATGTTATGGTCCAGCTCTTCTATTTTATAGCAGTTGGACAATGCCTGCCTGGATACAACATGGAGACTGTAAAAACCATCCCTGATACCTTCTAATTGTCTTTGCACCCCTCTCCAATCTCACCCCATGTACTGGTTAGTTTTGTGTCAACTTGACACAGGCTGGAGTTATCACAGAGAAAGGAGCTTCAGTTGAGGAAATGCCTCCACAAGATCCAGCTGTAATGCATTCTCTCAATTAGTGATCAAGGGTGGGGGGGAGTTTCCTTTGTGGGTGGTGCCATCTCTGGGCTGGTAGTCTTGGTTCTAAAAGAGAGCAGGCTGAGCAAGCCAGGGGAAGCAAGCCAGTAAAGAACATCCCTCCATGGCATCTGCATCAGCTCCTGCTTCCTGACCTGCTTGAGTTCCAGTCTTGACTTCATTTGGTGATGTACAGCAGTATGGAAGTGTAAGTTGAATAAACCCTTTCCTCCCCAACTTGCTTCTTGGTCAGGATATTTGTGCAGAATAGAAACCCTGACTAAGACAAATTGGTACCAGCATAGTGGAGTATTCCTGTGACAACCTGACCATGTTTTGGGGAGGACTGTGGAAGGACTTTGGAACTATGTGCTAGAAAATCCACTCGTTGTTAAGAGCTCTGTCAGATGTTGTGTAGGAGCTTGGAAGATAGTGAGTGTTGAGAACAATGCAGAAGATGGAGGCCTGGCTTGTGAAACTTCAGAGGGAAGATTAAAGACTTATTAGGGCTATTGCTATTTTGTGAAGATTCTGTGGTTCTGGTTAGCTGGGGCTGAAGAATCAGCTGTGATTAAGAAGATACCAGAACTACTAAAGTGAAACCTTTGCAATACTGGGACTATTGATGCTGGTTACCTGGAGCTAAGAAATTAGCGGTGATTAAGAAGAGTTCAGGCCTGTCTCTTCCCCTAGGCTATCCAATGACGCTGGGGCTGAAGTTCTCAAGAAAGGAGTCACGTGTTTCAACTGTGTGAGGGGAAACCATTCACACACCAACTGTCCTGGTTGAGGCTGAGCTCACTAGTGAGACTATGGAAATGCTGAGAGCATTTCTGGGTACAGTGTGAGGGGAAGGAACACATGTGGGAAAGGCATTGCCTTGCTTAGTTTTCTAGGAAGAAGAGACAAGTTAAGGGGCTGGGATGTATTGAAGTTGGTAAAGTATTTGCCTTGCAAGCACAAGGCATGAATGTAAACCTTAGGACCCCCATAAAAAGCCGGGTGTGGTGGTATGTAGTTTCAACCCCAGTACTCAGGAGGTATATCCATGGGGTTTACTGTCCAGTCAGCCCCACCGACACAGGGAGAGACCCTGTCTCTAAAAATAGTGAAGTGCTGTCTTCTGGATTCTGTGCACACATGTGCACTTGAACACATGAATGTATACAGACACGGGGTCAAACCAAGCCATCATGTACCTTACCACTGTGCTACCCACATCCATGAATAATAAAAAGAAAAGAGCTTTTATCAAAAAAAGAAGGAGAAGAAGGAGGAGGAAGAGGAGAAGCAGAAGCAGAAGCAGAAGCAGAAGCAGAAGCAGAAGCAGAAGAAGAAGAAGAAGAAGAAGAAGAAGAAGAAGAAGAAGAAGAAGAAGAAGAAGAGACCAGCATCATTGAGGTGACATCTTCTGGGAAGTGTTTTCTGAGAGCACAGAGGCTCTCAGAAATAGTTTCAGAGATAGCCAAGGTTGTACTTTGGTCTGTGGCTGGACTTAGTAATGTGTAAGAGTTACCCAGGTGGTGCTGGTTTTGAAGGCATGAAGGGGTCATGTAGAGCAGCTGAGGCTCGGCACTGTGAGAGGCCATGGAAGGCCAAGGTGCAGCCTCAGTTGTAATTGATGGCCCAGGACAGAAGGGGTCATGCAAAGGAGTTGAGGCTTGGCACCATGAAGAGAGCTTATGAGAGGCTATTGTTGAAGCCAAGTCACAGTGGAAGACATCAGCATTTTGGAGATGCCAGTACCATGAGATGATCACCAAGAACAGCAGCGGCAGTGGAGTACAGGCAGCTGAAGCCTAGAAGACAACATGTGTGCTACAAAGGGCATGGCTGGAGAAGTGACCCAAGCCCTTTGAGGAGCCCAGAAGATCGTGAGTTGGATCACAGACATTGGATTGTTGAAGATTGATTTTTGCTTTTGATGGTGACTGTGCCCTGATATTTTTCCCTCTTGAAGGAAGTATTTTAGTGGAACCCACAGTTAAGAGACTTTTAATTGTAAAGAATTCGGATTTTAAGAGAGATTGAAATTTTAAGAATTTGCAAAGACTGTGGGACTTTTAAAATTATTTACATCTTGGGGATGAATAAGAAACTAAGGGTTGAGGCTTACTAGTGATGTGTTTTTGTGTCAAGTTGACAAGGGGGTCAATTGTACTGGTTAGTTTTGTGTCAGCTTGACACAGGCTGGAGTTATCACAGAGAAAGGAGCTTCAGTTGGGGAAATGCCTCCACGAGATCCAGCTGTAAGACATTCTCTCAATTAGTGATCAAGGGGGAAAGGCCCCTTGTGGGTGGGAGCATCTCTGGGCTGGTAGACTTGGTTCTATAAGAGAACAGGATGAGCAAGCCAGGGGAAGCAAGCCAGTAAAGCACATCCCTCCATGGCCTCTGCATCAGCCCCTGCTTGACCTGCTTGAGTTCCAGTCCTGACTTCTTTTGGTGATGAACAGCAGTATGGAAGTGTAAGCTGAATAAACCCTTTCCTCCCCAACTTGCTTCTTGGTCATGATGTTTGTGCAGGAATAGAAACTCTGACTAAGACACCCCACCCTTCTCCTTAACTAAAACTACAATTTCAAATTATTCTCTATAATTTCCTTGCTTTTCTTCATAGGTTCACAAAGAAAGCTAGGCACGCTTAAATCCAACAAAGTCTTTGGTTAAGTTTTAAAACTTCATGCAAATGAAAACATGCTGTATGCTCATCTTCAATTTTTCTTTTCTGTTCAATATTGTGTTCCTGGCATTTATCTACATTTCTATAAGTAGTTGGAATGAACTATTCCCATGGTACACAATAATCAATGGCATCGTTCCTTGTTCTTTGACATTCTATGGTAGATGGATGTTTGTATAAGTCCAAATGTGTCTCTAGGATGTGCACCCAGGGTGAAATGACCGAGTTGCATTCATGGCACAAGATCAATTTTGTCAGGCACTTGATGCTGTTTTCTCACAAGGCTGATACACTAACGGTCATACATAGGTACAAGAGCTCTACCATATGCTCAACAACACCCACACTCTGCAAATCTGTTATAAAAAATGGATTGTGGCTCATTTTCATGCAGTTTGCTAATGAGACTGAACCTGTTTTTATAAGATCTGTTCTATGCTGCAGAGGCTCCTTTTGAGAAATAAATGTGTCCTTGAGGTTACTGTCAATATTTTAGGCCATTTTTCTCTTACTGATTTGTAGAAGTTATTTTCATCAATTAATTTTTAAAAGAACCTTCTTCTTCTTCTTCTTCTTCTTCTTCTTCTTCTTCTTCTTCTTCTTCTTCTTCTTCTTCTTCTTCTTCTCCTCTCCTCCTCCTCCTCCTCTTCCTCCTCCTCCTCTTCCTCCTTCTCCTCCTCCTCCTCCTTCTTCTTAATGCCATTTAGACCTGACCTTTTAATTTAAACTGTAGTTTTCAGCTTGGTTCATGTGTTGATAACCAATAGACCTTTAAAAATGTATTTTGCATTCAACAAATTTACCGAATTCCTATATTCTTAGAATGTGTGCAGGGTTTGATTTTTCCATATTTTATTATGTTGTATGTAAATGATGGAGCTTTTTTCCATCATTTTTACAACTTTCATTTTCCATGTGCAATTCAGCTTCATTGGGCTTGTAGTTCAATCAATAGTGGAGGCAAATGCCTTTTTTTCTTGCTGTAAATCTTAAAGGGGAGATGTTTCCGCATGCAAAATACTGTGATTTTGTTACAGTATATTTTAGGCTTATGTCTTGTGATGTAATTTTCTTATGTGTATGGGTATTTTGCCTGCATGTATGTGCAATGTCTCCAGAAGTCACAGGGCATTATAGATCCTTGTTAGACACCATGTCTGCGGGTTGGGAATTGAACCTGGGTCTGCTAGAAGAGGAGTCAGTAGGTGCTCTGAACTAACTAGTGAATTCTCCAACCCCTTCAGACCAGTAACATATCAAAAAGTTGAGTTGTTGTTGTTATTGGTGGTGGTGGTGGTGGTGGTTTTTTTGTTTGTTTAATTTTTGTTTTGTTTTTTTTGTGGGATTTTTAAGGTGCTTCTCAGCCCTTTGACATTCTTCAGTTGAGTATTCTTTGTTTAGCTCTGTACCCCATTTTTAATGGGGTTATTTGAATTTCTGGAGTTCAGCTTCTTGAACTCTTTGTAAATATTGGATATTAGCCTCCTATCAGATTTAGGATTGGTAAAAATTCTTTCCCAATCTGTTGGTGGCCTTTTTGTCTTATTGACAGGGTCTATGGGGATTTTTTGGCTGAGAAGCACCTTAAAAATGTTCAAAATCCTTAATCATCAGAGAAATGCAAATCAAAACAACCCTGAGATTCCACCCCACACCAGTCAGAATGGCCAAATCAAAAATTCAGGTGACAGCAGATGCTGGCGAGGATGTGGAGAAAGAGGAACATTCCTTCGCTGCTGGTGGGATTGCAAGCTGGTACAACCACTTTGGAAATCAGTCTGGCGGTTTCTCAGAAAACTGGACATAGTACTACCGAAAGATCCAGCAATACCTCTACTGGGCATATACCCAGAAGTTATTCTAACTGGTAACAAGGACACATGCTCCACTATGTTCATAGCAGCCTTATTTATTATAGTCAGAAGCTGGAAAGAGCCCAGATGTCCCTCAACAGAGGAATGGATACAGAAAATGTGGTACATTTACACAATGGAGTACTACTCAGCTATTAAAAACAATGAATTTATGAAATTCTTGAGCAAATGGATGTATCTGAAGGATATCATCCTGAGTGAGGTAACCCATTCACAAAAGAAGTCACTTAATATGCACTCACTGATAAGTGGATATTAGCCCCTAAACCTAGAATACCCAAGATACAATTTCCAAAGCAGAAGAAAATCAAGAAAGACCAACATGTGGATAATTCATTCCTCCCTAGAATAGGGATTAAAATATGCATGGAAGGAGGTGCAGAGACAAAGTTTGGACCTAAAATGAAAGGATGGACCATCCAGAGAGTGCCCCACCTGGGTGGTCCATCACATAATCAGCCACCAAATATAGATACTACTGCATACACCAGCAGGATATTTCTGAAAGGACCCTGATATAGCTGTCTCCTGGGAGGCTTTTTCAGTCCCTGACAAATACAGAAGTGGATCCTCACAATCATCTATAGGGCAGAACACAGGGTCCCCAATGTAGAAGCTAGAGAGAGTATCCAAGAGCTGTAGGGGTCTGCAACCCTAGAGATGGAACAACAATATGAACTAATCAGAACCCCTAGAGCTCATGTCTCTAGCTGCATATGTATTAGAAGATGGCCTAGTTGGCCATTATTGGGGAAGAATGGCTCTTGGTCTAGTAATGTTTATATGCCCCAGTATAGGGGAATGCCAGGGCCAAGTAGTGGGAGAGGGTAGGTAGGGGAGCAGGGTGGGGGGGAGGGTATAGGGGACTTATGGGATAACACTTGAAATGTAAATGAAGAAAATATCTAATAAAAAAAAAGAAAAGAAAATAAGTCCTATCATCTCCCCAAGATGCCTTTGGTCATATAATCACAGCAACATGAAACGAACTAGTGTATATGCAGGAATGAAATATCATATGTGAAAATGGGAGCAAGACTATTGCAAGAGCCTAGCCTTTCTCTTATAATAGCCTCCTCTCACTGGAACTAATTGATCCCTGCAAGATTCAACTCATTCTGCAACACCAGGATTAATTCTCTCCTGATGGCAAACATGATCCAGTAATCTTAGAATAAATTCTACCTGTTAATGGTTTCAAAAGCCTTCAGAACTATTATGTTTTGAAGCTAAACCTAACATGAGTTTTGTGAACAAACCATATACAAGCCATAGTAGTCCACTTATTGTAATGTAGGATTTTTCTAGAATATTCCTCTACACTCTGAGTTTCTAAACACAACATAGTTCCAAAACTTTTATATTTATGCATTTATTATATCATTGTACATGTTTTGTGTGTATATGTATAAGTGTTCACATGTGTGTTGCCATCCATTGTGTTTGCATGTATAAAGTATTGATATTGTGTGTTTCCCTTATCACTGGTTCCCTTACATACTGACACAGTCTTGAACCTAGTGTTTGTGATTGAATGAGTCTAGTCAGTCAGGTTCTAGTAAACTTCTGTTTCCACCTCCCAAGTTCTGGGATTACAGATGGGTCGCTGTGCCTGTGCCTACTAAATACAGGCACCAGGGTTCCAAACCCTTGTTTGGACAGACTGTTTACCATTGAGCCTGTGTACAGTGTTCAGTAGGCATCCTGAACTTGGTCCTGGTGTCATGTTGTCCTCCAGTTAAATTACTATAACAGACTACCATAAGCCATATGGCAAAGAAACAAAAGATATTTATTTCTTACATTCCAAAAAGCTGGAAAGCACAATATTAATGTACTAAGAATTACTTTTCATTTCAAAATGTTACCATCTTATGTCCCGCATGAAGGAAGGTAAGATGAATCACTATGGATTAAGTGCTTCTTTCCTCCAAAGCTTGTAATGAGCTTTGATTCCCTTTTAACATTAACTGCTTCATTTAATAGGTGAATAGGCCATTAGGAGTCTATCCTCATGAATGAGCTTATTACTTTACTAAAGGGGTTTTTTGAGTAAATATTCTCTGTCTCTGTTTCTCTGTCTCTCTCTGTCTCTGTCTTTCTCTTCTTATCCCATTCTCTCTCCCCTTCATTCTCTCAGCTCCCTCTTCTCCTCTCCTTCTCCTGCTCTGATGAGATGATATAGTTAGACAGTCTTTGGTAGATGTCCAACTCTTGACATTGTCCTTCCCAGCTTTCTGAACTATATGCCAATAGATTCCTATTATAGCACAAGCACTGGAGGAAGATCTCCAATTGATCTTAAGGAGAAAAACTAATTCAATAGCAAATGCCAGAAAAGATGTGGAAGGAGGTCTAACTGGGCTGGGAGTAACACGCTAGGCACAACCTGGATGGCCATTGTTGGAACACTGATGGAGGTTCTGGCAAGGCTCAGAATAAAAGAGCTTCATGCAAAGCCATAATCAGAATGTTCCAGAATATAGTCAGTAAACCCTTTAGGTGAAGTCTTTAATGAGAATGAGAAAAGAGAAATCAGAAACCAGGGAGAAGGTCATCCTTGTTCCAAAGTGATAAGAATGTTGATTAAGTCTGTGTCCCAGGAATTCATGGAAGACAGCACTTAAGAGTGATGAACTAGGATTTCTTGAGAAGAAACATCTAAGCAGCAAAGCGTTCAAAGTGCTGCATGGCTTCTTTTAACTGCGTGTAATAAAACACAAGAACAGAGAAGCAATTTACATAAAGAATTCATCATTAAAAGACAAGCAGAAGACAAAGACATGAATTCTCTTGGACTAGCTGTGTAACAAATAAGCAAGTGTTTGCAAGATAAAAAACCAAGGATGCTGCCAACAGATGGTCTGGTAAGGAGATTAATATGTGTGGAAGGAAGTGGGGGACATTCGTGGAGACTTTAGAAGAATGACCCTGACCCAGAAACACTTCCAAGATACTAAGTTTCCTTTCCTATCAAAGTCCCAAAACAGGACTTTGAGGGTAAAGCCTAAGGTTCTCACAGGTCATGCTGCCCTCTACCATCTCAATAGTTTATCCTACAAATTTTGGCTCAATACTTCTCTTCACTCAGCTGTGACTCACTTGTCCCAGGTGCTGCCTGGGCCCTGCTCAGGAAAGTTCACGCTGTGATTCTTACCAACATCCATATGTCAGTGACCTTGCCAAAGAGCACAGTGCATGCAGAGACTCCACCTAGATCCAAAGGATATTTAGGACAACCTAGGAGACCATGCAAACTGCTACACTGTCTGAGGCTGGTGAACCTGCAGAACATAGCCACCCACAGGACCTCAGAAGTGGAGTACTGCCACTGTACAATGGCAGCCTGGGCAAGCTGTGGGCCTGAGTCTCTAACTCAGGAAAGCGACCATGTTGGCTAATCTAAGCCAAGTTTTGGAGGTTGGGAATCTTGAAGCCTTGGAAACAGTGTGTACAAAAGTGAGATTGTGTAGTTTAAGGAATGATAATTTCTCTGGAAATGTGGTTTTATGATGTTTGCATTATTGAGTTTTGCATCTTTCTCTGACCTCCTTTTAAAAGTGGCTAATCCTAGTTGTGACAATGTCGACCTCATGATCTAACCACTTGCCCAGAATTCTGCATCCTCATACCACAAGTCTGAAGATGAAGGTTTCAGTTTACAGATTCAGAGAGCTCCAACATTCAGAATATGGCCTGTCTTGACTCATTCTGGCCCGAATCTGGGTGTCAGTCTCTCATATTATGTGAATGCAGACTATACCAATGCCTGGCAAACATGGAGGTGGAAGCTTACAGTCAGCTATTAGATGGAACACAGGGTTCCCAAGGAAGGAGCTAGAGAAAGTACCCAAGGAGCTGAAGGGGTCTTCAACCCTCTAGGTGGAAGAATAACATGAACTAACTAGTACCCCCTGAGCTCATGTCTCTAGCTGCATATATAGAAGAGGATGGCCTAGTTGGCCATCATTGGGAAGAGAGGCCCCTTGGTCATGCAGACTTTATATGCCCCAGTACAGGGGAACGCCAGGGCCAAGATGTGGGAGCGGGTGGGTAGGGGAGCAGGGCCGGGAGCGGGGAGGGTATAGGGAACTTGCTGGATAACACTTGAAATGTAAATGAAGAAAATATCTAAGAAAAGTTGGGAAAAAAAGAGTTAAGAGAGAAGGAAGCCATACACAAAAGACTTTATATTAATTCTGTAGCCTATTTGCAAACTAGTGAAATTTCCAATCAAGTAACTTCTATCTGAAATGTCACACACTGATCTGACAAATAAGAAAATGGATTAAACATTGTTCTTGCTTCTCTGAGCTAAGTCTCTAAGTTAGACTTCCTTCACTGGTGAGGTTATATTTTCTTCAGCTCGTTGTCTTCTTCAGTCTACATTCCTCTTTCATTATATTTATTATAATTCATATGTCACCTTTGTCCTCTACTAAACTATAAGTCTCTTGAGACCAGAGACTCTTTAGTGACCAATCAGCTAGGATTCCAGTTCTCATCACAATGTCTGGTATAAGGTATACTTGAGAGGAATCTTTGGCAAATGAACACTAAATGTTAATGACCAGAATATTCTTGCAAACAAGTATAAAGGAAAAAAAAAAAACATTAGTCTATGTTCCTAGAATCCAGGGAATATATAACCTCTGAACAAGGTAACACAGCACTGGAGCACAGAATGACTAAGTCACCAGGAATGATAGTTGAAAGTGAAGTGCTGGGTGGTATGACGAGTTTGCTGGTAAAAAGTCATTTAGGTATGCAGTTCTATATGTATATTATATGTATATGTGTATGTGTATGTGTATGTATGTGTATATATGTGCATGAATATATGTGCATGTATATGTATACAAAGACATACATATTTGTACACACATACATATATATGTGCATATAGATGGCAAGAAAAATATATATATATTAAACTTCAGCATTTTTTATATGCAATAGGGCTAGGAAGACCTCAGTCAATGAAGTATTTTGAGCTATCACAAAGTCCTGGCTTTGGATTCCTGCCAACTTAAAAAAAAAAACCTAGGGGTGACATCATGTGCCTATAGTACTGGGGAGACAGAGACAGAGTTCATATCACAGGCCAGGATAGGTAAGTTGGTAAGCTCCAGGTTCAGTGAGAAGCCCTAAAAAATAAGATAAAGTTGGCTATGGTTGCATAAGCAAATGGGCTTCTGGCTAGCCTGGTCTACAGAGTTATTTCCAGGCCAGCCAGATCTGAGACCATGCTACAAAAACAAAAGACAGAGAATAACAGAAGCAGATACCAGACACAGACATCAATCTCTAGCGTTTATATGCACAGGCACACTCATGGCACATAGGAATACACAGAGTAACAAGAACAACAATAATAACAACATTAAAATTAAAAAATAGAGTAATGGGTACTAATGGGTTTATATAGACATTTTTACCCTTAGGGAGTATATGAGCTTACTGAATTAACTTTTTTGTTTTCTAAGTCTAATCGTATTTATGTCTAACATAAAGAAACAATGTCTGCTATATATGATTACAATGAGCAATTTAAGCCAGTTTGTTTCTGGAGATTTCCCCTGGAAAGTTAAATTATGAACCATTATGTGATGGACTAGGGGAGATGAGGCTCTAGGAGGCAAGAACATCAGGAGTTTGAGCGGAAGTAGGTACCATGTCAAACAGAACCAGCTCTGGAGGCAGGTGTCTGGTTAGAGAAAAGCAAGTCACAGACCTAATGAAACTGACTGGGGCTCACCTGAGACATGAGCAGATCAAGCGCCACATGCCTCACGGTGGATGTTCTGGAACTTGACAGCTATGCTTCCAGTGAGAAACTAGCAAGTTGACAATGTGTTTCTGGCTTTCAGAATCTGATGACATTTGTTAACAAGACTGAACTTCTCCCAACTGAATATGTGCATTCATTCATGATTTCTTAAACATGTATCGACACTGGAGAAGTTGAGAATATGCTGCCCTGACATATTGATTACTTTGAAGGAGGGCAAACTGAAAACCTACCAACATAAAAGAAAAAAGGAAAGAAAAAGAAGAAAAGAAAAGAAAAGAAAAGAAAAAAGAAAAGAAAAACTTTTTCACCTCTCCCTCAGTCTCCTAAAATGAAGCACAAAACTCCCTTTTGTTGAGTTGAAATTTATATTTATGTTAGGAGAGGTGTCTGTACCGGGTGGAGAGCTATGAGACCACTTGAATCATGGGAAACTGCAGGTGCACAAGCAGGAAGCCTCTACTCACCTTTGATCTCCTCTTTCATACTTTGATGAGCAATTGCCATGTTCCCAATTCCTGTGCTTATCCAAAGTCAGCTCCTTCCAATTCCCACAAATCTGTCCCCTTAGTAATCACTGCTCTTGAATTTTCATTTTCAAAGATGCTACATCTCTGTTCACTAAAACTTACATATTCAAGCTATGTTTGCTCCAGCTTATAAAAAACGGTCAGGAAGAACTTCCTGAGTCCCTCAGAATGCCTCATTTGCTAGCCAGAGGACCTAGAAATGAAAGAGCTTCTTCTGACCCTTACATCCAAATGGAAGATACATGTGCTACACAGATGCCAATTCAGGGAGCAGTAGTTACTCCCATGGCAAAATATTTGTCAGCGTCTCCAAAATCCTCAAATATACAGGCTAAGTAAGTCAGTATGTTACTAACTGTAACCTAGAGTAATTACCATTGTCCTAAACATTCGCTTTGAGCAAGTGCAAGGGCAAAGAATACCCTCTTTATCTTGTAGTGGATTAATATGTGAACTAGTGATAAACTAGCTGCAGATGGATTAGCAAGGTGCAATGCATATGACCTTAGTACATCCAGGCATCATAGGAGGGAATCAACAAGTCTCTCTCTCTCTCTCTCTCTCTCTCTCTTCTCTCTCTCTCTCTCAAACACACACACATACATATATGCGTATGTATATATGTATGCATGTATGTATGTATGTATGTGTCTTAGGGTTTTACTGCTGTGAACAGGCACCATAACCAAGGCAACTCTTATAAGGACAACATTTAATTAGGGCTGGCTTACAGGTTCAGAAGTTCAGTCCAGTATCATCAAGGCAGGAGCATGGCAGCATCCAGGCAGGCATGGTTCAGGAGGAGGTGAGAGTTCTACATCTTCATCTGAACGTTGCTGTGGAAGATTTGCTTCCAGCTAGGACTAGGGTATTAAAACCCACATCCACAGTAACACAGCTACTCCAACAAGGCCACACCTCCTAATGGTGCCACACCCCAGGCCAAGCAATACAAACCATCACAATATGTATATGTGTATACATGTATATACCTATATATGTATATTATGTGAAGACAGCATACATATATATATATANAAAAAATTTCCTATGTACTAGATACAAAAAAAAAAAAAAGGTCTATGCATCTTTCTCCAGAGACCAGGTGGGGTTTGGCTATGTGGTTTCGAGTAGGAAATGCTTGTCACTTGGAGCTACAGAAAGAAACAAAGCTGAGGACACTGGGAATGAAGCTTAAAACCTTAGGCTTAATCTCTTCATGCCTGGGAAACCTCTAGAAGTTTCTATTAAAAGTCTAAGGATGAATACTTGGACATTAGTGGAGACTGTGCTAATGGGAGGAGCCTGGAGAAAAGAAGACCAATTAAGGCAGTCAAATGCCATGTGCAATTTTTTGCTATGGACTTCCTTGCTCCTGCCATTCATTTTAAATGCTTCAAGTCATGGCCAAACTCTCGCACAGGCTACAGATCATCCCACTTTTCCAGATTCTTCTTGTGCCAATTACTTTTGTAATGTGTGTACTGTGCACCTCTACAATATTGATTGTCGTGATTGCATCTTTAAGCTATATTGCAGAAGTCCTAAAAGTTTGCACACTCAGTGCCAATTTGGAAAAAGCAAATTTTGGGACCACCTCTCTGGATTGGCTCTTATAATCAGTGCATTTTTTTGATGGTAGGAAATAGATCTTGAGATTTTTGTTTTATTATGACGAAACATAAAAACAACTCCTCATTTAATACGATAATGCAGCAAAGCCCTGGGAAGCCTCTGTGCTTAATGAATGTGGCAGGAATCTTTCCAAATCAGCAACTCTGAGCAGGAGACAAACAGCTAGTGTTTAAACAATGAGGAACTTTGAATGAAGAATTAATGAGCTGGAGAATTGCTGCTTTAAAGCTGAAAGAATCTCATAACCACCCCCACAATCAAACATTTTCTATTCCGAATGGTCTTTCTGACTGAGAGATGCCAAAGTCTTGCGTATGACATTTTTAGACTTAAGTGAGCCCCCACCTCCATCAACTTCACTTGCACTCCCCTCCCAGCTCCCCACCCCACGGAGGAGGTTCATAGAAGCCAATTTCCAGAGAATGAAGATGTAGTGTAGTTTCTGGAATTATCGACCAGAATGAAACTCAGCCAACCTCAAGCAATTTCTCATATTTAATGTCCATTTCTCAAGATCTGGCCCAGGATGTGAGGCAATACTTACTCTTTTTGCAATTTGCTTTTATCAGAGTCCTGAACAATGTTGTAAACAAGTCTGGAGCTCGCTCTTTTTACCAATCCCAATGTTAAACAGTTTACCACTGACTGTTTTGTAGCCAAGGAGTTTGCATTGGATCCTTTAGCTCCCTGAATGTCCATGATTAGAGTTCTTCCACATTTCCAAGATCCCAAAAGACAAAGTGAGAAGACCACACTAGGTTAAACCTAAACTCAACAGATATGACATGTAGAGACTGAAAAGTAAGTAGCAGGTGTCTGCTAGACAGATGGATGAATCTACAACACCTTCAAGAGACCGGTGAAGGGAGTAAAAAAGCAAGAAAAGGGCTTACATAGTCTTTTTTTTTTTTTTTGACTACTAAAGTCCTTACTGCCTAATCTCAGGTAGACTTTTCATCAGTCAGTATCATTTTTCTTCCTACTTCAAAGGGAAAAATTCATAACAGCGTGTGTTGGAACAATGAATAGGACCTTACATCCTCTCACTCTCTTCCTGGTCATTAGAATTATGAATGTATATTATGCTCATAAACTAATAGGAATTCCTGACATTCTCATAATGCATATACTAAGCTTTCAGTGATGGTGCCATCTTTGCTGTTCTCTTGCCCCTCCCCTCCACGCTCTGTTGTCCACATCCAGGTTAGTTATTCCGTTTTGCTTGATTGCTTGTTTGTTTCCACAGATGAGAGAAACCCTTCTTTTGCTTGTCACAATCGCCTCTACTTCTACTCATTCCCTCACAAACAGCATAATTCCATTCTTCATCCTGGCTGAAAAGAATTCCTTGCTTGCACATACACATCTATTTTTTTTTTTTTACCCACTCATCTGCTGCCAGGCACCTGGGCTAAATCCATAACTTAACCACATTAGGCACAGGTATGCAGGCATCGGTACTCTGTGGTAACTTTCTTACTCTGGGGCATATGTTCATAAGACCATCTTCAATGTCTGTTAGCTTGTTTCTGTTTTTGAAACATCACCTCATGTAACTCTGGCTAGTTATGAATTCAAAAAAAAATAAAATCTTCTCATCCCACCACCTAAGTGCTAAGGTGACATGTGCCACCGCACCTACTTGACTCCAAATTTACATTTTATTTAAAAAAAAAAACTAATGAGGACTCTTTCCCCAACATATGACATAGGGATTTAAGTTTACCACTAATGCATTTTAATAAATAAACTACCAGCTGATAATGCCTCATTTTAGAAGCTGATGATGCCTCATTATCTCATACATCCAGCATTCTCTTGTACAGTCTCCACTCACTATGAAAAGTCTATAGAATTAGAGGATTTCTGTAATAATATCTAAGTGTTCACACAATCATACGAGTATGTTGCACACCTTTCTGTCTGTATGTTCACACAGACTTAAAGGCGACTGGGGCCACTGGATCTTTCAAGTAGATCAAATAATATGCTAGTTGTCCTTAACCATGTCTGTTCCATGCTGAATGTTAACGTATATAAGAAATGTCCAATCTACTGCTCCCATGGATAGGAGGAGATAGTCAGGGACTGACAGATAAACATTTTGAGTCTCAGCTCACTGCATTTCTCAAATAATTGAATGTTTGTATCAATTCTAGATTAGCCTTACAACATGTGAGTTGATATTTTCTTTCTTTTAATGTTCTATGTATTTCCATCTGGAAAATACTTGGTGAACCCAGCCTTCAGTATAATGGGAAGTAGTCCCCCTCAATCAAAATGATGCATTTGACTTAATCTAAAGGCTCTTTAGAAGCCATTGGATCATAAGAAGGATAATTAGTATATGGCTTTATTGAAAACTATATCAACAATCAATGTATTTCCAATGGGCTGGTCCTTGGAAACAGGCCTGTTTGGGCATGCCTCCACAGGGAAATGACAGGCTGACTACTGTTACTTGGGGTTTTCTTATTTACCCTCTAGGGATGCTGTTGTTCCCACAGCACAGTATATCCAAGTAGACTTTCACACCCTAAGCAATTGCTATTACTTGATTTCCTGATTTTATTGTATGGACTATAGAAGAAGGTTGTCTGAGAACCTGCTACATCCTTTTGATTTGCTTCTTATACATAATGGAACATTTTTGTATCTCACATTACATATCTGTCACCAATTAAAACAAGCATGAGTAAACCTGGATTGCAATAAATGGGCCTAGATCACTCAGGCAGAGATGTCTGTAGTGGTCAAAAGACTTCAAAGTACTTTGATACAAGTTTCTTGTCAGAGAAGATGCTGTGTGCTCAGCCATGAGAGAGATTTGAAGAAGACATGAGCTGAGCCTGGAGGGTGAGGTGCATCAACAGAATAAAATAAATGCTGAAGAAGGAGGAGAGAGATGAGGAAGAAGAGAGAATAGGAAGAAGAGAAAAGAGGAAGAATACGAAGAAGAAAAGAGAGAAAGTATAAAGAAGGAGAAGAGAAAGAAGGAAAGGAAGGAGGAGACGAAGGAGAAGGGAATGAGTGATGGAATGAAGGAAGGAAGAAGAAGGAAGAGTAAGAGGAGGAAGAATCTGAGGTGTAGGATGTAATGAGACAGTAGTAACTTTTTCTTTTTCTTTCTTTTCTTTTCTTTTCTATTTTTTTTGTTTTTGTTTTTGTTATTTGTTTTTTGTTTTTTGAGACAGGGTTTCTCTGAGTAGCCCTGGCTGTCCTGGAACTCACTCTGAAAGACCAGGTTGGCCTCAAACTCAGAAATCTGACTGCTCCTGCCTCCCAAGTGCTGGGATTAAAGGCGTGTACCAACACTGCCCGGCCAGTAGTAACTTCTTACATGAGACGAAAGCATCCAATCAAGGGGCGAGCAAATAAAATCAGTGTCATCCTGGAGGGAGCAGGGATGTAAAATTACAGGTGCATGACAACATCAAACTTTGGCACAGCAAGCAATGGAGAGCAATGTAGCATAATCCCAGTGTAATTCTGATGAGCCACACCTCAGATTGACACTCCCACTGAGTTCCCTTGGCTCTGTAAACCCTAGTCAGGTTCCATAGAATGTTGTTTCATATTTCCTTATAATAACTATGATGGGTAATCATTATCAATAGCATTTAAAATCCTTATGGAAATATACATTTATGAAGGCGTTTCCAGGCTGTTTAACAGAGGACAGAAGACCCAAGCTAGATGAGGATGGCACCATCCCACGGGTTGGTGTATCAGAGTGAATAAAATGAAGAAAGCAAGCTGGGCTCTGGCATTGATTGCTCTCTGCTTCCTGACGGCTCATGCAAACTGCCTCATACTCCCATTGGCAACTACTCCTTGCCATCAGGATGCAGCTCATCATTAAAATAGTAGCCCAAATGCACACTTCCTAAGGCTTTGCAGCCAGACTTTTGTTGTAACTGCTACAAAAGTATCTAACACAGAGCTGGTGTCCGGGAGCTATGAGTGGCTCTTTGCTTATATCTTGGATCTTAGTAATAACTTCTGATGTCACCACCTGATCATATTATTAAAGTGTTAGTGTCACCTCTTCAAATTTGTTCCTGTAGTTAACACCGTGGGTGGATTTTACTGCTCAGGCTATCAAACACTAAGTGTGCCCACAGTCAGAGACAGCACTACCCTGGTAAACTCCAGCTCATTAGAGATTTTTAGCTGTGCACACATTCACTTACAGCCACTTTGTTTACAAGCTAAATGGCCATGTCTAAAATATTTCTACTGCTACCTCCATGCATATGACTGTGATCACACTCTCTAAAGGACAGAGGCAAAGCAGATTGCCATTACTGGGGGTCATAACTGTCAGCACTGACCTGCCCTTGGGGTAATGTAGCTTTGTGCTGGTCATTAGTTGTGTGTAGCTAAATATAGCAGAGACTGATTATGGCCGCAGTGAGTTTCCTATCAAGATGTAGCAAGCTGTTTATCCTTAAATTTAAGGCATCATTGCCTGATTAGTCATGCATGCCGTTTGGTAACAACAAAATAGCATGGGAGCATTATCCAACACTCAGTCCTGTGATTGGTACGAGATAGCAGTAGGGGCTTGGGTTTTCCACCTAGTAAAATATCCAACAGAAACCTTTTTTTTTTTTTTTTTTTTTTTTAAGATTTATTTTATTTATTATATGTAAGTACACTGTAGCTGTCTTCAGACATTCCAGAAGAGGGCGCCAGATCTCGTTACGGATGGTTGTGAGCCACCATGTGGATGCTGGGATTTGAACTTATCACCTTTGGAAGAGCAGTTGGGTGCTCTTACCTGCTGAGCCATCTCACCAGCCCCCAACAGAAACCAAAGAGCTGACTCTGATGGAAAATCAGAGGGGCCTCATAGGCGAATGAGTTGAAAGGTTGTGATTTTAGCTGGTCTACTCTTTGTTTAAAGACTTATTTTTAATTATATATATTTCTGTGTGTGCCTGTGTGTGTGCATATGTATGTGTGAGCACCCATGTGTGTGTATGTGTGTGTTTGTGTGTGTGGGTGTGTGTGTGATGTATGTCATGTGTGTGTTGATGTCCCAGAGGCCAGATGAAACTGGACTCACTGACATAAGTGCTGGGAACCAAATCATTCCGCAATAAGACCATCAAGTGTTCTTAATCACAGAGCCATTCCTTCAGCTCCATTAGTCGTCCTCTGTTTTTGTTCCCTCTAGAAAGCAGGCCAGGATCAGTTACTGCCACCACTTTACAGTGTCTCCACTAACACATGTTCCTTGTGTCATAGACACACTCTGAACATGTTACCTCTGTGTAAATGTTGGGCTTAACAAGAGACTCAGCTGAGTCATGATCTGAAGTATGAGGGTGTAAGTGCATTAATACATTAACAGGGAGCTACAAATAGCCAGAATCATCTCAAGGGAGAGGGACTGAAAGGCAGGAAGCTGTGGGAAGAATTTGGATAAAGAATTTCTGAACTTCTGCAGCTCAGACCTACATCTTTGTCAGAAATCTCTTCCCAGCCACAAGTCTAGAATGTCCCTCCTGTTGTTCTGGGTTATTTGAAATGGAGGAAGTGTGGTTCCTTCTTCATACGTGGTAGGAATTCACTGGGCTCATAGCTTCTGGGTCCCTTCATCAGAGAAGGTAAAACTGATGTGGAGGCTAGGGTGGGGTCTTTCCTGAGGAAAGAAGAAAGGGTACTTATCCGCCTGGTTATTCATCCCAACTCACTAAAGAGTAGAAAAAAAAGAGGAGATGGTTTTTTGTCTTGTTTTGTTTTGCTTTGCCTTGCTTTAGAATCCTCTATCAAGCAGAACACAGTTCTGCATTAGCATACTGCTAGGCTTAAATTCATTTATGATCAGAGATTTAGTGAAGGTTGCATTAAGCAACAAATATTTGGAGATTTTAACAAATGCAGAAAAAATTGCTCTAGCTTTGAAAGTGCATATCTAGGATTAATTTGATGCTACTTTTCCACTGGAAATGATATTCCCAAGTGAAGCAGGATCTTTGGGGATTATTTCACTTCCCTGAGTGCAGAACACAGCAGAAAATACAATAGCAAAAAGACATGCAGAATGTGCATCTTTCTAGATGTCTTTGTTCTCCCTACTCACATATGTAATAATACACAGTCTAAGAAAGGATTTATTTGTTATGTATTTCAAAGCAGACTATTTTGTAGAGAATTTTACTTCTATACAGACATATGAATGACAGACAACATTTATTGTTGAGAGTTTTATATGAATTTTTAAACTCCTTTCTCCCCACACTCCAAACTTCTCTAGCTGGGGACTAAGATTCCTTGTTAGTAATTTTTCCCTTTCACATAACCACCATGATAGAAACAAATGATAGTGATTTGGAGAACACAAGGATACTAACCAACCCCCAATGCCCAGTGCATGTGTGTGTGTGTGTGTGTGTGTGTGTGTGTGTGTGTGTATGTGTTATGCAAGGTATATTGCTATTTGAATAACAAACAATGAAAGCTGAGAACATGTAACCAGGATTTCACAGTGAGAGGAAAGAAAACTTGTAACACAGACTGCTACCTTGATGCCCCCAAAGGTAAGAATTGTGTTGTGTCTTATTTGGTCATTGCTATAGGACAATATTTACTTAACCATTGACTACATAGGCAAGAGTGTTCGGTCCCCTAAGATGGCATAGCTTAAAATATAGTCATCTTCCCTCTCCCCAATCTTGGGCATTTCATTTACGGTCCCTCTATTCTAGCCCTGAGAGTCTCTCACCTCCCAGACAGGAGCCTAACATGGCTGCCCTCAGAGAGGTCCAACAAGCAACTGACTGAGACAGAGCAGACATTTATGCCCAACCAATGGACTGAAGTCAAGGATCCCTGGGTTCAATTAAGGAAAAGCTGGAAGAAGCTGAGAAGGAGGGTGACCCCATAGGAATACCAGCAGTCTCAACTAACCAGGACCCCAAGATCTTTCAGACACTGAGCTACACTAGCTGGTACAAGGGCCCTGTTGCATATAAAGCAGAGGTCTGGCCTCAGTGAGAGAAAATACACCTAACCCTCGAGAGAGACTTGAGGCCCCAAGGAGTGGGGAAGACCATAGGAGTGAGGGTGGGGGTGGGGGAGGTGGGGGATGGGGACATCTTCTTGGAGACAGGAGAGGAGGAATGGGATGAGGAACTATCAGAAGGCAGACCAGAAGGGGGATACCAACTGGAGTATTAAAAAAAAAGATTAAAGAAAATATAGATCCATCTTGGCTTTTGCAAGTGCACTCAATAACATTCATTAGTGATAGAATTACTTAGTGACACATTTCTCAGAATGTATCCCTACCTAACTGCAGATGATAAGCCAGTTCCTCCAATGTCTATAGAAATAACCAAATGAAGCACTTATGACATAAACTGAAGGAAAAATTGTTGAGTGAGTCCCTCTCACAATCTTGGGGCTTCAGCTGGTTAGACCAGCTCTGGACCTGGGGAAAAGCCCAGTACTGTGATATGTCTCTATAGAGGATGAACCTGTATTAGGAATTTCCAAGGCAAAGATTTAAGCCCATATGATATTCTTCAGAAAAAAAAAATCAAAGCAGAGAATAGACACCTAGTTTTAAATATTATTTTTTTATTCTCTTAAAATTCTATACATGAGTACAATGTATTTAATCTTATCTACATCCACTACCTCCCCACACAGAAAGAAGTCTCCCAACCAACTTCATGTTCTCTCTCTCTCTCTCTCTCTCTCTCTCTCTCTCTCTCTCTCTCTCTCTCTCTCCCCTTCTGTTATTCTTGAGGATTTCACACATATATACAATGAAATATAAATTGTCTATCACCCATTTCCTCCTCCAACCTCCCTTGGATGGATTCCCCCAACATGTTCCTCTTCCCATATGAGGTCTCTCTCTCTCTCTCTCTCCCTCCCTCCCTCTCTCTTTCTCAAATCCACTAAGCCCTGTTAGTATTGATCACATGTTCTTGCATATGGGAAACCCATCAGTGCCCACACTCTTAAAAAATAATAATGATTATTCCTCCACTGCCAGCTATTACGTGCCAGTAGCTGCTCAGTAAGGGGCAGTGCATCTAGACATCACCTACCTACATTTTCTGTGCCTTGTCCCTTAACACAGACACCTGGTTTGATGACTCTTGCCAACCTGGCCAGCAGATGATACCTCTCTACTGTAAAGTACCCAGTGAAACAAAGACCCCTTGAGTTCTTCCCTCATTTGTTAAATCACAAACCCAGGTAGCTCTGTTTTTAACCCCAAGTTTAGCATTTTAAAAAATGCTGTGAGACTGATGGGATCCAAAGAGTGAAATGTAGTGGTTTAAGTGGATCTGTCCCACATAGATTTAGATATTTGCATACTTAGACCACATTGATTTGGGAGATATGGACAGAAACAGCCAACCTCTGTTGTTGAGATGGGGAAGGTTTAAAGAAGCTGGGGGAGAAGGGCATTCCTGTAGGAGCACCAGCAGTCTCAATTAATCTGGACTGTCGCAATCCCTCAAACACTGGACCACCAAACAGACAGCACATAGCACATGATATGAGGCCCCCAAAACACATACAGTAGAGGACTGCCTGGTCTATGTTCATTCAGAGATGATGCACTAACTCTCAAGAAACTGGAGGCCCCAGGGAGTTTAGAGGCCAAGTGGGGTACAGGGTTGGGGCATCCATGTGGAGATGGGGTGGGGTGGGGAGGAGTTGTGGAATGTGGAACAGTCAGAGGGTGGATGGGGAGTGTGGGGAATTGAATATGGAGTGTAAAAATAAATTAAAAATAAAACAAAATTTTAAAAAAAAGAATTTTGTTTTTCTATTACTTATTTTATATATGTGTGGACCTGTGTTTGTGTGAGTTGGTGGGTGTACACAAACCGTGGTCTCCTTGTGGGGGTTAGAGAACTACTTGCACAAGGTGAGTCTCGGCTTCCCCCCTTTGAGTTCTGTAGATTCCCAGGCTTGTTTGGCACACATCTTGCCCACTGAGCCACTTCTCTGACCCTGTCTTCTTGTATTACAAGGAAGTTTCAATACTTTTCTTACATGTAAGAACTCTTTTCACCTTTATGTTTAGTGTGAACTTCCTCGTCTTGGTCACGGTGCACATTTCTTTATGTTTAGTGTGAACATCCTCGTCTTGGTCACGGTGCACATTTCTTTATGTTTAGTGTGAACATCCTCGTCTTGGTCACGGTGCACATTTCTGTTGGATTGTGCAGCATGGTTGGGGCGGGGGACGCGGGGGGGGGAGCAGGGAGGCAACTCGGGGTTCATATCAATCCACAGCATTTCCACATTTTACACAGAATGCTCCTGACAAGTCTCCATCCCCTTCCCAGTTAATGAATTCTCTTTACATGGACTTGGAGCACCTTGTCAGTCTTAATTTATTAAGATTTCTTAAATTAGAAGAGGTAAATCTACCAACCTTTCATACTCTGTCTTTGGGGTTTTAAGTCATTCTTGAGAAGGAAAGGATTTTCCTGCTACAAGATTATCAAATATTTTCTTTTTGTTTGTTTGTTTGTTTTTTTTTTTTTTTTTTTTTTTTTTTTTTTTTTTTTTTTTTTTTTTTTTTTTGGTTTTTCGAGACAGGGTTTCTCTTGTGTAGCCCTGGCTGTCCTGGAACTCACTTTGTAGACCAGGCTGGCCTCGAACTCAGAAATCCGCCTGCCTCTGCCTCCCCAGTGCTGGGATTAAAGGCGTGCGCCACCACGCCCGGCTATCAAATATTTTCTACTCTTTAATTTTTAACACAAAATGGACCCAAATTCATAAAGATGCTAAGAACACATCTCTCACCCCCACCTCCTGTGTCTGTGTATGTGCTGCAGGATCTAACACATTCTATACTTTCCTTGAACAGTAAAGGCACCTATCTTTTTTTTTTAGACAATGTTACTTATTAAGACATTCATATTTTTCACAACTTCAAAATTCTAACAGTTTAACATTTTATCCATTTTAATGGGGTCAAATACTTGAATGTGGTGAAACTTGCAGCTAAAACCTCTTATCCAGAGATTACTTTAAAAACTACTGCACATGAATATGTCCTTTCAGATGTAAAAAAGATTTATCTGAACTCAAACTTAAATCCTCACGAATACACTTATGAATTATGGAGCGCCAGACAAGTAAACTTTTCTGAGAATTTGGTTTTGGTGTGAGAGAATATGCAAATATGTTAATGTCCAGTCATTATTAAAATTACTGAATTCTTATAAAGTCTTATCCCATCTTCTGGTTGCAGGCAGCAGTTGTAATACTCTCTCCTAGTGGTTCTGCAACCCCAAACAAGGCACCTGAGAAGTTTCAGAACCTTCACTGTGGAGATGTTGTAACAGAAATAGCGCTGCTCCAGATTTCCTTGGGGCAAATTTACACGATTCATATGACAGAGCTCGGTTATAGCCTGGTGGGAACTATGTATAACATCCTTATTTCAGGCACCTACTCAAAAATAGGGTCCCAGCTTTTGTAGAAGTAAATGGTTGGACAGGTGTTCTTGATTACATATGAGTTTGGATGCAGAGAGTCTTTGCGCTTAAGACTTAGAGCTGGTGAAGTGCTATTTTCCAAATATCTTTGCAAATAGAATTACATTATTTGGTGGCTATCTAGAAGAGCAAAGCAAGTAGAATATGTGTATGTGTATGTAAGTGTGTATATATGTATGTGTGTGTATGTGCAGGTGCATATGTATGTGTATGAGTATGTGTATGAGTATGTGTGTGTATGTGTATAGTCTTGCACCTCTGGAGACAAAATGGCCACTTGTACAATGGGAAGCCTGAAAACCTGGAAACTGATGAGCTCAACAAATTGCAAATGAAAGGAGGTAGGAGCCCACAGGTGGTGGTGACTGGAATAGATATACAGGCCTGCGCCTGTGGAATGCACAGGTGCTGGCAGACTACCTTTGTTTTGCTACCTCTGCTGAGTTGTGACCCCACACAATTGGCTTGATGTTCCAACTAAGGGCAGGTCTCTCTTTAAGATTCTGTACCACATGTTCTCTGGAAGGACCCTCAGAGTCACATACAGAAGTGTGCCTGACTAATCTAGATGTCTTTCAATCCAAATTGACAATCAAAATGGACCATTACTAACTTGAGAGAAACCAATTTCCTATCTCATTTTCAAGTGGCCCTTCAACTAAACCACCTCACACACATCTCTTATATCTTCAAGTTATACCCAGAACAAAGGCTTTGGTAATTTTTCTCAATGTCAAACTCTAGACAGAAAAAAAAAATGAACACAACTTTCTCTTGGTAATTATAACATTTCTTTAGGTTTTAGATTTTTTCCCCTCCTTTGTGGAAATGAAAAATTGCTGATCATTATCTGTGCTTTGTATTCCAGAAAAATAATGATTGATTGTATCATATTTATCTTTTTCTTATGAAAATACCAGTTTCTTTAATGTTCTCCCCAAAGGTTTATTAAGATTATTCAGCTAGGAAAGAATGAGAGAATTAGAACCAATTATGATAATAAGACATGACGTGGGTTAATCAGGGCAAAGCAAAGATGTGTAATAAATAGATTTTAATGCATGAACTTCATGGGAAATTCAACATCCAGAATTTCTAATTACTCTAGGCATTGACTCTTGATAAAATTCAGCACTTACAGATGAGCTAGTAGCTGTTTCATGTTAACTACATTATATAATTTGAATGTAAGAAATAATGGCAAAAAATGTCAATCTTGATACTTAATTTCCATTTTATGTTGAGAAAAATCAGTGTGGATGTAAATATGATGGGCATGTATATATAATAAAATCACAGAATTTAAGTCCTGCCATAAAAATAATTTATTATTAAATTATCTAATTAGATTGTCTAATCCAACTTCCTGGCTTTGTATGTGGAGAACCCAAAACTCAACTGTTTGCCTACTTCCCCAGGCATGGCCATGACTTTGTTGGAGAAGAACCAACCCTGACCTTTAGCCCAGAGTTTATTTCATCCTATTGAGTTATTAATGCAAACTCTCTGAGTCACAGTGTTAAGGGGCAATTAGATCTGCGGGCCTTGCTTCCTCGCTTTTGCTGTATTTAGAAGAAATTAGGAGCCATAACATGGTAAAGGGTGCAGATTTGCTTTGCTGTTCTCCACTTCCCCTCTAACTGTGTTCCAATTGTATAGAAATGAACAAACACAAGCCAAGGAGCATGAATGAGGTCATTTACCTCCCAGGGAAAGATGACCAGAAGTGTGTGGCATCTCCTCACTGGAGACTGCATGAGGGGAGTGTGTGGGAAGTCCTCACTGGAGGCTGCATGAGGGGAGTATATGGGAACTCCTCACTGGAGGCTGCATGAGGGGAGTGTGTGGGAAGTCCTCACTGGAGGCTGCATGAGAGGAGTGTGTGGCATCTCCTCATTGGAGGCTGCATGAGAGGAGTGTGTGGGAACTCCTCACTGGAGGCTGCATGAGAGCAGTGTGTGGGAACTCCTCACTGGAGGCTGCATGAGGGGAGTGTGTGGGCACTCCTCACTGGAGGCTGCATGAGGGGAGTGTGTGGGAAGTCCTCACTGGATGCTGGTCTGTCCTTTGGTGTTCTGGACCAAGGGCTTTTCAGTGCTTCCCTTTCCCCAACATGATATCTGAGGATGGATCAGTTTGGTATCTATTGTTTTGTAGTCCTTCCTTTATAATCTGAGTCAATGGGGTGGTTCTCTTTTCAGTAACTCCCACTCCCTCTGGGACTCCAGCACAGGATCACAAAGACAAGAGTGCTTGCACAGACTTCAAACTTTTTTTGTTTTTAATGTTTTTGTTCCTTTACTTAGGACAATTTAAGAGTGGTCCCTGACATCCAGTGTGTACATGCAGAGATCATACCACCTATAAGACATTTCCATTTCCACTTCTCTGTTCTACCTGAGTCTAAGTGAGGTTTTGATATGAAACTAGCTTTTCTGTCTTGTTGCCTACAGTAGACAACCCATAAACTTCTCCAGACTGGTGTCATGATATGGCTGACTGCCAGTGGCCATCAATTTCCAAGTCAGAGAAGTGACCCTTACATAGGTTGAGTTTGAGATTCTTATAAATAATCGGAAGTCCTGTGCTGAAACACACACTCAGAAATAGCAAGTCTTGTTCAAAGTGTGTACTTAGAATCTTAATTTCTCCCCCCCTCCCACCCCACTAAAATCTTTAGATACATCCCTCAAGTCACATGGGGATTTGCTTTTGACACAGAGTCCAAGCTATTGCTCCAGATGGTGGAAGTGAATTCCCTTGGGAGCACAACATAGACTCCCTAAGTGGGAGGCAATTTTGAACAAGATAAACACACCATATGCCTTTCTTACTGGGTCCCAGCAAAGCTTTATTTTTCCCCTTCTTGGCTGAAGAATTGATTATTTACAGGCCTGATGCATGAGTTAAAAGTGCCAGAGCAGATAACACTCTTCTCTGGTAAACAGGGTAAGGCTCAGGGGTGGGTTGAGTGGCAGATACTGGTATTGATTAATGACCTATTGTGGGCAGTTGCCTGCCTATACTATCTTTTCCCTGACACATACCAGACTTTCTTTAAAGTGATCTTAGCTGTCTCTCTCAGAGGGGATGGTCGTATTGTAGCTACCTTTTCATCGATCCAATTTTTAGTTACTTCAGTAATTTCATTCTAAACTGTTCTGCTCTCTGTGCTACTCCAAACTGCAGGGTGGGGGTGGGAGTGGGGCAGTCGACTTATCAGGAATGTGTTCATTCATATCTGTCTCCTGCTTCCAGTGCACACTTGTGAATGAGTTTGCGAGACAGAGGGGAGTTGGTTTTCTCAATATACACCTCATCCCGCGGATATTTTGCTGGAGAAAGTTACTTAGTGTTTGCTAACTATGAACTAAAAGATGTGTCCTAATGCAATGCCTCTGTAAAGTTTTAGCATGGGTTAAAGAAAGGTATAATTTATCATCCATTAATCATCAGTTAGGCAAGACTTTATCTGAGACCATGATTATACGGTACCTGGCTCTAGGACTGCCTGTTTTTCCTGGCAATCCACTTGTGAGATGAAAGCACCTAAAACAAGCCCAGAGTCATATTCTTGAGTGCAGAGATGGCTTCTGACTGGCAGAAGGTCCCTGTCTGTCTCTGATGTGCAAAGATGGAACTTAGCCTTTCGCAAGCCTCTCTCTTTCCCTCATTTCTTGACATGCCCACATGCACACACACATTATTCGAGGGCATAATGTCTAAAACAAC
This sequence comes from Mus minutoides, assembly GCA_902729485.2. Lineage (NCBI taxonomy): Eukaryota > Metazoa > Chordata > Mammalia > Rodentia > Muridae > Mus > Mus minutoides. The sequence continues at coordinate 221,697 of LR753491.1, read as the reverse complement.
CGATAACAAGTTTTTTCAATATAAGAAAGTAATTTATATAGCATTTTAAATCAATAGATTCTAATTATATTTTTACTAATTTTCTGTGCACATGTCTTCTCTGGAAAATTGATTTATGAAAGGGCAGAGTCTGGAAGTTTCCAAATTCATATTTGGAGAATATAAGGAGCCTTACATATGTAGGAGGAGCTCTCTTGAGTCACTGTGTCTTTTCTTTCCTGACATTAATGAGGGAGAACTGAAGTGTCCAGAAAAATTTGTGGTTAAATCATAAAATTCTTTGTAATATATCAGGGAACATCCTATTTTTCTTTCCGTAATCCATTAACCTTACTTGTTCTAAAGGATTTATATTCAGAGTAACCTACTTACAAGTTGGAAAGAAGAGATAAAAGACAGGATTTCCTTCTGATGACCAAAATAAACTCAAATCAGAAATAATTGTATATGCTGAAAACGTTTCCTATAAAAACATTCTCAAACTCTAGGCTAGCATGGCTGCAGCGTCTAAAAAGAAATTCTTTTTCTTCAGCTAACTACCTTCTCCTGTCTATCTGGGTGGCTTAGGTAATAGTCAAAAACCCAACATCAAAAACTGCCTCAAATGGTTTTCCCACTAGCTAGGTAACATCATCTTTATCTCTTAATGCAGAACACGGTTGAATGGTTGGATGTGTGCAAATTACTTTTTACACAAGACACCATATGATAAGCGGAGTTACTAGAGGCTTAAGAGTCTAAAGATCAGCTGGACAGCCCAGCTTCAGGCAAGCATCTGTCTCAATTACTTTAGTCTTGCTGTGACTAAACTACATGACACAAATCATTTAGATGATAAAGGAGTATATTTTGGCTCACTGTTTCAGAAAGATTTCAGTGGGAACATGTAGCAGAGAGAACTTACATCTTAGAAGATCTGGAAGCAAAAAACATAAAAACCAGAAATAGTTACAGTCCCTACAGTCTTAGTGGTGTTCTGCTGGCATCGAGGCCTAACCTCTTCAAGATGCTACAGCTCTTTAAATAGAGCCACAAACTGTGGATAAAACATCCAAAAATATAAGCCTATAGGAGACATTTCAGACTTAAAATGACAGTTTGCCCCTCCCTAATGTTACCAGATACCAGTGTCCAGAACTCAGAGACACCATTGATGTCTAGAGTGTAGACCGTGATGGTAAATGGTTTCTGGCTAATGAGTTGTTTCAAATGTTACACAGACACACGGCATACATAGAATCAGTAGATGAGGTATGTCTAGATATAGCACACAAAGTAAGAGTTCAAACTTTTGAGATCAACCAATTATGCTTCTTTAGTTTTCTCAATGGAAATGACGAAGCACCAATAAGATAAATATAGCCTACATGGTGGATTTCATGTACAGAAGCTAGGCATGGGGCAAGCCATCTGAAAGTCTGCTCCCCTTCCTCCATGGTCGTAAATGCTCTCCTTACAAGGGCCTTTTTTCCTCAGCCACCTTCCTCATTCACTTCAGGGTCACTGGGAGATGCAGATACATCCAGTTTTTAAGTGCTGCTTTTGGTTTTAATGCCTTCATTGCTGTGGCAAGGTGTGTGAGTGTTGCCAAAATCAAGATGTCATAACTCAGTGTCTTACAACAAACTCAGTGTCTTACAACAAACTCAGTGTCTTACAACAAACTCAGTGTCTTACAACAAGTACTACCTGGTGTCTGCTTGCTGTTGCTTCTTGTTTCTATGGCAATAGAAGTTAACTGCTTATATGACCTGCCCCGCTTCTTTGCTATTTTAGTCAAGGTACATTTAAGTCTATATTTCTCACTTGCTAATCAGAGTCATATTGGACTTTTTGATCATTCAGAGGGAATGTAACAGCTGATGTTTCTGTGAGCAGACGAGAAGAGCTCTGATGGTCTAGAGGATTCAGGCTTCACTCGGACTTTCAAGTTCAGGTTCTATCTCTCTATGTCCCTGTTGTCTTTTCTGTGTACATTTAATGGCAAATTCAAATTTTTGTAATGAGAATACTATACTTATTCATAAAGGAATAACATTATTTAAAGGTATATAAAACTCATATCCACATCGCAGTATCTAGAATGAAGAAGAAACTTAGATGAGCTGTCTGTATGTCTCATAGCCACCAGTCTAGAGAAGTTCCTGAACTTGGGAGAGAGAGAAAGCAGAAGTTGTAGATTGGAAAATCCAGAGTAAGCTGCGACTGGATCACATTGGAGCAAACTGTGGATGACTGGTTCAGGAAGCTCATGGTTCCTTGCTTTTGCTCTCCCAGACCCAGAAGCTAATCCTTCCATTCTTCATTTTTCATTTCTCTCTTCCTTTTCACCTTTATAGTTTCCTGGTGAATTTCAAACAAGAATCTCTTTACAGTCTATCTTGACTTTACATTTCCCATCTCATTAAAACCTTTTTATAATGTACAATATTCCCAATAGGTTATCATTTTCTATCAGAATCTCTTTCTTCCATTAGACCCTATTGCTCTATCAGTTCCAGCCTCAGATTCAGTTCTATCATTGTTGCAAAGAGGATGATGACAGCTCAGATCTGAATACATACCATGTGACCCCTGCTTCCCCTACCAAGAATGTTAACACTTTGTTTCCCTACGGTTTGAGTATAGCCTGGACTTATGACTCAATTTTGGGGCAATAGAATCTACCAGATCCTTCATCACAAGATCTCTCATCCTTTGTCCTCTCAGAAACCACCATACCAAGAAGCCTAGAGAAGCCACCCTGCTCAGCTAGCTACTGTATAGAGAGACACTAATTGACATAGACACAAAAAGAGGCCACCATCCATCCCACTGCCAGGTGACGGCAGCGGATGACTGCTCCTTCAGAGATGGTGAAGCACGCAAGCGTGTGCAAGCAAGAGCAGCTATTTTAGGCAACTGTGCTTGAGGTGGTGTGTGAATGCCACGAGCCCAAACTGAGGCAAGATCTCCAGTTGCGTGTGACTTTCGAACATTCCCGTTTGTTTGTCGTTGGGTATAGCTGTGAATTCACCAACGTGCAGGTGGCAGTCACAATTAAAGGAGAAAATAGCAGCTGAGTGGGTAGAACCCCTGGGCCTGCCCCTGCTGAAGCAATTCCTCTACAGAAATAGCAACATAATTGGCAGCAGCAGTTTTCCTGTGGAAGACAGAATTTTTTTTCACTTACGAAACAAATATATTTAGCGGCAGTCCCACATTCATTTCTGTCTGTAATTGGTAATTAATATCAAGATTAGTGATCAAATTCCTCCTTCATTCTAGGTTTTCTCCTGTGGAGCTTGGGCATCACAGGGATTAAACTGCCCACACTGCAGGTCTGCAAAGTCCAAATGTGCCACCTTGAGGTAGAAGAAAAAGGAACGACTACTAGAAACAGATTTATTTATAAATGAGTCAGGAGGCACAGCAGGAGGGTGGTCAGATTAAATGACCTGTAAGTCTAGAACCAAGCAGTGGGATTGGAAGTTATTATGGAACCAGCCAGAGCAAAGTCAAGATGCACAGAATCAAGGCTACGAAGGTTAAAAGACTCAGGCTTTCAGTGAACAGGAAGGGAGGTGGTGTTGCTGAGCCAAGAGCACATATGCTGGCTGAAGTGGGAAGTCATTGCTCTGCTTACTCTGTGAACTTTCAGGAGGGAATGATAAGGCTAGCATTCCTAGGACTCCCAACCTTACCAGTGAGACTGAAATTTTTACTATTATACTAAATAATTGAGTTTCTAATGTTACCTGATAAGTCAAAGAGAATAGTCTTGGAAGGGTTTCACACATGCCTGAAGCAGACTAGTTTGTCACTTTGAGAAATACTGTCAAATGAGATTCACTGGACTGATAGCTGGTAGAGCCACCACAGGTGCCAGTTGCCAGCTTGAGCCACAGTGCTGGGCCTGGCTTGACTAGAAAACTTTTGTCTGCTACTATGTTGTTTGCTTTTCTGTCTCTATAATCACATCCAGCAAACAACGTAATATGAGAAGGACTTGTTTTAACTCGTAGTTTCAAAATTTTAGACACATGTGGATCCACTGATCGCAAGCTAGAGCAGATCCGCATGGTAGCTACAGTATATGGTAGAGTAACTTACCCACCGGACAAAGAGAAGAAGGAGCAAGAGGAGAAGGAGGAGGTAGAAAATAGAGAAGAGGAGGAAGGAGAAAGGGAAGAGAAAGAGAAAGAAGGATGGGCAAGAGGAGGAGAGAAAGAGAAAAAGGGAGAGGGAAGGAGGGAGGGGGACAGAGAGAGAGAAAGAGAGGGGGCAAGAGAGGATAGAGGGACAGGGAAGGACAAGGGACAAAACCTCCCGAGGACTCAAACCCTCATTGTCTGATTTTTCCAGCTAGATCTCCACTTCTAAAGTTTGGAGATCCTTCCAAGATGATACCATTATCTGGGACTAAAGTGTTCATCACACGAGCCTGGGAGGACATTAGTAGTCAAACCAAAATGCTGTATTAGGAAAGGTTCTCAAAGGTGCGGGACCTGAGATGGGGCAGCTGCAGCAATAGACTAGGACTCTGGAGGATGTCCTGGAGTCACTATTTCCCAATGAATGTGTAATCATCTCAAAATTCTAACAAGTTGTGAGGCTTACTATAAATGATTATCAGCCCCAATTTTATTGAAAGCAAAGAGATTTTTGCAAACTGTTGCTGTTGTCTAACACAGCAGCTCTCACTGCTGTTCTCAGATGGCTCCTCTAGTGCCCAGCAATTGTCTCCAGGGCAACTACTTATGTTTCCTACATCTCAGATTGCAAGGAGATGGGGAGAAAATAAGAGCAAAGGCAAGAAAGGTGAGATTTTACAAGCCATTGATTTACTTTAAACACACAAAAAAAGTTTCTAATAAAAAACCAGATCCTTCGCTTTCTAATGTGTGTGCACTGGCTTATTTCTATCCATGGTAGATGTGTAGCTCAGTCATATATTAACTGAACACTCACTCCGCAGCTAGCACCTTGCTGGTTACTGCTGTCAATGACAGGGAATAAAAACTGAGATCCTGAAGATGCAAATCTACAAAGAGACCTTGCTAAAGAGAAAGCCGAAGCCAAGGCTGAAAAGCAAAGTGGCGGCGTGCTGAAGAGCAGGACAGGTAAGCTGAAACATTAGAACTATGTGCCCAGGATGCTGGCTGAACCTAATCCATTCCCAGTCCATCAGACGCAGGCAGGGACACGCCTGAAGCCGACTCACTGAAGAGCAGAGTAAGTTAGGGACGTCTGTCTCTGATAAACCTGTCTCCTTTGGGGATGTGGTCTGCTTTACCTAGTTCTTACTGAGATCACCTCATGCCTGAGTACACTGTTAGCCCTGAAGTGCCTTCGGGTAAAGGTTCCTCCATTCTCTTTCACTCCCATACTCTGTCTACCACAGAGCACAACAAAGATTGAGCAGAGCTCCTCATTCTTAAGCATCTTTTCTCTCCTGTTTCTTTATGCAAAGGAGATGGCAGAGCAGCAGTGTGAAGCTGTAAGTTTATGTCTCTGGGCTCACTCTGCTTCCTGGCTCCTCAGCAGCAAGGAGCACTGAGCAAGGAGCACTGAGCAGAGACCCGGGATGGGGAAGACCAAAATCTTCAGTGGCAGTTCTTGTCAGGGCTATCCCTGAAAAGTTGTTGATCTCCTGGACGTGGACAAGGCAAGATCACAGTGACTGAGAACATCCCCTGACACGGGAGACCTCTGTGGGAAATGGTAAACAGTCACTTGTGGAAGAAATCTAAACTTTTGAGAGTGACTGGAACGAAGTCAGTGTTAATCCGTTGGAGCTTTCAGTCTGACTAACGCCTGCAAGATTGCTTCAGTGTCAGTTACTACAATGGTGCTACTTCCCCTATGCCTGATAGGACAAGGAGGGTTAGAGGAACCCTCCAATAGCAGCCAAGCTGTTGCAAATATGTTGTCTCCGTTTGTTGTGCTGTGCCTGTTGTGTGCCACGAGGAAAGGGGGACAATACACCAGTCACTCCTGAATTAACAACATCTTTTATATTCCCACTACATAAGCAGAGTCACAGATCCATCAGGGCCACCAGACAAGGACTCCAGAGCCATGTTTCTTCTGAGAGCCCCGAGTAAGTGCTGACACATTGTTTACAAGCATAAAACCTGCAAGGAACTAAGACAAGTTACAGTTATAATTTTTACCAATAAGAACTCAGGGATCAGAGACTGATCCCAAGTGTTAAGTGAGATTGAATGTAAGTATTTTTGCCCAACCAACCCAAATTCACCTGACCACCACCACCATGGATTGGAAAAGGCATTGCATTTTGGGTAACTATTGATGTTTAGAGAGGGTGTTGGTAACAGGTCAGCTTAGGTATAATGGAATCTGAAGTCAAAATGGCAGTGCTTAAGAGAAGTTCCTTTTGTCTGCTCCCAACATAGTTGGGAGAAATCTTATTACCACCACACATCTATCTGCTCCTCAGGTTCAGAGACTTTTTGATATCCTACTGGATAATGTGCAGGCAGTTGTCCTGAGGGAGATTAGGTACAATATCGCTGAATCCAACATGTTAGCATTGTTTCAGTTGCTTGTGGTAGAGTCAAAACAGACCTAAAGTGCAGACCAGGTAAACGAATGTTTTCCTGCTTCACAAGATAGGGAAGGTCACGATGAAGCACTGCTTTACTGGTAAACACACCCCTCATCTTTGCAGAGCCATTGTGAGAATTTACACTGGGAAGTCTCTGACCTACCTGTCCAGTCATGGCCTTTTATTGTCAAATAATTTCTGAGGATTTTAAGAATAAAATCAATCCCACCCCTTGTAACAAGAAAAAGAAAGGCAAGGAGAGCAAATCCATGAATATTACAAGCTTCTAAGCTGGCTGGAGAGGTGACAAATGATTACAAACACTGAATCCAAGATATCCTGGGTCCACTTCCCAGCATCCATGTAGCAGGTCATAACTGAATGAAAAAAAAAGGGAAGGGAAGGGAAGGGAAGGGAAGGGAAGGGAAGGGAAGGGAAGGGAAGGGAAGGGAAGGGAAGGGAAGGGAAGGAAAAAAAAAAGGACCTCTCTTACGAATGGTGCAAGAGAAAGTTCATTATACATATATGGGAGAGCATAGCCAGAGGTGGAGAAATATAAGGGAGTCCAGAATGGACATGATCCTGAGCTCTGTAAGGAGGACTAGGGGCTGGGAGAGGGGAGAGAGGGGAACCAGGTGCAGCAGCCAGGAGGCCCAAAAGAGAATAGAGGAAAAGACAAGGTAACTGAAATGGTTGGGTTATATAAGGAAGGGCTAGAGAGTACAGGATAGGGGATGGAGCTAGGCCAGCCAGGAGAGCCCTGTGATAGTGACAGCCTGAGGGATGCGAAGAGAACCTGCAGGCCAAGTCTGCTTTGATTTGTTAAATAGGTACCACAACCATTATTCCCAGGTTTCAAACCTAACAGTAACCATGTATAGCTCAACATTCTCTTCTGGCCTCTGTGAGCTACAGGGATGCACACAATTCACCCACGCGCATTCAAGCAACAGCTATGTATATAAATACATATAATATACTTTATATTATAATACATAATATATTATAATTCAATTAGTTATTGACATATGACACAAATACATGATACATTATATGTGGTGTAATAAATATATAATATATAAATGTAATTTTTAATTTAAAAAACTTTAAACTACCATATTGCTCTCAGTAGAGATGTAAAAGATCCATTCATAAAGTATTTAAAATATTCCTGCTTCTGTCTCTCCATTACAAAGCCTGTTCTCAGTCTTCACCATTTCAAAAAGTAGGTAGAGAACTTAGATGATATTCCTTCCCTGGTAGTCTTGAGGCCTCTTCAGCAGCCATGATCTTTTTTTCATTATCATATGCACACATACTGTTTATCTGCTGTAGATTTCCCTGCCCTCAACTATGAATTTCTAGAGTTCAGAGTGAGTTCTTAACCCCAATTATTCCATTTCTTCCATTTATTCCATTTATTTATCTATTTATTTATTTATCTATCTATTTATTTATTTATTATTTTTAATACTGATGCACCAACAAATTTTCAAACACTGGAACACATAGTTGGCTATAGACACTTTTGATTTCTCCTAGCTTATACAATATTTGGGCAATGACGACAATGACAACAACAACAACAACAACAGCAACAACATCAGCTCTTTCTCTCTTCCCAGTACCCAAGTCCTCTCCCCAGCCCCTCCTCCCCTTCTCTTGTGACACACCCTGTGTGTCAACCCCTCTCCCCACACATCAAGTTGCTGTGGGACTAGGTATATCCTCTCCACTGAAGCCAGACAATGTTGTCCATTTAATGGTGCTAGATTCACAGAAAGGCAGGCAGGCAGGCAGGCAGGCAGGCAGGCAACAGGCTCAGCGTCAGTCCCAGTTCCAGTTGTTTGGAGGACCTGCATGAAGACCAAGGTGCTCATGTGTTCCATACATCCAGGTGTTTAGGCCCAGCCCATGCTCACTCTTTGGTTATTGATTCAGTCTCTGGGAGCCCCCAAGGGTCCAGGTTAGCTGACTCTGTTGGTCTCCTGTGGAGTCCTCTTCCTCTTTGGATCCCTCAATCTTTCTCCCAATTCTTCCATAAGACCCTCCAAGGTCCATCTAATTTTGAGGTGTGAGTCTCTGCATCTCTTTCCCTTTGCTGCTGGGTGAAGCCTGCTATATTCTACTCTTAGGTATATACCCAAAAAATGTTCCACTATCCCACAAGGATCCTTGTTTATAGCAGTCTTACTAATAACAGCCAGAAACTGGAAACAACATAGATGTCTCTCAACAAAGAATGGACACAGAAAATGTGGTATATCTACACAATTGAATATTACTCAGCCATTAAAAACAAGGCATCATGAATTTCATAGGCAAATAGATGGAACTAGAAAATATCACCTGGAGTAAGGTAACCCAGATCCCAAATAACATGCATGGTAGTGGATATTAGTAATAAAGTACAGGATAAGCATTTTATAACCAACAGACCCAAAGAAGCCAAATAACAAGGCGGGCACAAGGGAGGAGGTTTGAATCTTTCTCAGAAGAGGAAACAAAATAGATATCAGAGTTTGATGGAAAGAGGGAACTGGTTATGGGGAGGGGAGCAGGGAAATGGTAGATCATATGAAGGGAGAACAGAGGAGAGACAAAATTGGCTGGTGGAGGTGGTGGGTGTGCCAGATATCTGGGATGGGAAGAGTGACCAGAGCATCTGGGGTTGGGTTGAGTCTTGCTGAGATTCCTAGCAGTGACTGATATGGATCCTGAAGTGGCTATTGCCTGTAGCCAGGCAAGACTCCCATTTGAGGAATAAGGACAGCAACCCACCCACAAAACCTTTGACCCAAAATGTGTCCTGCCTATAAGATATGCAGGGACAAAGATAGATCAGAGATTATGACAGCCCCCAATTGAGACCCATCCCCTGGGCAAGACCCATCCCCTGGGCAAGAACCCTGACACTACTAATGATACTCTGTTATGCTTGCAGACAGAAACTTAGGATAACTGTCCTCTGAGAGGCTCCATCCAACAATATTTTGTAAGAAATGAGTGAAATGAATATACTAAAAAAAAATTAAGAACCCATCATATGACTGAAAACAAGACTCCTTAACTTGCATTCCTGCCCTGATTCCCCTTACCTCTGTAGCAAAAAAGTACAAAAACTGTACATACTTAAATTGCCATGTTAGAATCATTGTCATGTACATACTTCCATTTTTAATTCATATATATGCATCCTTAAAGATAGGTAGGCTTATTTATCATGCTATTATATTTTATAAGAATTATATTATTCTTGCACTAGTGGACATTAATTTGCTTTTGTTACTGTCCAAGGCTATTACTTCTATAAAATCAATACCTATTTTTTATGGCACAATATATGGTACCCGTCATATTTTTCTTAAAGAAAACTTTTATTTTAGTTTTCAAATTGTTACAAACTTATTTGAAGACTTTGATTGTTTTTTAATTCTTTCATGAATTTGCGGTTTCTTTTTCTTATAGCCACATCAAAGATTTAGTATTTCTCCAGTTCCTTTTCAAGAAATGCACTCTGAGGGGGCTGGAGAGATGGTTAAAAGAACTTACTGCTCTTGTAGGGAATCTATGTTCAGTTCTGAGCACGGAAAAAGCAGCTCCCAACCATTGCTAACTTCAGGTGCAGGGAATATGATGCCCTCTTCTGGCCTCTGTGGGCACCAGGCATTCAGGTGATTGATATATGATGATATATGTCAGGTTAAATATATCATAAACATAAATAAAAATAAATATTAAAAAGAAATTTTTTAATTTGTCTATTCTATATAAGTTTTTCAAGTCTGTTCAGTTCTATTTTCTTTATGAATTTACCTATCACTTCTTTCATTGATTCTGTTTTTTTTCATTTTGTTCATTTTATGACTCATGTATTACATAGAATAGTATTTTAAATTTCAAGATTCATTTGTTATTTCAGTAATATTTTGGAAGATGTCTGTCAGCTGTCTTATAATCATTGCACATAGATTTTATGATATTAATTCCATGAAATAAGTTAAAACTTATATAACTTATAAACTTATAAAAACGTACAGGTAAAACTAAAAAACTTATAAAACTTATATAACTTAAAAACGTACAGGTAAAACTAGCCCTCCTTCCTTCTTTCTTCTCTCCCTCTCTTCTTCCCTCCCTCTCTTCTTCCCTCCCTGTCCTCCTCCTTCCATCCCTCATACTTTCCCTCCCTTCCTCCTTTACTTGTTCCTTTCCTTACATCACAGTTAGGTGACCTCTGATCCACTCACACTCTATTCCATACCAGGGGCACTTGCATTTTTTGCATTATATTTTCTGTAATTTTTTTCTTTAAATTCTGCCTTATTTGGGGCTAATCTTTTTCTTTCTCTGTTGAACTATCCCCCATAGTACTTAATACTCCATTTCTATTTTATAAGTAATTTCTAAAATGCCAGCAACCTTATCTTGGAAGTACAAGGATTTTTGCTTTTCTTCTACCCAATATGAAAGCATCCATTCCTCTTGGTATCCCCTGCCTTGACTCATTTTTCCCAAACAATTTGATTCCCATACTTAGACTCCTTAGATTTGATACTTTCTGCAGATTTACATGAAATGCTAATTGAAAACAGCCCTGTTCTTCCTGATTTCTTGCCATTAATTTCTGCATAACAGATTTCTTTCTGGAGTCATTTCATCGCTTTGACATATATTCTTAAAAGATTTCATTAAAAATAGTTATTTGTTTGCAAATTCAGTTTTCAGAAAATGTCTCTATTTTAGTTTTCTTATAGTATCTAGAAATCTATACAGTTCTTCAACTACCCTTTGGAAGTATGAGTTTTGTTTTTTGTTTTTTAATTTCTGTCATTAAAATTGAGAATTCAACAAGTGGTGTGTGTGATATTGTTTGAGGATACTGTGCCAGCTTTCTGTAGATGCTTTTGAGATATTCAGTTTTATTCCTTGATATCTTATAGTTAACATAAATATTGAGCTGACTTTGGACCAGTTGACCATTCCAAGCCCTCACATACACATGTGTGCACACACACGTTCTGTATACAGACTGAAGATACATCATAAATACTATGAGTAGGGCTTGGTCCCCAAGTCTTAGGACGTTGCCTGACCTTTTTCTTTTTTTTTTTCAACTTTTATTAGATATTTTCTTCATTTACATTTCAAGTGTTATCCAGAAAGTTCCCTGTATCCTCCCCCCTCCCGGCCCTGCTCCCCTACCCACCCACTCCCACCCCTTGGCCCCGGCGTTCCCCTGTATTCGGGCATATAAAGTCTGCATAACCAAGGGGCCTCTCTTCCCACTGATGGCCAACTAGGCCACCCTCTTCTATATATGCAGCTAGAGACATGAGCTCAGGGGTACTAGTTAGTTCATGTTATTCTTCCACCTAGAGGGTTGAAGACCCCTTCAGCTCCTTGGGTACTTTCTCTAGCTCCTTCTTCCTTGGGAACCCTGTGT